>JAODKF010000042.1:9053496-9097549 GCA_026779585.1 Mormyrus proboscirostris | reverse complement strand
GGCAACCGGCTGGCAGCCGGCAGGCAACCGGCAGGCAGCCGGCTTGGAGGGGAAAATTCAAGTGGCTGGATCTGTAGGGTGACCAGGTATTCCATGTCAGGGAGGACGTTTTAGGATTGCAGGAGCAAACCAGAGTACCATTCCATCCATCCATCCATCCATCTATATTCGCTTATCCAGTTCATGTCCATGTGAAATCACTTGAATAATTTTAATATTTTAACATAGTTATAAATCCAATATAAAAACGTGCAAATATGGTTGAGATTTTATTTGTGATGTAAATAGGAACAGATACTTCTCATTTTGCCTCTTACAGAAGGAAGTACTGGATTTTTTGATTAAATTTCCACTTGCTCATTTCTCACGGTCTACAAAGAAGTAATCAATCCTCTGATGATTTAAAAAGCATTTCTGATCTGTTTTGTTCTTTATTAAGCGACATACCTCAAATCTTAGTATACAGTACACAGGAACATCTGCTTTCTATGAATTTAAAGCAGTAGTTTCTGTTTTTCTTCCGAGGTGGCCTTGTATATTTAGCCAGTTTTGCCCTCCTTTGTTGTGAATTATAATGTAATTAATTTCCCTGTACCTTGAGTTGTTTCCAGGATAGGCTCCGGGTCCTCGTGACCCAGAAATGGACAAACAGTACTGAATATGAATGAATGAATACCTTCCCCATTAAAACATTCACCATGGATTAAATGTGTGTTCCCATCCAACATACCATAGTCAAGGACAGCTTATACTGCACAAAGAAATAGAGGAATGTCATGAAAACCGATCAAAATGAAACTACAATTTTGGTGCATTATATAGCATGAATATCCACCAAAATAAAGCATACTCATTGCTCACAGTCAGACACATCTGCCCAATGATCTGAAAGCTTGCTGTTCACAGCTTCTTCTGTTCTGTTTGAGTCACTTTAAACCGTTACTACTTGTCTTACTGTACCATAGCACTTTCTTGAAATAAGAGGCGGTTTTTGATCAATTAAACTCTGGAAAAATTATGTATAGATAAAGCAGGACTACACTTAATCCTAACAATAAAAAATAATTTTTTTTAATGTGGTTCATGTCTCCACACTGAAATTACATATTATATAGGGGGAATTCCCCAATCACTCCAATATAATTCTACGAAGACAAGGAAATAGCTGAAAGAAGAAAATTCTAAGTGGTGTTGCTAAAAATAAACTTTAACATGAATATATCACTGTGATGGCTCGTGCCTCACCCTGGTTTGTTTCCTGCCTTGGGGCCATGGCCCCCTGGATAGGCTCCAGACCCCCTGCAACCCTGAATAGAATAAGCAGTTTTGGAAGTTGAATGTATATGTATAGATGGATGAATATACACTGCTCAAAAAAATTAAAGGAACACATATACATCAGATCTCAATGGAAAAAATCATGCTAGATAACTATACTGATATGGACTGAGTAATGTGTTTGGAATGAAAGGATGCCATATCGTTTGATGGAAATGAAAATGATCAACCTACAGAGGGATGAATTCAAAGACACCATGAAAATCACCATGAAAAAATGATGCGGCAGGCTAGTCCATTTTGCTGAAATTTCATTGCAGCAACTTAATATCATACTCAGTAGTTTGTACGGCCCCCATGTGCTTGTATGCATGCCTGACAATACTGAGACATGCTCCTAATGTGACGACGAATGGTGTCCTGGGGAGTCTCCTCCCAGATCTGGACCAGGGCATCACTGAGGTCATGGACAGTCTGAGGTGCAACCTGGCGGTGTTGGATGGACCAAAACATAATGTCCCAGAAGTCAGGAGAGCGTGAAGCCCAGTCAATGGTATGAATTCCTTCATCCTCCAGGAACTGCATGCATACTCTCACCACATGAGGCTGGGCATTGTTGTGAACCAGGAGGAACCCAGGAGCTACTGCACCAGCATAGGGTCTGGCAATGGGTCCAAGGGTTTCATCCGACAACTAATGGCAGTCAAGGTGCCATTGTCTGGCCTGTAGAGGTCTATGTGTCCCTTCATGGATATGCCTCTCCAGACTATCACTGACCAACCACCAAATCGGTCATGCTGAACAATGTTACAGGCAGTATAACATTGTCCACGGCTTCTCCATACCCTTTCAAGTTTGTCACATGTGCTGGAGGTGAACCTACTCTCATCTGTGAAAAGCACAGGGCACCAGTGGCAGACCTGCTAATTCTTGTATTCTATGGCAAATGCCAATCAAGCGCCATGGTGCTGTGCAGTGAACACAGGGCCCACTAGAGCACATTGGGCCCTCAGGTCACCCTCATGAAGTCCGTTTCTGATTGTTTGGTCAGAATCATTCACACCAGTGATCTACTGGAGGTCACTTTGTAGGGCTCTGGCAGTGCTCATCCTGTTCCTTCTTGCACAAAGGAGCACATACCGGTACTGCTGAAGGGTTAGGGACCTTCTATAGGCCTGTCCAGCTCTCCTAGAGTAACTGTCTGTCTCCTGGAATCTCCTCCATGCCATTGAGACTGTACTGGGAGACAGCAAACCTTCTGGCAGTGGCACACATTGATGCATCATCCTGGAGGAGTTGGACTACCTGTGCAACCCCAGTAGGGTCCAGGTATTGACTCATGCTACCAGTAAGGACACTGACCTTAGCCAAATGCAAAACTAGTGAAAAAACAGTCAGAAAAAATGAGGAGGGAAAAATGCCAGTGGCCTCCACCTGTTTAACTATTCCTGTTTTAGGGGTCGTCACATTGTTGCCCCTCTAGTGCACCTGTTGCTAAATTCTTTAACACTAAAGCAGCTGAATCTGATTAACAACCTCTGCTACTTAATTGAGCAGAACAATATCCCAGAAGTTTAACTGACTTGATGCTATAATCTGATTAAAAAGTGTTCCTTTAATTTTTTTGAGCAGTCTATGACAGGAAGTAGATATGCTAACGTCAATTGAAGTTACCAAACTGTCCAAAGGCATAAATGTGTGTGTCCTGCAGTGGGTTAGTGCTGTGTCTTGGGTTATTCCCTGCCTTATGCTCATAGCCTTTGGAATAGGGAATACAGGAAAAAAATCTATTAAAAGAAAAATAGGAGGAACACTAATGGGAGCCTGACCAGAGTTTAGAATAAATATAATATATTGATTTTATATTCAAAATAATATTTCTTTTTATACAGACATTCACTTCATAAAAACATATACTTGACAACTCATTTACAGAACACTTGAAAAATATGTGTTTTTCAAAGAATGAGGTGGAAAGAGAGAGGAGGAATGGAGAGAGAGAGAGAGAGAGAGAGAGAGAGAGAGAGAGAGAGAGAGAAAACAGGAAGCCCAAGGCTTACGCAAGAGAGAGAGAGAAAGGAGGAGAGCTGGCAGCAGAGATCAACGTTCATACATTGTCAAATGCCAACAGCAAGAAAACATACACAATGTTAGGTTTACAGCACAATAGAACAGAGGCTGCTTAAGTTCACTTCAAGTAGCCTGTGACCTCATCTTTGAATCTGGCTTTTCTGGACCCTCGCTTGGAGAATTTAACATCGTCCGCTGCAGTTCGTGTTTTTCCTCAAACTTTCAGACAGAAGACCGTCTTAGTGCAGGAATTCTCTCACTGATAGAAGAAGGATAATGTTAATTTTCTAATTAAAGATGGATTACCTGTATTCACTTTATACTGTGTTATTTTTGATTGGGTTTTGTGGCTACACAAAAGGTAAGATAAAAAATAACTTAAATTTGACTTTGCTGATGTTGATAAAGTACTTGCATAACCTCAAGGTGTGCTTAAGGCTGTTATCTTGTTAGCAAGGCTACATAGTTGGCAGTGATGGCTTGCTGGTTAGGGGTATGCACTTGTAATTGAAAGATGTCGGGCTCAAATCCCTAACCAGCAATGTACTCGCACTTCTCCCTGGGTGCTGAATTAGCTGCCCCCTGCTATGTCACATATGGATTAAATGTAGAGAACACATTTTGTTGTTGTGCGCTGTGGTGTCAAAAATGACAATTAATCACTTAATTTTAAATTCATAGTTGAGTTAGGCTGTAAGGTCTCTTTACATGCTAAAATGCTTCAAATACTTATAATTCATATAACTTTTTTCTCAATTATTATATATTCATTGGGAATGAAATTTGGTTTGTGTTTTAGCAATTAATAAAAAACTATTGATTCAATTTAGCATCTAGATCCCTATATGTGTCATTTACACATTTAAAATAGAACATTTAAACTATATTAGACTTTTCTTCTGAGGTCTGTAATGAAACTAACGCTGGAAAGTACAGCAGCGATGGTTCCTCATTTGGTAAATAAAGAGGCCTTTCCAATTTGTGTTATGGTGAAAATGAAGCTTTTCATTCTAGGAAAAAAACAATGTTTTGTTTGAGGCAAAGAAAATCTATTGCTTTCAGTCATCAATGTTAGTCAGCCTGACAAATTTGGGGTGTGATTTTTTTTGCAGTTGATTGTTTCATCATGTAACGGAAAACACCATGAGAAATTCCGACATTGGGAATATGGGATGTTTCAAATCTGACTGCATTTTGATTTCTCAAATGTTGTAAATGAGAGAGACGTTTTGCTTGTATTCTACATTAGTAGATGAAATATTAAGGGACCACAATACATCTAAAAATTTGAATTTTTTTCTCAACAAACTTTAACTAAATTGGGAACTTATGTATGTGACATGGTACTGTGCAAAGGGCTGGCAGAGTGTCTAGAGTATACCTGTGTCCTGCTTGGGACGAGTCCCCATGTGACACTGATTAGAATAAGTGATTGGAAGATGGGTGATACTCTGAAAATGTATCACTCATTTATGAAGTTATAACTTGTAGGTCACTGAACATAAAACTTTAATTAGTGCGAAAGCACATTTAGCAAGGAATAGCTTTTCTCTATAGGTAAATTCATACAATTTTAATAAGTGTTTTCATGATGATTCCACAAAGTAATATTGTCACAAAGTGATGCATGTTCTGCATGTCCTGCATTAATGTGTCAACCCTCTCTTTCACCCAGGCATGAATCCCAATGAAAGTTTAAATATTTCTGTGTCCATATGGGACGGGAAGGCGACCCTTCACTGGAAAGCCCCAGAATGGGTTCCACCTTCCTCTCATTATGACATTGAGATGACACCGTAAGTTGATTTACTCTGACTACCCAAGAAAAGCTAAACAGGACTGGAAACGAAAATATTAGCATCCTCAGTGTATGTTTTTATGAAATTCTACTTTAATAAAGACCAAACCCAATCTTGTAGGATTTGGGATAATCAGAGTTTTCACAGCCTGTCAGTCATCATATTCAAAGCAAATTATTTAAGTTGTTTATTGCAAGCACCTTGACTGAATCCTTTTACATTTGAATGTAAATAAATGCTAAAATACATACAAATACATAACAACAGAAACATAACAATCATCAAAATTCATGGCAAATACCCATGACAACATGGATAACGCATTATAAGACCTGTATGACATTACAAGTACAGTTTGAGATCTTTAAAAAAAGTTATACCCATGTATCTGTGTAAAATCAACAGTAAAGATTAAGCTAGCTGGTTTGAAGAAAAAAATAACTGAATGAAAAAATTATAACTGTAATAATTTATTAACCAATTTCCTTGTGGTTTAAGTGTCAACTGAATGTCCGCTGAGATAAATTTCAGTGAAGCCTCGGGCTTGGTGTATGAAGACTTGGTACAAGTAAAGATAATGTATTTACAGCTTAAAGCATGCAAATCCAAACTGGATGTCTGTTCACCACTGCAACTTAACCCTGCTGTCCTGTGACCTCTCTGATGCCATCAATGGTACAACCCATAAATACCGGGCCCGGATTCGAGTCGTCACTGACCAGAACAACTCGGCATGGTCCAGGATCACAATTAATCTCAGAGATAGTAAGCTCACCACCGTTGTGTATCTGCATTTGTTTCCACTCCTGTTACTCCTATAACAGTCCAGTTTATGGTCAACTTCCTATATTGCTTTCCATTGTAAAATTTCCCCATTTGATGTTACTGATAATTTGCCAAACAAATGATGCACCAGTAATAACTACACATATTGCATATGTGTGAGCGATGTGGTGGCTCTGAACAAACACATGCCTCTGGGGTAACGGTTCGCTTGCACGTTCCTCCTGCATTTCCTCCCACTGACAAATGGTCGTGTAAATTTGAGCCACTGAATTGCCCATAGGGTGAGTGTGAGCTTCAGGGTTACTTAGACAGAAAACTAATGAGTGTGCATTAATATGCATATACAGGCTGCCCCCAAGTTAAGAACACCTGACTTATGAACAACTCATACTTATGAACAGTCCACCATAAAGCCTATAATATTAGAAATTTGAGTTAAATACAATGGTTCATAATAACGAACATACACACTACTTTGCGATGTTCATGCACACATTGCACGGTTTCAGTGGTTCAACAGCTTGACATACAGTACAGTACCATATGTAGTTACTTTATTATTACTGTATTATTGTTATTCCGACTTATCAAAAAATTTGATTTGAAGACAACACCAAATATATAGCAATTACTAAACATAAAAAGCAATGTGCAAAAGAGTCTGTACTGCTCTCACCCAATGATACCCATTCACGTTCCACAGACACTCATGGAAAGTCTTGAGACGCTTGCTTAATTCAGTAAAAATATAGCTAATTTATTGGTTTTATAGCAAAACACATTACTTCATTCATTCATTTACAAGAAGTATATATCATATTAGGAACAATCATTAATTTTAAGTGAAACATTAATTTCAAATAGTAACAAATTAAAACCCAAATTGTACTAAAAACCAGTTCTGAGTTAAAAGTTTCATTGATGAGCACCCTCATTGGGTGCTTTTTAATTTGTAACACCTTTGCGATGACATAAAACACAGAACATTTTTGTTTAGTATCGCTTTTGGAGCCAAATGCAATTAATGTTGCAAATTTATTGGTTTCATAACAAAAGTCAATTGCCAAGCAATGCTTAATATATCTTCCTCACAGCCATTTTCACTTTAAGCTTCATAATTTTTTTGACTGACTCATTCAGTTCTGTTCTTGCCTGTTTGCTATTAATGTATCCCAAGACTTTCTGTGAGCACTGTATGTGTTCCATCGCCACTAACTCAATAACTGCTGGACAGGGATTTCTGTAACATTACAGAATGCACAATATGTCACTCTACTTACAAAAGATCATTACGTTTATGACTCATTGTCTTTGTTTCACTGGCAGTTTCGCTGCCTACCCCTACGTTCTAGGTGCTTTACCAGGCTTATCCTTGTGCCTATCTATCTCCTAGGTAAGCTCCTGCCCCCAGTCTTCTCGCTTTCTGGTAATTCATCTTCAGTGAATGTTAGAATACATACCAAACCCATTCTGGAAAAGATCTTCGTGTATGGCCTCAAGTATTACATCTACCTGCAAGAAAAGGGAAATGACAAGGTACCGTCACCCATAAGTCCTCACAGCAGATGATATATTGCGATACACAGGGAAAATCTCAAGCTTGGGTGTGGGGGCACGTTTCCATCACTGGTTTGGCAGATGGCCAGACCAGCTCTGCTGAGTATCTACATTGGTGATTTTTCTGTATCTAACTCTGCCCTGGTGGACCGGCAGACAATGCAGAACATAACATGGAATTCCGAGGAGCAGATACCAGAGGTGAGCTTCAACTTGCTGCAGTGGGGGCGAGAGTACTGCGTCCGTCTGCGCATCGAGGACACAGCAGGGACAGCCGCCAGCGAGGCATCCAAGGAGCAGTGTCTCATGCTGCCAGTCCCAGGTACGACACCATCTGCTGCTTTGTTCACTCATCTCATGTAACTTTCATTCATTTACTCTTTTGTCACATGCTTCTGACCTCGTATTTTATGTGGGTGATAAAAGCCTGTTGCAGTCATTGAACACGTATGTCATTGAGTGCATGTGTATGTAAAACTCTTTTTCCTCCTGGCAGAGTGGTACCCATTTTTGGTACTGACTATTCTCATTTGCATCGTGGCAATCATATTTCTGGTGGCCCAATTTCTACACTGCTTCTTGAGGGAGCCAGAGAAATTACCCATCACACTGGTAAGCTTTGCCTACAATAATCACTGCAACCACTACAACAGAATTAACCACAGTTTATTAATTACATATACAAAGATGAGCTAAAACATTATGATCACTTACCCACAAAGGGAATAACGTCAACTATCTCCTAAAAAATGGCGCATGTCAAGGTTTGGTATATATTTGGTACTCGTAGTTTACATGTTGAGCACAAAACGAAATGACTAGGTGTAAAGACCTGAGTGAATTCGATAACGGCCAAATCATTATGGCCAAATGATGGGATCAGAGCATCTCAGAAATGGCAAGGTTTGTAGGTTGCTTAAGGTTAGTAATGATGATGGACAGTGATCTGAGAAGGAAAAAACCAAGATTCACCAACAGGATGTTGCGAGATATAAACCAAGGCTATGAACCAACAGAAGGTTTATTGGGGCACACAAATTGCAAATAATTTTAATGAAGGTTTATTCTCTTTACATAGGCTGGTCATAGCTTGGGCCATCAGTGAATATACATATAAAAAAAATGTCCCATTATAAGACTCATTCATACAACTTCCAACTACAGATCTCGTTCTGAATGAAGAGTGAGGGGGGCACAGGGCTAAACCCTGGATGGGCACAGGGTGAACACAGCCACATACAAAATAAGGGCAATTTAAAAATGCAAATTCGTGTAACTGTACGTCTTTGTGCTATTGGAGGAATGTGGAATTCCCAGAGAAAACACAGCGGAAATATGCAAACTGCACACACGGATGTGTGGGACGACAGTGTAATGAGAAATTTACTATATCTGTATAGAAAAAGGATGATATATTCTTTGAAAAAGGAAATCATTAATAGAATTAACTTAGGGGAATCCTGGTGACTGAAGTGTACTAAGATGAAGGTCTCTTTACTCACAAATTCTGCGAAAATGGGGAAATACAGTGCATCTTGTAAAATCTGAACTCGGAACAACAGCGCTAAAAGTATCACAAAAAGTAATTCTCAATCTCATTTACATCGTAAAAAAAGGAGCCACTTCCACTTCTCACATTGTACCAAATTCTGTCTGGTTTCACTGGTTCTTTACGTTATTGAATTTAAGAGGCATTACTGTTCTCTTTCAGAAATCCCCTGGAACTGGATGGCGACCACTCACCGTGAGAGAAGTTTCAGTCGAGATCGTGACCGATAAAGGGTTTCTCCTGATAAGCCGAAAAGCAGAAGAAAAAACCAAGAAAGTGTCGGAGCTGATGACAGTGGAGGAGAGCGAGGGGAGGAGGGACAGCATGGATAGTGGGGTGAGCATGGGCCAGCATTCCTCAGAGATGGACAGAGAAGCGAGGCAGGACACTGTGAGACGACAGAAGGAAGACAGTGGTTGTGGGAGTCTGGATGGAGTTGATGGCAGCACTAGCAGGAGGGGATTGGAGAACCTCTCCGTACTACAAAACAAGAACGAGACTGGAAGCTGTGCTCCAAACCAGCCTGACAGCGTGGCATCTCAGTACAGTGACGCCAGCAATCTGGACGCTGAGGATTCTGGCTTGACGCCTGAGCATCTAGTGCCTCTGGTCACCCAGAAACTGACTCAAGGATCCTCTGAAGTCCAGGCTGGGGATCAAGGGCAGGCAGAAGGAGCTATCCAGAGTGACATGGACAACTGCGTAGCTGTCAGTGTCGGATATAGGCCCAGCCAGCTGGCCTGTGTTTGTTCAGGCCAAGGTCAATGCCTTTGGTGCCATGTAGGAGGAGGACAGCAGCAGACTGAACATGACAGCCCCCCTGTGACACATAAACATAACTCCTCAACCCTCTTTATCCAAGAAGAAGACCTCAACATGACTGTTCCCCAATCCACAGCACTGCTAGAGCAAGCAGATTTGTCATTCCTCACGCTCTCGCTCCCCAAAGACTCTACCGAAGTTTCCCCTCTACTTATATCCATGCCCCAGCTAAGCATGTTGGACAGTGGACTTGAGTTTACACCCAACGTCATGCCCATTTCAATTTATGACATGGATCTGACCTTTGGGTAGCAAACTAGTGGCACAGGCTGGGTTTAACTACTTTATTTATTTATTTTTCTGGTCTTCTTTTATTTTCAATATCAAAGTGGCTAGTACGAGAGCTGGTGTCCATGTCTTGTGCACGAACATGGAGCTGCTGGCGACGGGACAGTCTCGCATTTGCAGTTTCCGCTGCACCATTTTGTTGTTACACAGCCGAATGTCTGTCTTAAATGTGATCGCTGAACGGGCTGTAGGTTGTGTGGGATGGGGGGGGTTGGCTTATCAGCATCACCCCTTCCTCTCTGCCTTACTAATTCTGAGAGGCGGAAGTGTGTTAGCGGTGAGCTGTAGGAAGCGTTAAACACTTGCCAATGAAGACGGTGCCTACTAATAAAAAGTATGCCGGCTTCTGCGAACTGCACTGTACTCATGACCAATTTTACATGTAAATAAAATATAAGAACATGCTTAACTTGTGTGTCAAGAAGCTGCTTATCAGTCCTGATGCGACAAAAAACTGAAAAAATGGGTGTTCTCTTAAAATCAGACAACTAACCATAGGAAATTGAAGCTTAAACTCCTACATTGCCTGGTGAAAAGATTTCATTTTCAAGCCATAAATATATTTAACAATGTGTGTGGAAGTGCCTACATTGGAATCTCATTTCTGTGAAATGGCTAGTTTCATGCTGATACCATTCAATTGGTTTCTAACACATGACACTGACTCACTTCCCTTTATAAACATTTTTGTTTCTGTGTTGCATCTAAACCCACATAGTTTTTTTTATATTTGACTCCTCTCATGCTGTTTGCATTTATTATTTACTCGAGCTTGTTCAAACTATGAAAAGGACAAATAGGCACAAAACATAAAATGCTCAGTATTTCATCTGTGATACATCTTATATATCAGGGCTTTTCAAATCAGACCCTCGATTCCAAATCCAGGCCTAGTTTTCAGTCCTCCCAGGTAGTTAGTTTATTAATTACTGATTCTGATTGGCCACAGAGGACTCATACCTGGCGCACATGTAAAGGAAGGCTGAAAAATTAGCAGAGCTTAGACCTTGAAGACCATGCTTTGAATAGCCCTGCAATATAGACAACATGTCAACCGTAACCAAACCAAAACCATTCTGCTCAGTCTGTATACCTTGCTCTGATTTTTTCAGAAATTATTGCCTCTCACCATTATATCATGGAAGAGAAGGTATGAATAGAGCCCATGTAGCACCTCAGGCAAGCGTTACTGCTGCCCACCAGAAATGTTCATCCCCCTTATCTATCCATCCATTTTCTCAAAGCTCTTTTCTAATACAGGATTGAGGTAGGCCTCTACTATATCACGAAAAACAGAGGGCACAGGGCAGGCGGCAAGGTGGTGCTTCATGACATGCCTACTGGTTGCATTTGGTCTTTCTGTTTCTCAACACTATAATTTTAAGGTGTTTTTAATTAATTGATTGTGTACATAATTAATGATGTAGTTGCTCTATGTTTCCTGAAGCTCCAGACTCAGACTGACCCATATGCTTTGTAACAGAACAAAAATACTGCCATTGATATGCTTACACAAAGCAATATAAATATATTGCAAAGAACTTTTGTTCCTTATCTTAATACTTCCACAATGTTCTTCTTTTTCTCCAAGTCATTCATTCACAGGGACAGACCATGAGGAATACAGGAACACATCCTCTCTTCCATCAAAAGGAACGGAAAAAGACATGAACATTTCCAGGGAACCTGTAACACGGTTTTTGAATCCTGTGAATTTTACATTGATTTCTTTTAACAATCCCTAAATATCACAGGCTGACAGCATTTCTAGAATTGGATGTGGTATGTGCCTGGGTTAGTGTCTACGTTTGACCGCATGCAAAAATAAGAGGCCGAGCTTCTGAACCTTGCAAAGCCTCAAAATGGATGGGACACTTTATAATATGTGACATTCAGATGACATTTACATACTTCTTCCAATAAACACTGGGAGTTTCGTGAAGCTTGGGTGGCATGATTCTACGTCAGTAAAAGCAGCCAAAGCACACTCTCTGGTCAGGTGGAGGAAGTATGGGTACAATCTCAGGCAGCCTGAAACCCTGAGAACATCATCACACTCACGATATGTCATCAGAACAGATTCTTTCAAACAGCCATCAGGTTGGTTGCTAAGCACATTCAGGTTAGAGAGATGTGACCCTGCTTCCATCCTACACTCAAACTAGACTCAGACTCTTAAATCAACCCCCCCTTCCCCAATTCCAATGTATTTGTACTTTTGTACCTTCTGTGCATATGGCAAATAAAGTTTCAGTCAAAATTGCCAGTAGGTTAATGTGTTAAGTTGATGCCCCTTTGGGTGCATTAAAGCTTCACTGGACATGGGTAAGCATTGTCAGATAGCAGTTTTCTTATTGTAAGATGATGAAGAGGAATGTTTACTGCATGGGACTGCATTTGCATCTGCACATGATGATGCGAGTGCCAATGCAGAGACTCCAGAAAGTGAGCATGTAGATAAGATCTGAGTTACATGCTTTGCCGATTGCAGTTGGGAGTGCCGGCCTTATCTGAACTGCATTGAGGGACTGGCTCATCCACTGACTCATGGGCTGAGAGCGAGCCACAGCTGACCGCTACGATCCAATAGAAACCAGGCAAGGGAATCAGAGCACGACGCACAGTAGCGTGAGCGGGAAAACACGGCGGGGGTGGAGGCAGGTAAAACCAGAGTCTGAGCCTAGGCTACCACACAGTCAAAAATAATGGAAAAGCATGACACGACAAAGATGCACGTCCGGGGACACCCACATGCAAATAGGTTGCTGCGCAGAGGAAACCATTACCTGATCACCATGTTTCTATTTCAGATAGACTCAGAAAAAAGAACAACATCCTCTTTTATTTACATAAGGAAATTCCAACAAACATGCTTAAAGCCCTACATGAAAAACACTTTAGTTGCATGGCCAACATATGCTAGGTAATTTGGCACATTAAGCAGATTTACACTTGTAAACATGGATAAAATGAGTAAAAATGACTCAAGATTCAATCACTATCTTCAACAAATATACATATATTACAAAGTGGGACACTCAGCAGAGCTACAGCTTTCTCATTGTAAGACATTGTTACAGAAACCAGAAACTCGCAAGTGGGGATTTGTGTTGTTTGTTTTCACAAGCTGAATCAGAATTTCAAAATCATAGTCCAGGGTCAAGTAAAGGTAGACCAGAAGCAAATAAGGCAATGAGGATAATCAAAATAACCAAAATCGTGAAACTGGTAATTAAGCCAAAGAGCCATAAATGAAAAATCGAGAATCAAATCAAAAGCTCAGGATTCAACTACAAAGAGGACTGAGTCTTTGCATTGCAACAGGTTTAAGTCCATGTTGGTTAATAGCATATATATGTGAGCAACCAGGGTGCCGAATGGATCAATTGGTATTATGGCAAGGGGAATTGCTGGTGAGATTTTGGAGGTAGTATGATAAGATTCCACACATGATTCCATAAGGCTGCACTGTGCAGTCTACCATCCATACATTTTCTAATAGCTTATCCTTGGCTGGATCTTCCACATGGGATCTTACCCAGGGGCCATCTACTAAGGGGCCTTTGATAAAAAAAAAGTTAAATTCAAAACGAGTGCCATAATCAGCCTATCAAATATTGGCGGATGCTTACAGCCACACTCTCATTTGGTTGATAGCATTTACAGAGTCAAAATGGATCTTGCTAGAAGCCATGAGCCCAGTGTGGCAAAAAGAAAGAAAAGAAGCAAGAGGCACTGAATTGCTTGGAAACGTGAAGGAAATAAGCATTTTCCAAAAATCAAATAAAGAACATATAAACAAATATGGAGCCAGGTACATGTCACACATACAGATATTAACAATCAGGAATCAGAGAACAATATAGCTGCTACTAATACCAAGCTAATGGGGTGAGGGATGCTTTGTTGTGCTGATGCCCAGGAGCCTATTAGAGGTCTTAATCCAGGCATAGCCTTACCCTGGTTGGGTGGTAGGGGGGGCTTACAGCCAATCTCAGGTGACCCTGGGCTCGGATATACCTTGAACAGGATGGCAGTTCAATGCAGGGTGCACACAAACACACACACACTAGGGTGACCAGATAATCCATGTCAGGGAGGACACTCCAAACTACTTCAGGTTTTACAAAGTACTTTAAAACTGAAAGGCTCCTGTGCATGACTAAATAGTTCTTCTTGTGCTCTGGCTGGTTTGTTTCCTTGATTGAAAGATTCATCCAGTTGTTTCACATTAACATTGGTGACACGTGCACGATTATAACAGACTGGCCAATCAGTACACAGCAAGAACTGAGTGCTTAAGGAAAATCCAGGTCTTTTTAATTGAAATGGAAGTTTACAAATCCTGTCCTGGCTCAAAGTGTCCTCCCTGACATGGATTACCTGGTTACCCTAACATACCAAGTCATACAATAGCAGCATCTAAGATATACCTACTTGTGCAACTGCTAGTCTTTGGAACATAGTACAACAGTGTTTCCCAGTCCGTTCCTTGGGGATCTGCAGACAGTCCATGTTTTGGTCAGCTGGGAGGTAGCAAAACCATGGACCGCTGTGGGTCCCTGTGGACTGGATTGGGAAACACTGCTGAGTAGGATACCGGGGTGATTTCATGATTTGTTATCTGTAAGTTACAATTAATGTGATATCATCCATGACAGTGTTTCCAACACAGTCCTCAGGGACCCCCAGACAGAGCATGTTTTTGCTCCTTCACTAATACTAAAACAACAGATGGCTGAGAAGAAATCATTTGTTTCCCTCCTAAACTATGGAATTTATGGAATTTTATTTTTTACTGGAATGCTCAGAATGTTAGTAGAAACTATCCAGCCCCTATACTTATTATGCAAGTCACAACGTTTTCTGTTCAAGTTTTTCACCATGAAACAGAGAAGTGCCGTCTTTTTTTTTACCACTCCAATATGCAACATCTGCAGAACAAAGCCCCGCCTCACTGTCTTCGTAAGACTCCCTGAAACAACAGGGTCGTCAGCTTTCAGTTCTCAAGTTTCAGCAATATTTATGTAAAGTTTTTACAATGTATTAATTTTTTTTTTTTTTTAAAAAAACACACCTTTCAGATGCATTGTGGGAATGTTCCAGCTGAATAACTTCAAAAGATCCAGCAGCTGTGAGGCTTGATGCAGACCACTGTTTGAATACCACTCTGCATGCTGCAGTACATTTCCTGTTCTCAGTTTAACTGACCTTGACAGGAAGTCAGATCTCAGCCTCCAGCGATGTGTGGAAATATTTATAGAAATTCACATATGAATTGACATATTGCTCCTAACTATTGGGTACACAAAAGGAACAAAATGAAATGATACGGACAGGAGCATGAAGCAACAATGTGTCAGAATTTAGTCTGAAAAATTGGTTATAAAAAAGCATTTAGTTATAAACCTGAAAATAAACCTGCTTGAGTTATAGGCTACACCCAGCTTCTCAGAAATTGGTCTTTGATTTCTACCAAAAACAAGTCAGACATTCTCATTCTTTCCTCTAGTTGTCATCGTTTGCTATAAGTACATATCTTGCATCACGATGAGCCTGGTGGATAAGGTAGGAAACAGGGCCAAAGGAGCATGCATGCACACACACACATACAGAGCATAGGGTAGTCACTGGCCATTCACCAATTCATCAATTTATTTAGTGATAATGATAGTATATTATTTACATTATTGTATTTTGTTATAGTATGATTTACTTAACCGTTCTCATCATTTATAGCTCAGCAGTACCCATTTCCCCAAAACAGTATAAAAATACTTCCACCTCTCTTCATTTTCTCAGTTTCACATTTTCTACACCCCCACCCCCTCTAATTCAAAGCAACCATTGAAGTACCTTGTTTTTTGACTCCTTAATGGAGAAAATAAGTACATTTCTACAGTTCACATATCAGCATAAGTCACATCACTTTGGCCTCCCTGTACATTTGTTAGATATACATATATAACGCATATATTTAACAACAATAAACACAAATTATAAAGGAAGAAGACCACGCATCATTCAAAGCAACCTTCACAGAACCTCAGGTTGTCAAGAAAAAACATCCCACATGAAACTGACATTTTTAAAGTCTATAAAGAATATAGAAGGATGTCCTTTATGTAACCTGAAATGTATGCCTTTTTGGCTTAGCATTAGAAATTTTATTTTGGTTTTATTTACAAATAAAGCTACCCCTTAAAATTTAGAGCAAATACGTAAGGTACAAATATGCTCTCAGAAGCAGTTTAGTGTTCATGAAGTCATTTAATGTAAACCCACTATCCTACTCATGGTAAAATACAATACGGCAATGTAACCTCTCCAGATGAAAGGGCACGAGGACTTACCAGAAACCATCAGCTTTCTCCTCAAAATGAAGTGGGTGAAGTTCTTGCTGAGAAATCATTTGACCAGTGCACATCATGCATGTTACACTCAGCGTGTGGCTCGGAAGATTAGGATGCTAAGGCTGTGTTCAGAACATAATTGGAGCAAATCCCAGGTTGGGCACAGGGGCTGTTGAACAAGCCCCTTAATTCCCATTAAGCTGTTGAGCAAGCCCCTTAATTCCCACCGCCAACTGCCAGAGCCCAGAAAAATAAAAAAATAATATATAAATAAAATGTCACAATCGCCCAACGGGCAGGAAGGCAGCAGAATCGTGAAGTCAAAAATAGGGGTTTATTGGAACAAACGGGGTTGACAGCGACGAACATGAATGGCAGATCTGGGGGAAACTAACCGAGATGCGGACTAAATACACAAGACAAGCAGAACATAACAGGCAACAGGTGATCACAATCGGGATAGTACACTTAAGTAATGAAGGGGCGTGGCACACACGAGGATCGGACAAGCCGGGCGTGATAAAGCAGACAGGCAGACGTGGCGCAGGCGGAGCCTACGCTTCCTTTGGTGGCGAGATCTGGACATCAGACAGCAGCAGACGTGGCAAACGCAGACAGACAGGCCAGAAAAGGAGACCCAGGGGGAACACAGACAGGTGGAACAAAAGGGCCAGGAGAGAACGAAGGAGCCAGAGGGGGACAAGGAGCAGAGACAGGAGGAACAAAGGGAGGAGGACAACGGGAAGCCCGAGGGAACCCAGGCGGGCGATGGGTGGCAGCCGGAGGGGCAGGCAACCGGGAGGAGGGAGCTGGAAGGGACCATGAAGGGGACATGGAGACAGGGCGAAGGACAGGCGAAGAGGACGAGGAGGGAGTCGGAGGGGGCACCAGGGGAGGCAAGGAGGAGGGGGAAGCCGCAGCGGGCAGTGGCGCAGCCAAAGCCAGCAAAGGCACCATCCGCCGATGCGCCGGAGAAGGGGGACCCGCAGGCGACCGACAAGGCGTCGGAGGCAGGACCAAGGCCAGGCGACAAGGCACCAGAGGGGAACCCGCAGGCGACAGCCGACCCAGAGCCGCAGGACCCACAGGCGCCCCCCGAGCCCCAGCCAAGGCAAGCGAGGGTAAACCAGGGGGCAGGGCGGGTGGGGCCCCGGCCCTGCGCTTGTGTCCCCTCCCCTTACGAGACACTGAAAGGCGGGATCTTGGCGGACGTTGGCCTCACTGGGGCAAGGGTATAAAAGTCATCAAGGAGGTCCCCGAGGGGTCCCACTCAAGCTCCTCCTCTTCTAAGGGGAAAGGAGCGGGTTTGGAGAAGTCTGGGACCTCCTCAGGAACAAGGACCGGGGCATGAGTCACAGGCACGGGTGGAGCCGAGACCTCGGGTGCTGCAGGGGGCGGAGCCGTCGCAGGAGCATGCGGGGCTGCAGCGGGAGCCCCGGAGTTAGCTGCAGACAGGGCCGCGGGTGTGGCGGCAGCAGCAGGCGGAGCCTACGCTTCTTTTGGTGGCGAGATCTGGACATCAGACAGCTAATGAAAGAATACATGATGATCGTACATCTTTTTGGTGCAACATCATCACCCAGCTGTGCAAGTTATGCTTTGAAGAAGACAGCTGAAGATAATGAAGGATGTTTCTCAGCTGACACAAATAGCACAATCAAGAACAACTTCTATGTAGATGACTTCCTGAAGGCCGTTGATGCAGAGGGCTATGCCATCAACCTCTGCAGGGAGTTAAAGGCTCTCGGTTCGACTGGAGGTTTCAAGTTAACTAAATTGGTCAGTACCAATTGAGTTGTCTTGGTCTCCATTCCAGAATATGAAAAGACAAAGGATGTGAAGACTCTAAACCTTGATGTTGAGGATGTGCCCAGCCCATTGAAAGGACTTTGGGTATGCAATGGTGTGTCAAGGAATACGTCTTCACATTCCAAGTGACCATCAAGGAGCGCCCAGTCAGCAGACATGGAATTCTATCCATGGTCAGCTCTATATATGATCCACTTGGAGTCCTTGCACCCATTACCTTTCCTGAAAAATGCATTCCACAGTATTTATGCAAGCAGAACATTGGATGGGATGAGGAGTTGCCAGAGGTCCATGCCCATGTCTGGAAGCAATGGTGTCAAGATCTTTTAAGAATGAGGGAGTTCAGTGTTGGACGATGTTTTTTGCCAGAAAACTTTGGAATTGTTTGAACAGCACAGATGCATCAGTTCTGTGATGCAAGTGACCTTGGGTATTTTTGGGTATTGGTTACTAGCATATGGAATTGGAAAGGTCTCTGTTTTGGACAGATAGCATGTCTGTTCTGAGGTACATCCAGAATGAAACAAGAAGATTCCAAACCTTTGTGGCTATCTTAACATCAGACGTATCTCAGTGGAAGTATATAGGCACAAAATTGAACCCTGCTGAGTATACATCTCGGGGACTACACATCAATACATTTTTGAAAAGAAAGACGTCTTAAAAAAACCACCCCACTGTTGGCTGGATCTTCTATCTGAACTTGTCCTCTCTCCAGGTGATCCTGAATTAAGAAGGATTATCACTGTGAATATTACTGTGAAAGACAATTATGACACCACTACTTACCTGATGAATTATTTCTCAACATGGTTGAAGCTCAAGAAAGCAGTTGCATGGTTTCTAAGGTTGTTAAAAGGCAGAAGTAAAAACATATCAAAGGAAGCATGTTATGGACACAAGAAAAGGAAGACATGAGAAAATAGGTCTATATGTGCTGTCACTCAGTGATATGGAGGATGTTGAATTGGCAATATTACAGGTTTGCTAAAGGCAGGGATTCCCACAGGAAATAATCTGTTGGCAAAAGGGCATAAAGTATGTAAGCAAAAACAGCTCCATCTACAGGTTAGACCCTATTCTTGACAATAACATTTTGAGAAATGTTAGCCGTTTGAGCAAAATGGCAATGCCTACTAAACAGAAGCACCCTGCGATTCTCCCAAAGGACCATTGTGTTTCCAAAGTCTTACTTCCATGTCCATTGCGAAGTTGGCCACAGTGGAAGCAATTTTATGCTTTCCCAGCTTAGACAAAAATACTAGATTCCATGTGTCAACTCTCTGGAAAGAAAGGTCATTTATGAATGCACTACATGCAGAAGAGTCAACTGAAATACACATGAGCAGAAAATTGCAGATTTGCCTATTGACAGGCTGACGCTGACCTTCCACCCTTTACTCATGTAGGGGTTGATTATTTTGGGCCACTGAAAATTAAACAAGGCCATAGTATTGTGAAACATTATGAAGTGATTTTTTCATCTTGCCAGCTGTGCTATACATCTAGAAGTTCCTGCATCCATGCCTTCAGACGTTTTATTGCTAAAAGAGGGCAGGTGTCCGAGTTGCGATTTGACAATGGAACAAACTTTATATCAACTAAAAAGAAGCTAAAAGAAGCTTTGAAGTCCTGGAACTTGAAACAGATTGAACGAAGTTTACTCCAGAAGGGAGTGAAATGGACCTTCATCCCTCCCCATGGTGTCCATCAACATTTCTTGGATAACCAGTCAAAGAGGCCTTGCGACTTATGTCTCCTTTGAAATACATGAAATATGCGCTTTACTAAATTTCCCGGAGGAACCTTCCCGAGGGATTAATAAAGTTCTATCTAATCTAATCTAATCTAATCTAATATGCAGTCACAAGGGGAAAGTTAAGTATTCAGCATATTCTTCTGTGAAGAGGTGGGAGAACAAGAGTCCTGGCAGTCCCACGAATGAGACTGCTAGATTACCTTTTTAATGAGGACTGGTACGAGGCTTTGTGGTAATTAATAGAAATTCACTACACATCTCTGCAAAGAGCTGAAGCTGATTAAAAAAAGATAACATTGTAAGCAAAAGTATGCACATTATCTGGCACCAATTCAAAGTGTAAATTCTCAAAATGATGGTGGGGTAGGGTGAAATAAACCACAAGAAAGACAGATATGCAAAACAGGCCGATTGAGAGGCAACTACACACACTGGGTTACTTGTATAACAAAGGGGCCAAGGCTTACTGTGCCCGCAAGGGTGACAGGAGTACTTGCAGATGCGCTTCCACAGAGAGATGAAGATGACGGGGACAAGAATCCCAAGAAACACAGCTATCACAATCCCACCCAGCCACTCTGTGGACTGTGACACATGCAGAGTTCATCACACACTACTAGCCACTTTCTTCCCTCCAAATTTGTGTAATGAGTTATATATATATTGTCATGACTGGAGTTGATTGGTGAAGGCTTAGATTCCTTCTTAACACACAAATGTACTTAAAGAAATTCCACTGTAATGTCCTACACAGTTGATTACACTTCACCAAACAGCTATTTTGGTTTTGCATTAGCTGGACTACATGTCATTTCCTGTCATGTGACTCAGACCTGCTGTTTAGCTGCTCTTTAGGCTAGTCCAGAACCATGAATTATGGCAAATGGGTTCATAGACCAGAAACAGCATTACATTTAAAATATGACTTACTTAAAAAGGTGAAGAATACTGACAGACAAGAATATGTGTTATTTTCAGAATAATCAGGGAGATGTCTCACCCATGAGGTCAGAGGGTACAATTTTTGAACTGAAGTAAGGGTTTTCAGGAAGCAGTTAATATACTTTGGATAAGGTTACTGACACTGAACAAAATGTAACCTCATCATTCATTCCTGCAGTGTGCAATGACCCTTCGGTTTCATTCTCCACCTCACACTGCATTGCTACTCTCAACATATTCTTAAGCCATGTCTTTGCACTCATGCTCAGCACGAATCAGTGCAAGCACAGCATTAATTAGAAAAGTGTGCTTTAAAAGTTTTTTTTTTTAAACCTGTAACTACAAAACAATGGCATCTACCGCTACATATAAGTAGTCAGCTAAGAGTAAAACTGCAGGAAAGTCATTTGCCACCTAGTTGAACTGATTGCTATACAGAGACATACATTTCTGACAGAATAACTTTGAATCGCTATATAAACCTCATTGTTAAATTGTAATTGTTAAAATTGCAAATACAAGTAACAGTTAATGGTCAAAGAGAACCTTTACTGAACGGATTTGAGAATACATTTTTTGGCAAGGAACGTGAAATACATTTTAAAATATCCTTAATATTGCTAAGTTTGTAATGTGTCTCCCACTTATGCATCACAGCTGCATTGCTGCAGAACCATGATACTGCTAAATTCAATTCAGTTTTATCACATCACATTGTCTAAAAGTGCTTTACATTATCCCTACCCAAAGTCCCCAGTGAGCAAGCCAGAGGCAACAATAGCAAGGAAAATCCCCCTAGCAGGAAGGACCTATGGGAGGAACCAGACTCAAAAGGGGAGCCCATCCTCCAGGGGGCGACAGAGGAAGTCAAATGAGCAAGAGGGCAAACTCCTAATTTACACAGTGCAAATTCTGAGTTTCATTGAAGAGGGCAGACAGGTGATGGCAGGCAGGTGCTGCATCTGACAGCAGGATAAACAGTGGTACAGCAGCAGGGCAGGCAGGAGAGACGGTGTCAAACAGTGTGAAAACTCAAGGGTCTGTAACATTTCAAGTATGAGAAGAGAATGCAGTCTTGAATCATTTCCAGAAAGTCAGTGGACATGTTCCAAGCACATATTTCACTTAAAAATGAGTTTATTGTAAGCAATAGGTGTTTCCCCAGGGTTGTTGTTCTCCAACACAAGAAGTAAAGGAAATTAACAGCCCAGCTTTCCACTGTACTAGATTTCAGGGCATTCAGACACAGCGGAGTACCCTCAATAACAACACTGGTTACTTTCTGTATGAGCAACAATGGAGTTAGTAAGCTTCGAGTTTCCAAGTGCATTTAATTCCAGAGCAATTCCTTGTGCAAGTTCTTTCGGTTTAACATAGACATTGTTCCAGTTATGGTGAGTTGTACTCTTAGTGCTCTCTTTTACTCAAATCAGGACATGCAGTCTCCCCTTTATTTCAGATGTGAATCCTTCCTTCCACTATACTTGCTAGCCCGTCATTCTCTGATGTTTATCTATTTTTGCCTGTCATTGAGTCTTTTATGGAGCTCCATTCTCTCACTATTAAATACAACCTTGACTCCAACTCCCTCAGTCTTTACATTTATTTAGCAAATTCCTTTAGCCAAAGTGACATATATTTAAGAAAGATGGCCAATCTCAGGAGTAATTTAGGCTTAAGGGCCTTGCTCAAGGGCCCAATGGCCAAAAAGCCACACCCACGCTCTGTAAAACAGGTTCCTCACCCCCAGCATAGGGTATGTCACCTTTGCAGGGTGAATGCTTTGAATTTAATTTAGATTAGCATACCAGTTTGACTCTTACATTTAATTATTACATTTTGATAGTTTCTTTCTTGGAATCAGGGGACATCCCAGCAGGCCATCTCTGCTGATTCTGTATCCTGGCCTTGGGCCATACTCACCCTACTGCCTAACCCACTATACATGTAGGACTGCAGCCAGTGTCTCTGTGAGTTCATGGTCACCCCAGAGAAGGCATGCGAGATGTCATGCTCCATGACACTATCACCATCAGAGGAAAGTCATACCAAGTGGAAGAACATCCCCTCTACTTGACTGACCACAGAGATGGGAGTTCATTTAGAATTAGGTGATTAATTGGTCATTGTCAACACACCACAGCACACAGTGCGCAACAACGAAATGTGTCCTCTGTATTCAACCCATATGTGACTTTCGTGACATAGCAGGGGGCAGCTAATTCAGCGCCCGGGGAACAGTGCTTGGGGACGGTACCTTGCTCAGGGTACCTCAGTGGTGACTGGCTGGTGGGGGATTTGATCCTGCAATCTTTCGATTACAAGTGCGCTTCCCTAACCATCAAGCCACCACTGCCCCATCTGCAGTAACCTCCTCCTCTCAAACTGCGGAAAACCACAGAGTGGTCATGTCTGCAAAGACTGTGTCTGTTTTCATAATTTCTTTCTTTTCTGCAAATCAAAATGATGATAAATAACAAAAATGACACTGACATTTGAAAACTCCCAGTTCAGTTGCTGCTCTAATAATTCAACTTCAATTTGCATTCTGATTTGCAGCTTCACATGGTCCATCTGGAGATCACTTTTTTATTTGCTGCTCCAGATGGACCTTGTTTACCTCCTTTACAGGTAGCAGGGAACAGATGACTGTTTTATAACAAATGCAGCATTTATAAACATGTGAGTTTAGGGCAACTATAAATAAGTCCTTACTGTGTATAGTAGTGCTCTAAAAGTAGACAGCCTTCCCTGTTCCTCAAGGGTTTGTACAGACATGCTCTATGGAGGACAATGACAAGAAGACAATCAGAAAATATTAATTATTAATATCCCATATGTACCTCAGGTGGGTGCCCAGCACCTCTTTTCCATGAAGCGACTGATATGGTCTAAATAATTTTTGATGAAGGCCACTCAAAACCACAATGGAAAATCTTTGGAACATTACACCAGCTATGATTCCAGGAGGTTCCACAAGTGTCATGATGGTGTCCGACACTGCAGGAAGATGGAGGAGGTTAGATGCAAAAGTCACTGTATTGGGAGTCCTGGAATACCAAGCCAGCCTCAAATAAAACACTGGGACAGATGTCAGTATGTGTGTGTGAGTATGTGTGTGTGTGTATGTGTTGGTGGGGAAGGGGGATGGAGCTCCAGTGATGTCATCAGTTATTGCCTTCCCATTGTTCTGTGTGAGTACCAGTACCTTCATTTGCATGAGAGTAGGCGGTGGACCTTCCATCTATTTTAAAGGCCTCACCTTAAGTCCTGTTGGTTACAGAGTGAGACTGATAAGCCAAAGTGTAGAATCAGAATTAGGAAAATTAAATAAGTAAAAATGTCTCGAATCGTGTTTTTATTTTATTTGTTAGGTGCATTTAATCACATTTGGGTTACAACCCTAGTTGTACAACCCTATTGTGGTAAATAAAGGTACATGATTACAGTCAACCTATTATTAATTTAGGCCACAAAGGCCTGGTAAATATTTAATAAAATGAACAGGCTGTGTACAAGTTCAGTTTTATTAAGTCATGTATATATGGTTAGCAGGTTGTTTTTGCCATGCCAACTACCATTGTTCACAGTTGCTATAGGCAGATAAGATCTCAAGTTACAATTGTGTGAAAAAGAAAGCTCAGCACTTTTAGTCACCTGCATCAATCTCCTAGTATCAGCTTTCCATTGATGACAAATATTTAAGTACACTGGGAGAAAGAGAAAAATTAGGATTCACCGACTAAGTGTTGACTGATTAGTATGGGGCACCATCGACAGTCCACATTTTTGCTCCCTCCCAGCTCCCAGCACAACCCTACCAGGTATCTAGTTTTCTTGATTGGCTGTGAGCTGAAGGGAAGCAAAAATATGCACTGTCTGGGGGTCCCCAAGGGCTGGGTTGGGAAACACTGTTCAAAGATCATGCCCCCATATGCACTGCTCAACAAATTCAAGAGAGGGTTCGTCAGGATAGTTAAAGCCCTGGGCCATGGCATTTGCAATCATTACACTTATGTAGCAGAAGCTTTTATCGAAAGCGACCGACAAATTTGAGACAACAGGGGAATAGTCTTGGCACCACAGGGTTCACCTGGTTCTGTAATATGGCTTCATATTCTTTTGCTGTTATTTCACCATACAGTGCAATCATCACACCCAGTGACTCCCACAGCATGGCTGCCAAAACAATTATGAAAAGTCAAAGGTATCATTTCCGGTTCTCCCAGCAAACCTATTGAGACGGAAGAAAGCAGGTGAAAGACTGACTCTGCCCACATTATTTCCCCCTGATTGTTAGGGAGCTCATCATTGTGCTCCTTACACCAAGTCATACAGACTTCCTTGTTATGCATCTGTTGGTAGCTACCCTTTTCCCCCAAGCTTCTTGAAACCAAAACATATTGATTTCTGTTTTGAAATATTATAGCAGAGCTAGAAATACCTATATAGAATATTAAAGGCTATAGCTACTTGTCATTGCAAAATGATGATGTATCATTGTGGGGGGGCGGATACCATTGAAAGATAAATGGTTGGACCATTTATCTCAATATCCCCTGAAAACAATAGAAACATTCTTAGCCACTCTGACAGTATAATAAGTTTAACCATTCAGATAATGTGAGATCAGAAAAGCTCAGTAGAATAGTTTCTGGCCCTAATGGAGCAGGACTGAAGACATGAAGGATTGCCCACTGCAGCTTTACCCTTAAAATACTTTAAAATGGCTAGGCACATCAACATTTTATGGGCATCCTTATTCACAAATTTTAATCACTTCCCTCATGAAAATCCATACTTTGCTGCTAGTAATATACATATATATATATCTAAAAAATGATTCAAAGAATTGTCAAGACACAACTTTATAACATATATGTGTAATTCTAACTGAATGAGATCATAATCTAAAGAAAACACTAGTATAACAGAAAATCAATAACTGGAAAGTCATGTGTGGTGTAATTCAACTTAAAAAGTACTAAAAACATATACACATATTTTTTGCATGGGAACTTCTGAGCAGTCTGTTTAAATAATATGCTAAACAAATGCAGCTTACTTGGCAGACATTTAACTTGGTTATCAGATGGACATATACGGTCAAGTTAAATGCTGTTTATAGTACTGCATGTTTACATAATTAGAATTCTCCCAGGGCCATGGTCACATTTTTTGTAGCAAATAGCAGTAATAATTATGTAGTACCCCAAGCATATAAATTATAATTTTCCATTTTCAGGGGGCCCAAAAAAATGCCTGTTAATCTTTGTTGCACAAATTCTAGACCATTATATGCAAGCAACACACTTGAAAGAGACATGAATTATTACTGTTTCTCTGACCACGTACCATTAATTTTCCACCCGAATTTCTATCGAAAGCGTTAGGTGTGAGCACACACATACACACAACAGCAATGAAATACAGCTATTAGCAACAGACAAACATCGATAGATCAAAAAGATGGGAGAGACACAAAATACCTCATGCTTGCTCACATGCTTTTGGATGATGAAACTGTTAATGCAACCTGAGTGAAATAATGGAAGTTGGGGGGGGGTGTAATACACAACACCTTTGTGTTGGGTTTTAGGACCAGGACAAAAACACAGTTTTAACACTTTCATTCCCATCCGAGGAAGGGCATGAAGGTTGACCGGCTTTGCATTATCATTAACTATGCTCTGCATTAAAACTTGTGCACTACATGTTTCATAACATCTTGACCTCATGAAGTGCGAGAGCTTGTCATATTCCAGAACAGAGAACTGAAAAACAGACAAAGACAATTACAGCAGCAGACATGTACAAAAGGATGTAGATGGGAGACACCAAAATATGTTCTTCGACAGGACTCAGTTATTAAATTAAGAGGAAATAGGCGTATCCCTTTCCCCATAGCTGAGGGACACAGGGGACTCTTTCCCTGAAGCACTTCTTCCGTAACAAGGATTTCCCATCCTGTGCATTGAGAAGGGTCACTTGAGATCAGGAAAGGAGAAAACTCACAGCCACACATCCTGCTTTTTATATCTCCAGTAGTTAAAATGCATGACATCATAGATACAGATTAGACCAGAGAAAAACATACACTTTACTGACGTACAATTAGGCCTACATCACACTGATGGTTGATTACATATTGTATAAGTTATTTGACTATCATTCTGAATGAGCAGAATTAAAATGCAGGGGTTCTCACTTGATTTAGTAGAAATGCTAGATTGTGGGCAATATTCATAGCAGACAGTAGTTTTTCCATTTATAACACGTTCCTGTAACAGGAAACTACTTCAGAACTTGTTTCAGAAAAACCAGCCATTTAATATGCTTGATAAACCCAATTAATAGCATAAGTTTACATCAAAAAGATGTTTAATCTTTGTAGGGCTGCCAGTAACGACTATTTTTCTACTGATTAATCTATCGACTATTTTACCAATTGGCCGATTAATCTAAACAATTAACTTTCCTGAAGAATATTAAATTTACCGTTTAAGTTAACTGCATGTCATCACAGAGCTTTAGATAATGGACGCCGAATTTTCGGCACTATACGTACAGTATTTACGCCCACAATTCGATAAACGGAGTTAATAGTGTGCCTGTTATCGACATGCGTATTGTGATGCCCAAAAGTAATCTATATAAATTCGGCATTAACTTCATGATTATGGAATTACCATGAAGTACCATGTGGGTCAGGCCACATGTATGCGACTGTTTTGGTAAATCATGGAAGCGATAAGCATTGAAATCGCTCTAAAGCAAGGGACGGCTCAGAAACCACAACATTTTTTAAAGGAGGAGATATTGCGGCTAAACTAGGTAAAAAAAAGACCCTTGTATTGTGGCGGTACTTTTTGCAGATAAATATCCGACATTTTTTCGGTAAATATAGTTTTAATTGTAACAAAGTATTATTATTATTATTGGTGTCTGTTTGCCTTTCAGTTCTAGTTTAAGGCAACACTGGTCTCAACGAGCCCAAATCGGTGATCATAGAACACCTCCCTCTGCCATAGAAACTTTGCATAATGTACAACTGAACTATGCTCTCATAATTACGTACTGATACTGAAATAAAACATTTCTTATAATGAACCATTTTAGAAATTACAAAGATAATATCATTGAAATAAAAAAACGATGCGTCAATTTAAAATTTTGACGTTGACGCACTTTCTGCGTCTACGTCATCGAACACGTCGACTAATCGCGATAGCCCTAGATTTTTGCCCATTACGCAACAAACTTTCGAGGGAAACCAGTACCATGGGTTTAACTGTGAGTGTGTTGTGTGACCTTTCATGTTTATTTAAATTCCTGGGAGGGACACTAAATTACACAATCACCAACTATAAGCTTAAAATGCTCAAAATAGATTAAAATACAAGGATTTCTCCCTTATTTGGGGTAGGTTTACAAAGTAATAAACCCCTGATTTGGATGTAATGAGTGTGCATACTTGTCTCAGATTCAAGTTCTCGCGCCAGCCAGTTGACTAAAAGTTGGCAACTCGTCATTTGAAGTAACCGTAGTTCGTCGAAATTTAATTTTAAGAGCCAGTCATTCTTCCATGGACTCTTGCAAATGAGTCGTTTTAACTGGAGTTTCAGCTGCCTGTCATGGTAACTTAAACGTCTCAAGTATATATAAACTGGGCACTACTAAAGAATTTCCAGTTCGTGCATCACGCCAGCTCGAGAAGCGGGCGTGGTTTCCCGCCAAATCAACCAAGTTCATTAGGACTAACTAGGTTTTTGCCAGTTGTGAATTAGACATGGGCGTGTTGTTGCGTAAAAAAATATAGAAGGTAAAAAGTACGCTTTACGCATCTTTGGATTGGATCGTTTGTGTATATATAAAGTTGGTGAGTACGGTTTGATAATTAATTTTATTTTTAAAAACACCATTATGATATTAATCGAAAACGTAATTCCTCGTGGTTACATTTTACTCTGAATTACTTAACGTCCGGAATAAGTGGGTCTCGAATAAGTGTAAGAAATACGTCAACAACAACAGTGTGAGTACACCACATAGAAAGTATGGCAAAAATAAAAAATAATCAAAAACAGGCATAACAGCTCCTCTCATTCGGCGATTTTCTAAACGGAAAAACAAACATGTCGGTTATTATTCTATTCATTTAGGCCCCATAACTATTTATGTAAAATTGATTCCCTTTATATTTACTGAATATCAGCTCTGAATTTCCCACAAACGGGTAATTACACTTGACTTGTAGCAGTGTGGTTCCCAGCACTTCAACGTCAAAAGGATTTCTTTTCTCCTCTCTTTCTTCTCCATCTAACATGGCTGGTAATTAAAGATGGGTAAATTCCTTGAAGATTGCAGGTAGGTTCTTGAGCTTAAGAGTTTCCTCTGCTTTCTGTACATAGATTGTTTTGGGGGGTGAGCAGTGTGTTATTAAAGCATCTTCTTTTTAGTTTCTTTTTCATAGTTTTAGAATATCTTCAGTTGTTGGACGGTCAGTGTTCACTGACATTCCTGCCTGGATGTAGCTTTGTATCAGCCTTTGACCTATGTGCCTGAATGTCAACCTTCTCTTACTAGATTCTGAACACTGAATAATTAAAACGGGCATATCAATTCTACAGTGGTGAGCTTTTGTTTTTTTGTGTGTTTTGAATACAACACAATTGTTTCCTTAGAGCACTGTCATTCAAAATGGCTTCACGGAAAAAGGTTGGATAGTGCATTGGATGACTTCTGAAGCAGTACTGCTGAGTGTGTAAGGGGGGTGGGGGTTATGAAACTTCTAAATGAATAACCATGCACTAAGGCTATCCAGCACATACCACAAGAAAGACGAGCAGGGGGAGTGGTGAAGAAGGAAGGCGTCTTGGTGATGAAAGGAGGTGTCTTTGATATTGTGGAAGTGTCACCTCATAACTGCAGCCCAATGAGAATTGGGAGTGGTGGACAGGAGGGGTTAAGCTGGACAGGAGGGAAGAGGAGGGCATGGTGCTTGTTCCTGCCTCAAGAAGGTGGTACCCTATTTTAATAGCAGTAAAAGCGGTTTGGTCCAATCTTCAAATGGCTGGGTCTGAGTATACAAAGGATTCATACCAATACAAACATCTTAAGGTGAAGAGGGAAGAAACAGGGAGAATACACTCTACATTATAATCATAAATCTTTTTCTTCTTAAAGAGGCATTGGAAGATTCTTGTATGTAAGTAAAGCACCTTGTGAGTGTATGAGACAGCCTGATTAATATTGAACTAATTCTTATTTGGTGTTTGAAACTGTCCTGCGCTTCTGAAGAAGCTTTAGTCAGAGACAAAAGATGAACCTGTTTTATTCTTTTTTTATAATTTGTTTCATTCTTTAATGGCTGCCTGAGTTCAAACAGCTTTAATGAAGAATTTGGAACTTATTTGGCTCTTATACAGATTTAAGCCAATATCTGTTTTTCCTTGTGTATTCTGTGCTCATAATGGTCCCATTGTTACACCTTGTCACAAGAACTCAACATTCAGATCTATAATAGTGATAACAGTGGAACTATTATGTAGCTATTAAGTAAGAAAGTAAGTGAACTTTGTCATTCACACCATGCAACAGTACAACAAGGAATGCATAGCTGAACGAAATTGTGTATCTCCAGGCTCAATGTGTTGACATAAAAAGACAAAAGCACTTAAACAACATATGGAGATTACAACAAAATTCCACTTTAAGTAACACTGTGTAAGACAGCATAAGGTAGCACAGGACAGAAACTAAATATACAAAACGATATATACAGACCAGTCAGTGCTGAATAAGTTGAAAAGAAAAATATTGCATATTGTTGCACAGTGGTTGTATTATTGCATTATTATATTATTGATCTTGCAACTTTACTCCCTGGAGATCTTGGCTATTTGGGTCTTTTTTGAAATGAGAATACAAATGAGTTGATGTGCAGAAATTGTTTTTTTTTTTTTTTTTTTGCTGTTTCTGATCCTGCTGTTCAATATTCTGTTGCATGCCAAGGTGTAAAGATGCTGGTGACAGTGGTGTATACATGCATGTATTAAACACTTGCAGGTGTGTGCTGCAGCTGTGAGATGCCAGCTAACTTACTGAGAGAGAGAATCCTCAGCAGTTTCTCATTGTTTTTACCGGTTAAACAAAAGTGTGTGGCTGTGATGTTCCTGTTAACAAATGTGTAGGGAGCAAGATAATTTTCCTTGTCCTTCCTAGAACATTTCTTATTAGGAAATATGTCAGTCATGATGCTAGATTTTTGTAGCTTGTCAGATAGGAATTGGGGTTTGGGGAGCAACTGCTTTAATAAAAGGGGGAGGGAGAGAGCTCATAGTTGCTGAAAATTAAATGGCGTCTTCCTGAAATTCAGGCCAAATCCTCCTAATTTTGTGTTCTAGATGGAAATGAGGATGTAGCAAGTAAATGGAATGTTGAGTAAAGTTACTTAATCATCAGGAGAGTAGGGAGGAGCTCTACCCGAAAGGTCAAACATTGTCAAAAACATTGGACTTCATCAGTCCCCTTTTATAAACATATTCATGCAATTCCAGTTTCCAAGTCAATACCATTAAGACTCATTTGTTTTCAAGTTTCTGCACAATTTGGATGGAAATTTTTGTTGTTAACATCCTGTCACTAAATTTCCTTCTGTACCAATGTCATTCTCGGCACTGAGAGATACAGTGTGTCTGGATTTTGTGCAAAGTCATACCAAAAAGTACTTTAACTGTAATTAGTGGTAGTGGGACACGAGTTTAAGGAAGGTCAGCATTGCCTAGACCAGCTGTCGGGGAAGCATAAATGTGTATTTTTTTTTTAAATTGAGATTTAAGAAGTTTTACGTGGTTATAGATGAGGCACATACCTTACAGGTCCTGCACTTGTTTTTGGAACAAACTTAAATGTATTGATGTTTCACAATAGGAAAATGTGTCGATCCCATGATCTCTGGAATTGCAGGGATTAGTCAAACTACCATTGTAAAAAGAGAACAAGCTATAGTTTTGATAAAGCAAGTATTATATTCTGTTTAGTTGAGAGAGTGCAGTTTACAAAAGATTTGGATCATATTAAATGAAATAATGAATATATGATATCGGACTGGATAATTGGGAGAATTCCCGATGAGCTGGCCTGGTTTTGGGTTGGTGATGAGGAAACGCAATTTTATGTCAACACTCTAGCTGACTTGGTTTGGTGGTTCTCAAACTATGCGGTGCAAATTCCTGGGAAGGCACACCTGATCCAGACAAGTTGTGGAACTGAAAAGAATACTAATATTTTTCACCCCCTGTTTGAAAAACTTTACTGCCACACTTCACCCCCACAACAAAATTTACCGGCAGCTGGTCTGGAGTGTTGCTCTACTAGGCTGAAATTCAGTCCCACTCCAGCCCTGTGAATCTGTCAATCATTTTTGCAGAATGGAAGCTGCAAAACGGAGAAAATGAGGATTGTTTGACGCTGAAAGAATTTTCAGTCGCTGACTCCGTCCTTACTGCGCACCTAAAAAGAAAGTGTACTTGGCATTACTATGAAGAGGAGGCCACACCCAGAGAGGGAAACTGTGTGTCGGCTAGGTGACATAGTTTCGGCACAAGGAAGTGGCTGGTAGATAGAGGTGAGGCGGGAATCGGTGGTGTCTTATTACAGGGAAGTTCTTCTCCTTATCGGTGCTGGGGTCAAAGCTAGCCGCTCTCATAGATCTACAAGATATTTACAAAAGCTTTGGAAGGATGCCTAAGGGGGATATGCATAATGGACAGGCTTGAGTCCTCCAGGAGTATCAGGACAGAAGGACAATTAGAGGAAGAAAGGAAAATTGATGTGACTTTTGAGAGCCGAGCCAAGTGTTTTGTGGGATTGCATTAGAAAGGGATTTGTCAGCTTAACTTCATCTTCTGGAGGGCCCACAAGTGAGGAAGAGCCACAATGCCGGTAAGTTTGGCACCCTTGCCCCCAATGTCACTATAAAATGATTCAGTGTTGGGGGAGCAGTCTAGACTGGTGGAGAGAGAAGTTAACAACGCAGATTGATGTGACATGGTTTCAACTTGTCACAATTGTTCATGATTGGAATGTGTGTGTGTGTGTGTGTGTGTGTGTGTGTGTGTGTATCTACAACAGGTTTTGCATACATTGTTGTGCTTTTTAAACTTTTGTGACTACTGTGGCAGCACAGGTGAACCTGGGTGGTCTGCCCCCATCCCCCAGTGTTCTCAGCGAGCGATACATTAATACAAAATGGGGGGGGTGTTGGATCAATCAGAGGAAAAGTGCTGTTAAGAGGTATATTTTTTTTCTTTCTTTTTAATTTGGTCTTCGTAATACCAAGTGTTATTTTTTAAAAACTGACTAAAAATGTTTTTGTAATGTAATTTTAATTTTGTCACCAAGTGAATTGTTATGGGACTGGCTCACCTGATTTTTATGCTGACTCCACCACGTAAAGATACCTGGCTCTGCTATGCATGTTTTTTCTTCTTTTCACTGAGAGTTTAAGAAACGTTTCACATAATGGTCAAAGCTGGTTTGTCACTCCCCGAGCTTGCACTGTTTCATGACACTGGTTTCTGAAAACATGACTGCTCATTCAATTGAGAACCATTCAACAGGAAAAACCAGTAGCTGTGGATTGTTTAGGCACAGGTGAGAGATGAATGTGCATTTAGATGAGGTTGCTCCTTTCCAGAGTGGCTAGTCAGCTTTGCCTCTGCAGTTCACATGTATTTGACTTCACTTTTGCCTATAATATAAAATTGCTGGCACTATACAGTAGGTTACTGGAGAACTATAATACTGTGTATAAGTATGATAAAGGTGCAAAAACTACAGAATTTTTTTTTTCCTTCATTCCTTTGCATTAATACTATTTCCAGTTTACCCAGGTTGACTGTATATTCAACTATTTGTTATTAGATATTTACTGAATGAGGTACAGAAAAATGAGTCATTTGACCTTTGCTGGGGTTGTTGGCATGACGACAATAAATGGTTTTGCTACACACTGTTAGCTGTCTACATCAGGGATGGAGCTCATCGAAAAGCAGATATTCAGGTTATGCAAATAAACTTGTCTGTACCTGCTCCACCCTGCCTCCATCTTGGTCACATATCAATCACCTTTTTCAGTGCTCACACTGCTTATTTTCTTTTGATTCACTTCTTATTTTTCCTACTAGTACCCCCCCCCCCCCCACACACACACACACACACACACCTGAAACTCATTTTCCATCTAGGTCTGGCTCGTGCCTGCTTTTTCTGTGACACATGGATTTGCTTTGCATTTGCCTGATTGAAGATGTTTCACTTCACGTTTTTTGTGATTTTCATCACAACATTAATTCATCCCTTGTCCCTCCTCCTGCTGTAGGCAGTTTAGTTGGGGAATGATATCGCATTTTGAAGATCCCATTAGAAGAAATTAGTCTCCCTCCCCCCAGTAATGAACTGCAAGCGGAGAAGCAGCAAGTTTGCACAGAAATTTGTGGGGCACTGAATACTGTCATTGTCTCCATTCTTCGAGGTTAAAAGTTCAAATCACATTCTGGTTATGTGTCCTACTTCTATTTCTGTGATTCCTGTGAGTTCTTATACTTCCTTCTACAGTCCAAAAACATGCTGTGGCCCTTAATTAACTTAGTTTTCTGTCTGCATGTTCTATAATTCTAGCTACCTCTATATGGGTATTTTTACTGAATGTTCTGCAATGAAATGTATAGTTTAGCTTCAAGAGCATATTAGATTTGTGCTTGCAATATGTTCCATATTGAATAATTTGTCTGTCCTGAATTTTATTTGATGTAGAGATTGCATATGCACATTGTCCATGATCCTGCGGGTGTTTGGCTGTGAATTTATGGCCCTGATTTGGGTGCTACCTTAACCTGTGAACCATTGTCTCATTATTTTAAACTATATTGTTTGTGATAATGAGCAGCTGTTTGCACTGTTGCATGGGATCTAGTGTTTCGGTCTTGTATGTTACTCAGACATCCCACCCCCTTACGGTCAACAAATTGTTCAATATGGGCAGGTCTGATTTATGCCTTCATTTTAAAAAGGGTTTGCGATGGCCTGTAAGGATGGTGAGTTTTACCAGGGCTGTCCAGTAAGCCTTCAGGTAGTAGCTGTTTGTCTAGGGAGCTACAGTTTAGTTCAGCAGTTAACAATACTTTGGACTAGGGCTGTCACTGTGTAATCATAATTGTATGGTACCTGCACAATCATCAGCTGGGCTTTAGATGACAAGTGAAACATTTGTCCAGATGCCGGCTTTTTGATACTTTTATGGGCGTTTGAGCTGATTTGTGGCTGGGTTTAAATCTCAAAAGGCTAAGCCTTTACTAAATCCTGCAAAATACTTAGAATGAAAGTAAAATTAAAAAGTTTCCTTTTAACACCAAAGTTGGGGAAAACTCTTTAAAAGCTAGGTGCTTTGGTTAATCATACTAGTGCCATTTCCTTTTGATGCTGATTATCTCTGACTGTGTGTTTCAGATTGAAAAAGTCGTGCCTGCTGAGAGTGCCACACCCCTCAACCCTGAGAATACACAAAGTAAGAGAGAATCTTGGCTAAATGTGAAGGGGCACGCTTGTATCATGTCATAGCTTTGTATGAATTACCTAACAATACTTGGAGACAACAGTATCGATATCAGTGCTGTATTTCACAATTGCACATTTGTCTATGTCTGAATTAGCATTTAACCCAGATTTATATAGCTTTTTTTATATTCATCCAATAGTCCGTCCATCTGTCTGCCTCCTGGACAGGGTGTTGGGGTGTCCTGGAGTCTATTACAGGCAGCACAGGGAGCAAGGCAGGGAATTGACCTGAATGGGATGCGAGTTGGGTGCACAGATGCCCACACATTATGGGCAATTTAGAAACACCATCTAGCTGCTAAAGAGAACCTGTACAATTTTGGGGAGCACATGCAGAACTAAACATTCAAAACGTTGGGGATCAGAACCCCTTAACCCACAAGAGGGGAGGGGGCTGGCCATGCATAGATACAACATGTCTGAATGTCCAAACCTGTGCTCCAGCTTCAAGTTATTTGTTACATACACAGTCATACACTCTACTACTGTGTAATGAAATGCTTTTTCACCCGGTTCCTGGATTTTGCTTGTCAAAACATGCAGGGTGAAAAGGGCAAGAAAAAAGTGGTGTGGTAGGAAAATAATAGAGTGAAATAGTACAGTAAAATACATTTAAATGTATAATTTAAATCTGTAAAATAAGCAGCACTAAAAAAAAAAAGAGCGGCATATCAGCTTTTGAAAAGAGCAAAGACAGTTTATCAAGTGCGTGAAGTGACTTGTTAGCTATGGTTATCTTCTTAAACACTGCAGCTCTTTGATATCGCTTAAACATGTCACTGATTTCTCAATTCCTTCCTTTCTTCCTTTACGCCTTTGACAGGACCTCAGCCTGGAAAGCGCAGAAAGGCGATGACGGCTCCGAGACCCCAAGCACAGAAGGCAGTTGCATGGAGGAGAGCCATCATTACTGTGTTGGTGGTGCTGGTCGTACTGGCCCTGTTAGCCGTAACCATATATTTTGGTGAGTCCTTCTGCATTTCCTCATACCGGTCCCTTTTTAAAGGGTCGATTTGTTCATTTCAATCACTCTATTGGGGGGGGGGGGGCTGTGACTAGAAGGTTGGCAGTTTCAGTGAAATTAGCAGAGTAGCGTTACATGTTTGTTTTCTGTTAAAAGCAAGAGATTGATTTTCTGACCCAGAATTTAATTCAGATGTATTTGTGCAAATGGCCAGTAAAGGTTACCTGGATTACCCTGGGATAAAAATCAGCATTGTGGTCCTGTCTTCTCAACTGGTCTCATAATGAAATTCATTGGTCTCTTCTTCCCCACCCCACTTCATCTCATCTCACCAGTCAAAGTGCTGATCGACAGCAAGTATTTCTTCTGTACAAAGTCAGTGAAGTTCATTCCTCTGGCACTGACTTGCAACGGGAAGGCAGATTGCATTGATGCTGAAGATGAACAGCAATGTGTGACCAATCAGACTGTTCGCACCCTCTTCCCTGGTATGGCAATGGGGGTAACTCCATCTTGAGGTCCTCTATGTAGCTCTTCTAGAAAGAGTATTTTACTGTATTAGACTCTAACTTTAAGCCCCACACGCAAGGTTGTAACAAGTTAATTGAGAAAACAAAAATCCTTAAAGGCACTTTCAGGATGTGAAAGATTCAGCATCTTGAACTTTTTGTTAGCTGGTGCATTAAAATACCGAATATGTCTGCTGGTTTATTTAGAAGGAATGGGATTATCCAATACCAAAGGCCAAATAACCTGACTGTCATGTGAATGCTTATAGGGAACACCTATTAGTCAAAGCACAGGACGTACTGCCTGTTCTGGGGAAACCCTTGCAAGCACTGACCCTGATTCTTTCCTTCCTTTACTCCTCCCTACAGTTCGCCTGGTGTCAAATAGTAGTGTTCTGCAGGTGCACGTCACTGGGACAGGCTGGACGACAGTGTGTGCTGACGGCTGGAGTGCAGCGCACACCCAGTTGGCCTGCAAGAAGCTGGGTTACACAACGTAAGTCCTGTTTGTCCCAGCAGTCATGCTTAGTTGGAGCTACCGTGTGCACTTAGCTAGCTGCTAAGCTACAATGACTGCCAAAACTTCATCAGTGTAAAGTCTGTTGGATTTGATGTTTTATATACAATCCCAGTAACAAAGACACTCCCGCTTTTAATGCAGTTTACTGTTTCAGCTAGACTATTCACCTTGTACTAAAAGATGTCAAGTCAATGAAATAATACATATCAAATATTACAACCAAGAGAATTGTTCAGCATCTCAAAATTTTAAACTGTAAGAGCCCCCTTTTGCTTCAAAGACACCATTGCAGATTCTTTCAAACAGCTTCCAGATGTAGCCACCTGGAATGCTTTTTCAACAGTCCTGAAGGAGTTTCTACAAATTCTGGGCACAAGTTGGCTACTTTTGATCTTGCTCTTAGATCCACCTCATCCCAAACCAGCTGTATAGGGTTCAGGCCAGAGGATTGTGCATAAACACAATGAGGCTATCTTGTTGAAAAACAAACGATTTTCGGGAGGTTTGCCCAGACTTTTGACTGGTACTGTATTTACGAAAAACAAAAACGATGATTGGTAATCTGTAAATTCTACCCTATTTTGACTGTTCCAACTATGTTTTCCCATCATTTTCCCATTTCATAATGTATACTTTTTGCTTCTTTTCTGCCAGCAATCCAAGCAGCACCAGTGTACCCGTCCCAGACTTGCAGTCCTATTTAATTTCCACTTTCAGTGCAATCACATCCAGCAGTCCTCAAACCTTGTCTGCCAATCTAACAGTCATTAAGCGGTGAGCGTATGAGAATCCTTGTGCATTTGTCATTTATGGTTGTCTTACTGAGGCATTCTCACCTCATAGTTTTGTATTTGATTTTGCTCTGACATCTTTTCCATACTTCCTTGATCATTTAACCATGGAAATTGGTTATTACAGCTGAAGTCCAATTTTTTTTAATATTGTATAGCAATATGATCTAACCACAACAGCATTTTAATGATAGTCTAAGGTCAGGAATAGATATTTCTCCCTGCTTTTTCTCCCAAGCACATTTTTCCTTCCATCTGTACTAAATCTCACATTAATCAGCTGTGCATAAGTCCTCAAGTTTCACATTGTATTTTAAAATAACTACTATAGACAGCGAAAAAAAAATGCTTGGATCTAATTGAAAAATTAGACCATTGGAAATGTTTTTTTTCTCTTTAAAAAGCATATATTTATGCCAGGTGTCATGTATGAATCTCTAACTCTGATTTGGTTTTTTAGCCAGACCTGTTCTACCAATGCCGTGGTATCGCTGTCCTGTTCAGGTGAGTTTCACTACAGATGTTACATTTCACTTCCCTTTTAAAATGAGCTTAGATGGCGTGGCAGATAGGCACTGTGTCATGTTGTGTTGCCCCACCACAGGAATGCAAACCAACAACATGCATGCCTAGACTCGTTGCCAGAAACCATATAGCAATGGGGCCCTGCTTGTGATTCACTGTGCCGGCAGTCAGCTTGAGTGCTTTGACCTCTGTGGCTTCCTGTACCAATGTCTCTTGCTTTATAGCAATAATAACACACAATCAGTAGTCACCTTTGAATCTTTTTCTGTTCTCGGGCAAGCGATAAGCTATATACTTTCTGCTGATGCTGGGGAATGGAAGCCTTATTGTATGGATGTTTCCAGCCTCTGTAGCTATTGAGAGTGTAACCATATCATGCAGTACGTATCATAGTTTTTTTTTTTTTTCTTTTCTCCGTTTAATCAATAAAACTTGTATTCATTTACTTTTTCAAGTATTATAATACAAACATTCCAAAAAAAGAAATGTATTATTGGGGGGGGGGGGGATAATAAATATTGCAAACTCCACAGTCCTGGAGGGTGGAGAATGTTTTCGATGCAGCAACCCACATGCTGAGGGCAAAAAAAACTAGTGTTTTATTTAGTTGTAGTAATTATTTAGATATTTGGTGAGAGTAGTTATTTTACTGTTTTTATCATATGCATGAGACTTAGGATGTTTTTCACTTTTGATAGGATTACATTCTGATTAACCCATCATAAGTCAAGGAGTACCTGTAATATACAGCATCTGTGTAGGAGCTAATCGTGCCTGTGTGTGTGCACGCGCATGTCTGTCAGACTGCGGGAACCCAGCAGTGAAGGACCGCATCGTGGGTGGTGTGGACGCCATCATCGATGAATGGCCCTGGCAAGTCAGCCTGCAGTACAACGGACAGCACACCTGCGGGGGCTCGCTGCTGTCCGAGAGCTGGGTCGTCACGGCGGCGCACTGTTTCTCTAGGTAAAGGTACACGGATGTACTGTCCTCGTTGGAGCACTATATGCAGAAATGGGGGCAGTGTGTAGCTCAGCAGGGTAGGATGCTGTGCCTGTGATCAGAAGGCTGCTAGTTCAAATCCAGGGGTCAGTCACTGTTGTACCCTTGAGCTGCTCCAGCAGTTACAGTATCTCACTGTGCTTCTAAAATGTACATTACTTTAAAAAGAAAACTTTAGCTAAATAAATGAATTGTAAATGAAAAAAGCAATATTGCGGTTTTGTTGTTGTTGGACTTGGCTGTACACAGCACTATACATTTAGAAGCACAACCGCTGAGTTCTTTGGTAGAAAAGTGATACAACACATAACCCACCCCCTTCCAAATTAACTTGTACTACTTTACCCCAAACACCAAGAACATTTAGCAATCTAAGTTATGCAGGAAGATTACTGTATCTCTTTGAATAACTGACCCCATTCAACAGTTGTTCCCAGTCTCCCCTACATTCAACCTTCTACCCCTTGATTGTATTGAAGTTTGCTGCATGTATGCGTAATGTGTACAGTATGCGTAATGCCTTCACTGTCACAAGAAAGCACATGACACCTCATGGTGTCGGGAAGCAGGGGGCTAAAACTGGATCAAAAGATCGAAAGAACTCTGCTTCCTGGGCTCTGGCTCCCATATAACTCTCCTTGTCCCCCTCCTCTTTCTGGCAGTGACAGACTGCTGACGCGGTGGCGGGTTGTTTCAGGCCAGACTTCCGTGGTGTCTTTGGGAGGCTCCTACGTGGACAAGATCATTGTCAACGGGCAGTATAACCCCACCACTAGCGACTATGATATTACCCTAATACACCTCACTAACCCCATCACTATGGGAGGTAAGTCATGTCCCTTTGTTCTGTCTAGTCCTGGTACTGTGGTGACACTAGATATTCTTTTCTACCAGTTACACTATTAGGATTAGTTCGGATTGGGTTGTGAAAATGTTTGTAGTAGCTTGTATTTATGAGTAGTAAAGCTGTTTACTTAATTTGCTTGCATATAGAGTGAAATTCTTTGATTAAACAGCAAATAGATTGCTTGTGGTGTAATATGATTAAATGAGACCAGCAGCTACAATCGTGTATTACAGTAGTTAGTGATCTTATGCTTATGTTTTTGAGTACTTATTTTAAATATATGCTTATTCACCGTGACCATCACCGTATGTAGTAGGTAATAGTGGGCTTTCAGTTGTCTGGACTGTGGTACCAAATGTCTCCTTTTTATTACCTGACCTCTAGTGGCCGTAATAAAAATTACATCTTCTATAAAGTTCTACATTAAGGTTTTATTTCTAGAGAGACATGTTCATGCATGTTTTATTTTGCTGCAGTCTCTTGTTGTAATTAAATATTTGAAGTCACCCAGCTGTTTTTTATTTCAATCCATTCCAAATCTAAAATTCCCCCAGAAACTTTAAATAAACCAATTTATTTTAATGAATCCAGAATCCATATCTTTTGATTATAGAATGACCAAGTGAAACTGGTGGTTCTGTCTTTGTTTCACCAGTTTCTCAACGCCCTATCTGCCTGCCCCCCTATAACTTGAACCTGCCAAACGGAGCCCCCCTGGTAGTTACAGGCTGGGGATATACAAAAGAAGACGGTAAGACAGACCTTCCAGTGATCATTTTAACCCCTCTCAGTAAACTGACGTCTTGCATTTTAAGGAGACTTTCTTTTAAACCTTTGCAATAATTGCTATGCAATTTTACACCCTAACCCACTTTACTCATGCGTTTCTCCACTTACCTCTTTCTCATTCCCCTTCCGCAGGTCACGTGTCCAACACGCTTCAGAAGGCCGATATTACACTCATAGACAGTGACACCTGTTCATCGGCCATGGTCTATAACACAATGATCACTCCCAGAATGCTCTGTGCAGGATTCCTTACAGGGAACGTAGACGCATGCCAGGTACAGAAAATGGGAAAAATTTAGACTAGGTTCTAGTTTAGAAATTAAACATTTAAGGACTTTTATTAATACTGGAAAATTAGGTATGAATAACAGGGACCCAGAGGAACAAATGCATGGTATAATACATTGTTGTACAGCAGTAAGACAGAATTGCTTTATGATGGCAATATAATTTTGTTGATTTTCATAGTAATATATCAATCTATTTCTCTTAAATATATGTATTTTAGTGTTATGGTTTATGGAGAGAGAAATGACCCTGACAGTGCTTGAGTGTTCCTAATATTGTTTAATTATATTCAAACAATCAGTTAGGGGTCAACATGTATTGTGTTTGTACCTGATTGTAGAATATCCCAGTATTGATTACCTGGGCACTTTTTCCTTTCCCATCCTAGGGTGATAGTGGAGGTCCTTTGGCATACCTGACAGCATATTGGCAGCTGGCAGGTGTGGTAAGCTGGGGTGTTGGCTGTGCTCGCCCAGACCACCCCGGAGTCTACTCCAACGTCACCTCGATGCTCAACTGGATCTACACGACCATGGAGGTCAGTGTTTAGAAACCGTGTGTGGTGGCAAGACTGCCTGTGCATGGGGGATGGTGGTTGTTGTCGAAGCTAATTCCTTTTCATAATAAAGAGCCTGTCTTTTTCTCCTCAGAAAAACTCATAAGGACCAAAAGTACTTAAATTCGATTATTGCACTCAGGAGACAATCTGGGAAAATTCTGACTACTGGATTCAACTTTTGTTGCCAAAACAGTCCTGCTGTCTCACAAGTGGGAAGAAATATGTCCAGTCTTCTGTGTGTGTGTGTGTGTGTGTGTGTGTGTGTGTGTGTGTCTTTTGTTTTTCCAGTGTGTTTATTTTAGGTCTACGTTATGATTAGTGTGAAATTTAATGCTCAGGGCAACTCCTGTTTTTGGGTTTTTTTTAGTCATGGAAAGCCTAACACTTCAAGAATTCTCAGGGTTCCTCTGAAACCTGTGGACTGTGGACACCAACCTAAAATGTTTACACCCAAAATGTATATTTAAAAAGTGACCTCATAATTCATTTAGCTGATTTTTTTTTTTTTTTTTTTAAATCGGGGTGTGAGTATGTGTGTATATAATATAGTGGGTGAATGGGTTTTGGTTTTTGTTAATTTTTATTTATTTTTTTTAATGCCCCATCCCAGCTCTGGTGTACTCTGGACTACCTCAGCTGTTTACATTCCTTTCTAAATCTGGGTATTTAGACCCTGTGATGTAATGGTTGGAAAGGATTTTTTTTTGTTTTATAGACATTTTAGTCAATCCATTTCCATGTAAGTGGTGTAAACTTGAAAGATACATACAGTATGTGGTATGGTTCCTTGTCTTTGTGAATATAATGTGCAATAAAGATATGTTGTGAATTTTATGGAGCTTCTGTTTTATGTTTGGGAAAAAATAACATTTTAATTTAACATGGTTTGTATTTCAAGGCTTATCGATGTTGATTCCTACCTTGACTGTTTGTGTGTGTGGTTTATGTATATTTAACATTATGGAGACCAGAGGGGAACCTCAAATTTATAGAAATCTGACTGCAATCAAAAATCTAAAAATGCCGAGGTATTGTTTTTTTTGTTTGGTTACTTACTGTTAAGGTTTGGGCTGGGTAGGGGTGAAAGTTGATATGAAAACAGATGTGTGGAGTCCCTGTCTTCCATGTTCATGTCAGTTGGCATCTCTAAAATTGCCCCATTTTGGTGTTTGACTGTTCCTGGGGAGGATCTTTATATTTTGCTGATCACAATTAACCAATTGGCTGTGCGATATATGGCTACATATAGACTATATTATGGCAGGGATAGGGAAGAAAGACCGGCCCTCACAAGATCAGCCCACCGGGAACATTCTCAGTTCCCGATGGCCAGTTTTCACCAATGGTATCCATCCCAGGTGTTCCTTACCTATTGCCATGTGCTTCCTGGGATAGGCATCAACGCAATGCTTGATCAAAAATAGATTGGGGGGATTTTGAATAAGAACTATACAAACGAGAGGATGCCATTCGGCCGATCAAGTTCCCTTGGGGAGAACTTAACTAATAGCTCAGAGTTGTTTAAAATCTTATCTAGCTCTGATTTAAAGCCCCAAGGATTCAGCTTGCACTACGTTATCAGGAAGACTATTCCATACTCTGACTACACGCTGTGTAAAGAAGTGCTT
>JAODKF010000042.1:9024666-9044336 GCA_026779585.1 Mormyrus proboscirostris | reverse complement strand
GTTCTCCCCAAGCGAGCTTGATGGGCCGAATGGCCTCCTCTCGTTTGTATATTTCTTATGTTCTTATGTTCTTATGATGAAGAGCTGGAGCCATGCCTGGATAGGGTGCCTGAATTATAATAATGCTCTTATGTTAAGTGTTGCGATGGTCAAATTAAGCTTCATGAACCATTTGCTGTATTTTCTGACACCACTAGATGGTACTCTCTGTACAAAAATGGGATCAAAGTATCCCCCAAAGCAAACCAAGAGAACCATCTAGTGGAGTCAGAATATACTGCAAATGGTTCATGAAGCTTCAATTTGGCCATCACTAGTTAAGTTGCCTAATACTTCTTAGCCATGCCCCTGCGATTGGTTGTTTCATTGCTGAGTTATTCTGAAAGACTTGCATTCTGCTTCCGTGGCAGGACAGTCTGTTCAGTGAGAGAAACACAAATGCGCTGATACCAGAGCCCCTTGAGCATGGAAATGTGGCCATTCATGGCTCTACTCAAAACGGGAGAGCATGACAGCAGGTAAGATCAAAATGGAGTGTTTTTTTCCCCATCCGTGCCACCCCTGGGCCACTGGTATTTCTTGCCATTACACAGGCATCATCTCTATTTTTAGACCCTCTGGTTCCTCATCAGTAATTCATGCCTTGGACTGCTGCTTTATGAGGAATAAACAGGAACTAAGCAGTGCCATCTTTACAGCCATCAGGGTCAGAATCAGATTGGATGCCCTTCCCTCAATGCTCAATGATGCAGTTCAACTGTAGTTCATCCACAAGTGGCTAGAGGAGAGCAGCTCATATCCTCTAGCAGTTGCGCATCCTTTAAGAAACAAACAGCTAAGTTTCTCTGCTAATGTAATACACATATACCAAAAATAACTTAATCCCAACTGTTGAGCTCTTAAGGGAGAATGCAGGGTTTTGTGGCATTTGGATATGACAAATGCTGACATGCGTTAGGAGTGCAGATGTATTAGTGCAAATCAGTTCCACCAAAAATGGGGAGGCCAGCCAGAATAGTCCCCATGAGGCCAAATTTTACCAACCAGTCTCATTCATAGATGTTCAGATTTATTCAGTTCTCTACTGGCCATTATATATTAAGGTTAGTTTGAACTTTATTGATCCCAGGTGGAAATGTGCATACAGCCATGAGAGAACAGATGAACATGTGTACAATGCAAATCAGACATATATACATGCATGTATGAGTATGTGTATGCATAGTGTGTGTATGTGTGCATTTGTTTTTCTTCTTTGATGTATTTTTCTGCAGAAATAGATACAGCTGGAAACATACGGTCAATTTGGAAGCCAGTCGCAAAGAGTCAGTGATTCCTCACCACAAGGTTTTAGATTCAGCTCCCACAATCCAGAGACCCCACCACTGGCCAAATCGCTGTTTACATAAATAGATGAAGGATATGCAGAACAAAATGACTCTGAGATATTTTTTGCAGATAAATACAGTATCGTGAAATTAACCGCTGCTCTTTTCACAGCAGGTTTTCCCAGGCTTTGATTTTCACTTTTAAGCCATATGTCCACATACAGTAGGGAAGATCTCTTGTCTAACAATTAATTTTTATTCAATGCAAATGCAAATTAAAATTCCCATAAGAATATTTTTTATTGCTATTTAGTTGTTTTAGTGTATGAGATTTAAATGAGGTTAAAAGATGTACTCACTGATGTATTGGATAGGTCTTAACTACTTAAAGAATTCATAATTCTTATAATTTGCAGGGCCATTGCCCCCCTCCATTTAAATATATATGTTCAATGTTATTAATAAGCAGGCACATTTTTATTAACGTTTTTTTGTGTAGCATAGGATAGTTGTTTCACTTACACTTCAATTTGTACAAGCTTATATTTTACCCCACTAACAAATTTTTGTTTTAGGAATGTTTACAGAATGTTACGATTAAGGTATGGAAACATCCAAATTGTCGAGGTAACCTGATGTTCACAGAATGTTATCCCACAACTAAACTACTTATACAGCATACAGCTAAGCATAATAATATAAAAATAAAGGAAGGACATAGTAGGGCAGTGAGTAACACACAGGGTCCAGGCTGGGTAGCATGCTCGCAGTACAGTTATTGTGCTGAGATTGACAGGACCTTTATTAAAATGTAAAATGTGGAAATAACATTCCATTGATGTTAGAGTAAAAACGTTCTCTGTCGACTTTGTGAAGACCTTCAGATAACATTGGCTAAAGTTCTGGAAATTTTCCCTGTTAGCTGGGTATTACTTTTGAAATCCCTTCTGTTTCAAATGTCAAATTTATTTTAAATATCGGTTACCTCATCATGTATTAAAATATTTGTCCAGTCGTTCAAGTCTCAGGAACAGAGCGATATAAGAGCTTAAACCACTAGAACTTGGTCAGGTAAATATTATTATTATTTTTTTTTATTTTTTTTGTAATCGAATGCCTTGACAAGATGAAATTTACCTCCAGATGTTTCTCTATATAGGATATGCACATGATGTCATAGTAGACGGAAGTCACTGTGGTTACACCTAGATCTGAGGATTTGAGTTACCAATAATATAATACTTTATCCATTCTTGATGTAATACAAGCCAATAATAAATTACTAATAATACAATTTGTGAATGAAAAACATATTACATTATTGACAAGTTCTTACATGATCGATCCTGAAGCCCTGGATAGCATTTCCTCATGGACTCAGACTACTAGTGTTAAGGTCAACTATACTGGATAGATGATTAATCGGGAGACAATGTAATCTTTGCTGACTGATTGAGCCAATGAAGAAGTACATCCTATAGCTAAATAACTATATTCATATACTATAACTCGTAAAACATTTGGCAATTTAGGCCTGCAAATTCACATAGCCACATGTGTTTTTTTTATTATGGCAAGAACACAGACTCCCTGGGGGAAATGTACACAAAACAGGAGCAATGTCCACACTCCACACACACACACACACACACAGTCATGTAATTATATCTTTATGGGGAACCCTCTTTCATTTCTATGGGAAAAATGCTAATGCTAACTATGACAACCTTAAGCACTATCCTGCCCTAACCTTAACCATAAGTAACCAAACAAAATACAAGAGTTTTTGCAATTTTAGTTTTTTCATTGTAGTCATGGATTTTTATTAAATAGAAAACTGGTCCCCATAAGGTAAAAAAACGGGTATTCATCATGTTCTGGGGACATTTGGTCCCCTCAAGTGGTTCAGGTATACCTGAACCACTGAATTTTAGGAATAAAATCTAAAAAATTTCATTGTAGCTATAGTAATCTATGAATAACTAGCAGAATTCACACATGAATAAAACCTGCAGATGGAAAGGCTGAAAAAGTAAAGTATTCACAATTCTGAGCACTGCAGATAATCAATTAATCAGATAATCACACCCTGCTCCTAATAGTTGGTTTTAAAATGTCCCTCCCGTGATGGCTGGTTTGAACGAGTCTGCTTACAACATACACTCACTGCAGTAAGTCATTGGCTGGGGCGGGGGGGATATGGAAGAATTGCATGCTGCTTACTATTCCATCATCATAAAGTGCTGAGCTCCACATGGTAGCAAACAGAATGGGCGTGCATAAGATGGAGTGTTAATTAATCTTCATAGACCCGTGTCACTGTGAAGCTGTCGGCGTGCAGCACCCATGCATGTCAGTGCAAGTTCCTGCGCATCTCTGCAGTCAGAGCTGCCATTGAGACTCTAATGGGGAGTATTCCCTTCTCTACAGCAGCGCTCTGCTCTATCCTACGAAATCGCAATAGAAACTGCTGCACCTTCGGTTTTCGACTAATCGCATTAACAACAGAACTGGGTGACGCCGGCTATGGAAATAAAGATGCCGTCGGTGGGGTGCCATATCAGTCTTCACATTTTCTGCATTTCAGAAGTGAAATTCAAATGCAACATGAACAATTTGGCAATTACGGCATGTGTCTAAAAGCACACATTAAAGTGTGCTGAACAGCAAATCAATTTGCAGCTCAGAGATAGCAACGGCTTATTAACAGGGGCAATTAGCAAATTAGGACTGGTCCAGCCTCCCTCATTAAAAAAAAAACTCAAGTAAGCACAGACTGAATTGGCCTGAATTTTAAGCTCAGCCACAGCACATTTTGGCTCCTTCTTCCCTCCCTTTTTCCCCCCATCTCCTACTTTTTGTTCTCTTCCAATCCCTCTCCCTTAATATTTTTGTTTCTCTCTCTCATTTTTCCTCCTGCAATGCTCCCCTTGCGTAGGAACCCGTGAACAATTTAGTCAAGGTTATCCCCAGATAAATCTCTCCTGTACAGTGTATCTTTTCAGTTTTTAATTTTAATCTGGACAAGGTGGAATAGGGAGATACTTAGTCGCATGCTGGGGGTGGCACAGTGGTTAGCACTATTTCCTTGCACCGCTGCGACTGGGGCTGGAGTCTCCGCCCTCGGCTTTGCATGAGTGGTGTTTGTGTGTTTTCCCTCTGTTCTCTAGGTACTCTGGTCCCCCCCAGTCTAAAAAAAATACTAAGGTGAGTTATTTATTACATGACTTGTGTGTGTCCTGTGATGGGTTGGCACCCAATTTTGTAGCTTACCAGGATAGAATCCAGATTTCTGTGACCCTGAATAGGACAAGCAGATATAGAAAATGGATGGAGATGGAGGGATAATCACATGACCACTTAGGACCAAAAGGTAAGATGAGATGGGGGGGGTGGTGATTCATGCATCCATCTCCAACTGTTTATCCTGATCAGGGTGGCTGGGGGTGCACCAGCCTGGGTGTATACTGAATACACATACATGCAAACCCTCACTACAGAGACATCAGTTCATCAAACTGCATGTTTTTGGACTGCGAGAGGAACTCAAAAACCCCTGAACAACAAACAGAACTTCAAACTCAGTGAGCGGGATTCAAACACCCAACCCTGGATTCTGGGAGTTGGCAGCAGTGTTCAAAGTTACCCCAAGTTACCCCAAGAGGGTAGTAGTGACAACGAAAACATTAAGAAACACAAAGGTTATTCATGAAGTTTTTAATTTGGAGTGAGTATGATAATGAATTCTTAAGTAGGGACACACCCCACAACAGCAATGTTCTGTTAGCATGTGTGCTAAAGGGTTACCGCAGTGTTTGTGAGAAGGGTCTAGCTGCAGATGCCTGTAGAGTGGAGCTCCACTGGAAATACGTCACCTCCACTGGAAATATGTGACCTCAACTCTGTGTTACAACAGAATTTCAATTATAAAATTCTGGTGAAGAAACCCTACCACGGGTCTCCTGTGGAATTCCACTTTATGTCCTTAAAGATCATGTGTTTCCTGGATTTATAGAATGTGGCCTCAGTGAGGTCTGAAATTTCTGCTGATCCAATCATCTCCATCTAAAAAGGAGGCGCTAAATGAATGCAGACCCCCGGAGAACAACTGCTAAAGCAAGATAAAAAATCTGAAGTTCCAGAGAGTAGGAAGTGTAGCGTGTCATAATAATCACCAGCATTAATCATGCCCACAAATAATGCTGACCACATAAAGCCTCTGTATTTTTTCAATTCTGATACTTAAGTCGCAATGGTGACTTTATTAGGTACAGAATGATCCTCAAAACATCATGTGGGTATAACTAAATACACCCAGCACCCAAATAAGACCAAGGGACCCAGTTACTGTTTGGTTAAGCATTAGAACAGATGCAAGAACTAAGTGATTTAAAATGTGGTACAATTTTTGGTGCCAGAAGTGGTGGCGCTCAGCATCTGAGAATCAGCCACCCTTCTGGGATTCTCAAACACTGCAATGCCTGTAATTTTCAGAGAAGGACAAACAAATTAGTTGTGTGTTTAAAAAATCCAGTCAATGGCCGGACTATGGGTTTGGTAATGATAGAACTCAGAGGTAAACGCCAGACTCCTTAAAACTAACAAGAACTTAAAAGGAAGTGCAAAAATAACAGTCAGTACAACAGTGGTGTGCAGAGTGGATTCCATGAATACACAAGTTGTCCACCTTTGGAGGCAAAAGTTGGTCCTACCTGGTACTACCTGGTGCCTTTTAAAGAGTACTACTGAGTGTATCTTTCTAAGAAATAATGTAATTTTCTTTATGTTACTTTAACGGGACATAATTTATTAAAAGCAGCCTTTTTTATGCATTCAGGGGCAATTTACAACTTTAAATATATATACTGAATACTTTGTTTCAAATCTTGATTAAATTTGCCTGTTATTTTTTGTTATAATTTCATAACTTATGTAAGTTGGTTAATATAAATATTGTTAACCAATCAGAATGTCCCAAGCATGGTAACTCACTGGCTTGAATCCTCTCTCCACCATGTGTGTGTGTGTGTGTGTGTGTGTGTGTGCATGATCTCTTTCTGTCATTTGAGTTTACTCTGCATGCTCCAGTTTTTCTCCAGCAGATCAAAAACATGCATTCCAAAAAAGTAGAATCTGCAAACTGCTAGTGGAGACTAGCAGTCTTTACAGGGTGTGCCTCTGCCTTATGCCTTAAGCAGGCTCTGAGGCTCCCCACCCAGGATAAGTGAATATGTGACGGATAGATGAAATCAGCTAAAGTAATAATGGATGATAATGATATTTCTAAAAAGGCCAGTACTGATAAATAGTGAGACATCTATATGATTCAAGCCATTTCCACCACTTTATATTATCCATACCACTTAGTCGTCACTGGGGTCACAGAGCCTATCCCAAGAGCATCAGGTACAAGTGGAAACCAACAGGGTTTACACACTCACAGGGCGAATTTAGACACATCAATCAACCTGCTCTGTACTGTACACTTTTGGACTGTGGGAGGAAATCAGAGCCCCCGGCAAAAACCCACACACACAGCATGCAAACTCCACACAGAAAGGTCCCGGGATTGAACCCAGGACCTTCTTGCTGTGAGGCAGTAGTGCTAATCACCACACCACCATATCTTTGCCCTGCCCCACTTTATATTAATATTGTGGTAATATTGTGGTTTTATACTATTACTTAGGTATTAATTAACCACTAACTAAGTCTTAGTTACATGCTGATCTCATGTTAATTCACCATTAATGAATCATGATGCATATTTTATCTCAAGCAGTTACTATATTTGTTAGTGCATCTGTTACTTCTGTAAAACTTCGTGAACTACTGAAGGAACAACTAAGAAACTACTGGAGGAATAAGTAAGGCGTAACACAAGAAATATTGATGTCATGTTTGTTCAATAATGAATCTAGATATCTTTTTTCTCTCAAGTAGCAACTCTATTGCTCTTTTTGCTTTATACTTCAGTATTAACTGTGTTACTACTAAATATTTGTGCCCCATCAAGGGATACCAATTTTGCTTTAAATACTTAAACAAAATCTCCATGCTATTAACAGTTACCAATAATCAAGTAATGAAAATTGCTTTCTGTGTAGGTGTCTGTTTATCAGGAAATCCAGAAATCCAAATATGTTTCAAAGTATGGCATTATAATGCATGTTGTGAACTTCATAATATACAGATTATACTGTGGAAATGCTCTACAGAATATTCTAAATGGAATGTAAACAAATTTGAAAAGGTTTTCAAATTAAAATCTGGAATTAAAAATACAATATTTTCAACAAAAATACTGGCAAAATTTTCCTCTATTCAACAGTATGTGAACAGTTAGGAAATTATAACTATTTTTGCTTAAAAAAAAAAGCTTTAGCTGGCAGCGACTTCTAATGCACTGAACACACTGTAACAGAAACTCTAGACCTCCTATCTGAAAAAAACGGTAGTGAACTAAAAGCACTCAAGCCTCACATTAAACTGACATAGGTTTAGTAAAGTAGTGGTAGTATATAATGCAGTGTATGTCATCACTGACAGGCAGACTTCACACTAGCTACAGACAGGAAACAGAAAGTAGTATAGCCGCCTCTTAAGTTGGAGCTTCACATAATACAACATTCAATAGCCACAAAAAAAGGATGAGTATTACTAGATAGGCAACACATTTCCGGTATTTGTTAGCTGTGCTTTTTGTTGCTGTGGCTTGCTCACTGTCATTATAATGTCACAATCTTGCTGGTTTGCTCCAGCCGCTTCTGGAGGACAGTAATGTCACCATTCCCCGCTCTCCCCGGAAGGTGTACGTACACAGCCCCCCACAGACATGGCCTCCCTCCCTGCCCACAACCAGGAGCTCTGCAGTGCTCTGCTTTTCCTTTTTTCTCTTTCACCTCCTCCCTCTCTCTTCCCATTCACAATGCGGCATGGAGATGCGGCAGGAACATGCCGGCAGTCACTCCCTCACACACACACACCAAAATTTCTGTGCCACCTCCACCTCCCCACTGCTACCAGATTAGGGACTGATCCTTACATCCCTGAGTGGGGGGGAAGGAAGGGGAGGGAAGGACATTCTTTTTATTTATTTTTTTGTTTGTTTTTACTATTTTAGTTGCTTCCTCTTTTTTTTCTAGCTGCCCCACAATCTGCTCCGTTCAGTGGTTTGTCCCCCCACCATGGATCTTGCCCCCCCCCCGAATCTCGCTGAACAGGGTGTGCTTAACTGCAGATGAAACGGTTTACCGCTTGCGAGGTCCTTGTTCGTCCAAGGGCATCCGAGAGCAGCTAAACCCATCACCACTAAGAGCGGGCCTAGCTTCCCCGGGGGGAGATGTTAAGCTTTTTTCAGTCTTAATTAAAGACCCCATGCAATTACAAAAGCCAGGGCTCATTTAAAGTATGGCCTCATCCTCTCAGTCTCTTCTTTTCTAGTGCGGATAAGATGGAATGCCATCTCAGACCTCTAAATTATTTTGCTATATAACTATTTATTGCCTGTCTCTGGATTTGGCTGAAGCCTTTTAGAATTAGTTTTTTTCCCAAAGCACTGTGACTTTGTGTTCCTTGGCCCTGCTCTGTGAGGAAATATATATACAAAATTCATACTTTAAATGCTCTCATTGCTGGCTACGAGTTATACGGGCTGAACAATATGGCTAATGGACTTGCAACTTCAGAAGTCAAATTTAGTTTCACAGCCGCAGCACGTGTCATACTGAAAATGGTCTGTAGATCTTGCTTTACTTCTTCTGTACCCCTTCACCCCTTCTACACCACCTCTTACTCCATATCCCTTTCTCCTGCTGTCATTATTCCCCAGTTTCTCCTCCGTCATCTGTTTATGTCTTTCGCTCGCTCTTGAATGTGCTTCCCAAGGCCCGCCCACTTTGTACCAGCTGCCAGTCAAGCTCTGCCTTTTCCTTCTCCAAGCCATCAGAAAACCTATATATAGTGAATCATTACCGCCCCCCCCCCCCAATGGGACAGAAGTGCTGACAGCAGGACTTCCTGTCCAGCTCATGCATCTCTTCAGAGCCTCCGCAGACAGACTGAGACCTTGAGGAAGTGATTTCACTGGGTGGAGCCATTTGACGGTGTGTGTAAAAACAACAAGACACCGCAGTGGTCCGTCAACCTGCATCTATGTCCTTGGGTTGTTCCATAATGCATCTCACCTATGACTAGAAGGTTGCAACCCCAGATCTCCTTATTCCGAAAAGCATAGTATTACTTACAGTAACACCGCAAATGACCAAAATGCACTAGAGTGTTCCAGCACATGCCCATCTGAGTCAGACTAAGTGTGTCGCACCAAACCCAGAATAAACAATCATGATTCCATTACAGGACAACTAATAAAATGTATGAGAATGCTTTATTTGCATTTAGATATCAGTTCTGTACATTGTATACTGTCAGAAAAAAAATAAAATTTGTATCTTTGAGGGTACCATTACTTGTCACTGGGGCTGTACCCTCAAGGATCTACAAATTGTACCTCCAGCTGTAGGTAAATGTACTATTCAGTCTAATTTAAGGTACAGAATTGGACAGAATGAACATTTTCATACCATTGGGGGTACAATAATATTGCTTGTACCTTGGGGAACAAAACTGTACAAGGGAAATGTACCCTTTTATCTGACAGCATACTGGACTGAATCCATCATACTGTAGCAAAGGTCTGGCTTAGGTGGGTACTGGCAAGGGCAAGATGGGTAATCGCCCAAATGCACTTTCAATAAGATAACGAGGACCTATTAATTCTGTCCCCCATTAATATACAGTACAGGCATGCTGGATTATGATATTTGCAAAAGTACAATAGGTAGGTAAAATTCTAGTGAAATAAAATCATTTATTAAGATAGTTGTAACAGTTTATATTTACCATAGTTTTTTTTCTAGGCTTATGTTTATTTTATTCAATAATTAATGAGATAACAATGTCACCCTGGGAGCCAGGATTACTGTATTATTCAGTTAATAGTATGGAAATTATATTGTATAGTCTAAGTGGTTGTGTAAATTAAAGAATAGATATTGAAACAACTAGCTACATTTCAATGCAGTGTTTCCCAATCCAGTCCTCTGAGAGCCGTAAACGGTCCACATTTTTGCTCCCTCCCAGTTCCCTGCAAGAGTGTCCACATTTTTGCTCTCTCCTGGGATCTTATCTCTCTGAATCAGTCATTTTTCATTCTGCCCTCAGAACATATTTGTTTAAGTAAAACTCCCACAAGAAAAGTAAGCAATCAACAAATGAACCCCTGAATTGTATAACCGTCACCTCCCCTAGACTACACTCGTACATTGCAGGAACAGGCACATCATCCAGTACCAAAAAGTTTACAACCCCCCACTAACATGCTGTGTTGCTGCAGTGCTGCTAAATAATTTATACAGAATCACTGGCATAATAAATTACAAAATTGAGTATGACGATTCCAACTCCAACATCCGAATTATACCCTTAAAATGCACCTCAACTGGCTCAAGCTGGGGATGTGCTGTAGTCCAGACAAACACACCACGGTGAGTGTACACATCAACAGCGATGATATAGTCTTTCCAAACCGTCTTCAAATCCCGAGGTACTTTTTCTGTGCTTTTATTTCATTTGCCAGCGGCCTGGAGAGGACTCTGCCATCTGACCAGGAATAAACAGTTCTACCATGAAATCCCACACTACCCATAATCCTCCTGCCTTTGGTTTTTGAATAGGAGGTCACCAGGGCTGCCTGCACAATACCTGTCTGACACAAAAGTTCATGATGTTCAGGTATCACTGTTTATTGCTGTTGTTGAGTTGACGTAGCCTTTACCAGATCGTTCAGTATACAGTAGGATTCTATAACATCTCACGAGTTTGCACTCGGTTCTATTGTTTCATCATTTAATTGCTCCGAAGGACCCCAAAGTTGTACACCATTGATACAATCAGGGGATGCTTCAAAGCTGCAATATGGATCTGTAGGCCTGAAAGTTGGACTGATAATCACAGAACCATGCATATTAGTCTATTATTTGCATCTGTGCCTCTTTAGTTCACGGACCCATTTCCAGGCAGGTGTCTTATGCATGTATGTTACCAAGGCTCTCAAGTTTCATCAAAAGTTTGGAGTGAGATTACATGGGTTGGGGGCGGAGCATGTGTCCCATGGTCAATGCCAATGAGAGTTGATGGGTGTTGGTAGTAAAATTTGCCAATCAGGGGCTTGCTGTTGGCCAGATTTAATAAGTTTAACTATTCCCAAGATGGGGTTGGACTGTAACCTGCAGAACAACCTAAGCGTTAAGGAGCTCTTGGTTAGGGAGAATGCCTCCGATGATAAGGAAGTTACCACAATGTATGTGTGGGGACACTTCGAGGTTGCAGAATTAAAGAATGAGGTTTGTATATGGCTCGAGTGGAGGTTTGTTCACCGAGTTCAGAATTCACTGTGTGTGAGGTATGACCACAGTCGCTTTCATTTAAGTGGTTTTTCATTCAATCGACCGCTTGGGCAGTACAATAATATATGAACTTTCTTCCTGATTATGTTCATTTTTTTCTTTTTCTCTCATTAAGATAGATGGGGGTTGGAGGGGGTTAGGGGGTTGTGAGGATATTCAGATGAGTGTAACCTGAGTGTCTTTCACCAGTGCTAGCAGCTTGGAAATAATCTTGAGTTAAGCTCTGCGCTACAGACACAAGGGGACACAGAGTAGCCTACAGACGCAGCAGTGGACAAGTTGGTGATCAAGGAGCCACACAGGCTGGGAAAACTCTGGAAACAGAGAATGTAGGAAAGCATAAAGGGTAAACATTTTTACCCCATACAAGAAGCCATTGCTATATCACTATCTGACTGATGGATGGTAATGTGGCTTTATTTTCAGAGACCTAATATACTGCATCAGAGATGAATAATCATTCACACGGATGATACAGTGAACAGGAAATGGTAAGAGTGTCACACTTGCACAGATTAGCATCTTTGCCTGAATCACACAACACGGTGGCAATGCCTCTGTGACCCCATATTTTGAATATATTATCGTCTAGCATATCAGACCGCTAAAATATTCCGTTTGACGCCATCACTGCACTATAACGCCGCAGATGCGCTGTGATGAGTGGGCTTAAGGGCAAGCCTCGCCGCCAAGCAGACAAAGGGTAGCATTTCTGAATGCACCCCTGCCCCCCCGGATAACTTAGCAAAGAGCTGGAGCTTGAGATCAGGCCCACCATGGATGTTAAGCCAGGAATTGACCCAACCGTACATCCCAGCCCCATGCTTCAGCATTTAGCCGCAGGTTTCTGCTTTTCTGATTGGCCGTTCCCAGCGATGACTCGAGGGTATGGGAGATGTCCTCCTCTGATGACTGCGCTAGTCTGCTGGGCTTTGGAGATGCCTTAGAACCAAAATTAATAAAAAAGGGGTCACTGGAAAACTGAGCAGTGTATCCATGGGAACTCTTACGCTCCTTGGATCATTTTGTCCCAGGTAGGTTATGCTGAAAAATAGCAACAACCAGTCTCATTAACAATTATTACACATTTATTACATACATAATATTTCAACTGGAATTGGCTCAGAGGTGTCTGTTCCATTGCAGAGGTTCTGGTAGGAGCACTGACGACCAACATCACTTTTTAATAAGCTAGATGAGGTCTTTGGTCTGTAGTGGTTAATAATCATCCTGTTTACTCAGCACCATAAAGATTCAAGTGCCCTCTTCTGAAGGGCATGAAAAATTAAACGCACATTACTGGTACAAGGTCTCTAGCTCTGGTTTGTGTCCATATGAGGGTCACAAATTTGAGAAACATTGGAACCTCCCCCCAAAAATTCACTCCACAAACCTTATTGTGAATGTGCCCTCAGTATCATGCCTTTGTTGATAATCAGAGCCTATTGTTCTCAGTATTCATACTTTACATTTGATGTATACATAATTACGTATATACGCATGTTTCTTGTGTATACATAACTATTTATATGTTCTGCAATAGATTAGGTGTCCTTGCCTTAAACCCGGTGCTTCCTGGGATCGGCTCTAGGATCTCTGTACTCGATGTGCAGTTATAGAACAGGGATGGACAGATAACTATTCACACTGATGTTTATTATGTATGGAGAAAGATGTGGAAAGCTTACTTATATAGCTTGTTTCTCAAAGGAGCAGCCTAACTCTGATTATGAGGCAAGCAGCCTGGAATAAATTTTGGCACAAACTGCATAATGAACTAGAGCCAATCATCTTAAAGTTTACATATCACAGTTTTATTTGTCCGGGGTTTCCTCAAAATAGTCCCTTCAAAAATGCAATTCAGTTTTATGTCTTTGTTTACTAGTAATGATTTTTTAGTCCAGCCACACTTTGCCTTGACAGTTGCGTCACCAAGCTGCCATTTCCTCACTAATCAGATGTTTACGCCACAATACCTCTATTCATCCATTGGCCTGCTAGGGGGGGTGGCAGTCTTTGCGGGTCATGGGCTCCATTTTTGTTTTACACAGACTGCAGAAACAAATGCATCATGCAGTTCTTTCCAGAGGGAGCATTTCCCTCTACATTTTTAGAAAGTATATTCATACAACCATTTTGGACACAGCAGGATGTTCACCGTACGCTTTGGGAGCGTCATGGGCTGACTTAACGATGACATTCGTAGCACACCTCTGCAGCACTCAGGCTCAGGCAAAGAGTCCCTCTCCCTCTCCCCACGGACAGGGTTGCAAAATGTCCCAATCGGGTTATGGGACTGTTCTGTGTTCATCAAAGCGGAAAGTCCTACATTGCCCCTTTAACCTTCTGGCCTGCTGAAATGAGGAATTAAAAACTTCTCTCCTGCACTGCATTAGACATTTCATCATTAGTGCTTGGTCTAATGTGGGTGATTATTGTGTAAAATATCTAGTTATTTATTACTAATTAATGCTGCTATGTAAATATATGTATTGCATAATTAATTGTATTGCTATTTTGATATGTAACATATCAACCAGTTGTTTCTGTTGAAGGCTGGGATTAAAACCCTCTTGTTAAAACGCTTGGTTTAGCAAGTGAGGTTTGGAAAAAAAAATAACGCCACTGCAGCATGGAACACTAATAAAGTAATCTATTTAACTTTACTAACCAAATGCAAACACAGCCCACCATCTTGCAAATATCATCAGAATCCCAACTACATACAGTATTGTGTCAGAAAACTGTTCCACCCAAAATGATCAGCTCAGTATCTGTATTCTGAGATGTTAGGCTGGAATGTGAACGCCTCTAAGCCATACCATTTTTTTTTTGCCTGTTTCAAAAGGCAAACCTCTCTGTACATTTGCTACATCATGCCCCACTGACATGCGATAAAACAAGCATAGAAACAAATGGACCAGAATCTTCACCGGTGCTGCATGATACGGGTCTGGTTATTGCCATTCTAGTTGTGAGTAACTTTCTACACAGTAGAATTCTCCTGGCTGGCAGAAAGTGCCAGGAGACAAAGTGTCACATCGGCTTCCCTCTCATCACACCCTCTGAGATATACAACACTTGACTGCGTCCTCAACACCTTTCCTATATATAAATGTCCAATGGCAGCCACTATAGCCCTGAAAAATGGACTCCAGAGGCAGATAAATGCCTAGTTCCCCATCAGGAGGACAGTCTCAATGTACCTTATAGCTTATGTTTATTTTGATTTTTATTTTGTATAATGTCCTTTCCAGCAGTGTTGGAAAGAACATTACATGCAAGTGCAAAATCTCTCCTGCATCTACCCGGGCCGTGCACTGCGAAATAGGCGTGAAGCCATCAGAAAAACAGTAGAGGGACTGCATCAGGGCTTCCCTGTCTACCGAGCTGCCAAAAAACATCCCCATGCAACAAGTAGTTAAAGGTGCGACCCAGCCCAGCTCTCTCGCCAGTTTGTGCAAGGTTCGCAAAAAGCCGGCGTGACTTTGGCTGCCGCCCCAGAGACAATCAAGTGAGGCACCGAACGGTAGCAGAGGGAGGAAGGCGAAGGCCACCGGGAGTCTCCTGCGTACTCACCGACAAAGAGAGCGAGCAGCAGGCTGGCATGAAACGTGCCACCGAGCCGAGCATACCGGCACAGGGCTGAAGCACTGCTCTTCCAGGAATCCATATTGGCACGTGTAGAGTTTTCGGTCTGGCCCACCGGCTCTCAAACTCTTTCCGGAGATGTTTGGTGGATCGGGCAGGGTTAAGACTTGGAGTTAACGTGTGGGATGAAAAAAGAAACCAAACAAACGCTCCCTTGTGGGTTCTTCTTGCCACTGCTGGACACTTGGAGGAACAGGGAGAAGAAAAGGAGGAGTGAGGAGCAGACTATGCAGGTAGCAGAGGAGTTTTGTGAAGACCTCAGCCAAAAGTGAATGGTTAAAAAAAATGCAGGTGAAGGAGAGCAGGGAAGCTGTTCGAGGGGCTCTGGATGCTGAGTCGCTCCTGACGCTCGCCGTTGTGTGCTGCTTACAGAATTGGCAGCTCCCAGACCACGTGAGGAGAAGAGCAAATATATCGCTGGCGTCCGGAAAGGTGAGGCTGGGGCGAAGGATCCGGTCTGGGGGGGAGAATCGTTCAGGCAGGCCCCCCGCGTGAGTTTACAGCAGGGGAGGTGGGAGGGGGCGACGGGCAGGGGAGGGGGGGAGCGGACGGAAGAGGAGCCCAAGGAGGGAGGTGACGGGCAGGGTGCAGCCGGCGCTGGCGAGGTGCTGCAGCGGAGGCAGGGAGGACAGGCGGAGAGGAGAGGGGCAGGAGGAGGGGCTGCGTGGCTGTGCTTGCATCTGGGTGTGCGCTCGCTCGGGCTCCGGAGGCTCAGTGTGGTGCGGTGGGCTGCGATCTGGCTTTCCTCCTGTGCCAGAACCGGCTCCTGTCTCTGCCTCTCCGGTGCGCTTTTCTGCCTCAAACCCTTCCCAGCAACGGCTGGCCCTCGCTCAACTTTCCCTCGCTCTCTTTCCTGGCTCAATGCCACAATCTCTCCCTCTCTCTCTCTCTCTCTCTCTCTCTCTCTCTCCGTAGCTCTGATCCCCCACCCCCTTTCCCATTCGAGTTCAGGGCGATTGCAAACGCAGGCACTTTTTGTGCTAAGAAGGTTTTAAATCAGAGGGTTTCTGCAATGCAGGTCGGAGTTGGCAAGGTTGGTGAGCCGTCAGTCTGGAGCTGTCGGCAAGGTCTGACATGTATCGCTATGCACGTCAAAGGACAGGGAAAGTTCACATATTTGCGATCATATGTTTGCATACAGTCCTCTGGCTGCTTTTTAATACCTCCTCTGTTAATATATAGATGCCTAAATTTACAGACAAGCATGCTTTGGGTGCACAGTTTGAGTGTCTACATGTGTTTGTTCTTGTGTGAGGGGGAGGGAATGTTATACCGCGAATATCTCCCTCTGTCGCTCAAATTTGCCCTGTTTCAAGTGGCAAAGCCAAGTATCACCTGACTTGGTAATTCGAATGCCTTCCGTCTTCTCGAGATTAAATGTCTGGGCTGGGTTTCCTGACCCTGCGCCACCCCCTGCAGCTGGGCAAGTGTCCGGTTCTTCATTCTCAAGGCTGCAGGCATTTGGAGCCCAAGAAAGAACCATCTCGATTTACTTGAGATGGTACGGGGGGTGTGGTGGGGGGCTGAGAGGAGGTAGTAAACATATGTACTTTTTAAAGGTCATCGTAACTAAGCCACGGGGGTCCTGTTACAGGCATATACAGAAAATAAAACCAGTCAACAAAACTGGACTTGGATCTCAGTGGATTACGATACAAAACACTGTCCCCCTATATTCTTAAGGAATAAATGCTGATTTATGTTACTGACAGATATTTCCCAGTCTTATATAACAATATGTCAGTGTTACTCTTACCACTGTGTGCCTGTCAGTATCTGTATGTGCGTATCTAGAGCGCGTGCCTTTTCTAGCGTATATGTGTGGTTTATAATATATATGTACATATACATATAGGTGTGATACCGTGTGCTTGGGAATGGTACAGTCCACCGTACACTATCCGCACACATACAGTAACAGTGGCACACTAACAAGGCCATCAGTCCTGTCAGACTCCTACCTGCAGAGCAGCGCGCATCACCTACAATAACCTTTGCGCACACGTTCAGGCACACACGCCCCTGTTAACAAGAGACAGGAAAGCCAGTTATCCATGGTGGTTTTATTTAGTTCCTGGTCTCCCCCAGTTTCAGTGAAGTAGTGGGGACGGCATGACACCCCCCCTCCCGCGGAGTGGAGTGATTTATGATGTGGCCCCTACAGAGGGCCGGGCCGAATCTGCATCCATTGCGCTTACCACAGATCTCCATGTACCACGCGCAGATTGACCTTGAGAAATACCATCTTTGTTGGAGAGGGGCCTGTGTATGTAAATTACCAGCCAGGATTTCCTGTAATGTAATCTACAGTATGTGGTGAGAGGTAGCGGACGGGTGCAAAGGGAGAGAGATGTTAGAGATGGCGATCCAGAAAGACCTCGGGGAACATCGGACATGGGGGTGGATTATTATAGGCCACGGTTCTCAGGAAAGCTTATTTCGAGGGGGTGCGGCACAGCTTAAATGAGACAGAGGCAAGGAGGGAGTGCTGTAGGTTTTTGGGACAAAGAAAGATGCAGGCAACACTAAGGACAAGGGAGGGTTGTGAGCGTCCCGTGAGGCTGCAGTCGGAGTGGGGGAGGAGATAATGATGCAAAAGTCTTTGCAGGAGGGAGGAAGGCAGGAGATTGAGTTGAGAGGGCAGTCGAGGGAAGCAGTGAGAGCCTTCCGAGGGGTGCTGAATGTCCAAACTCCCCCTTAGTTTCCTCACTGTCATTCCTACCTCTCTCTATCCCACTCTCTCTCTCTCTCTCTCTCTCTCTCTCTCTCTCGCACTCATCCACTTCTCAGTTTGCAGTTGACACAATGCAGAACATTCTCTTTAAAAAAATCTTGCCGAAGTTGGAAATCTCAGGCCGTCCCACAAACGACTCAGCATCAGCAGAAAAAAAAGCTGAGTGCCCCCTCCCCCCAGCCTCATCCATCCCTCCCTCATCAGTCTCCATTCCCCCAGCGAAACGTAACTGCAAGAGGACCAGTAAAGGTGGAGGAAAGAGACGATGCTTTCACTGCAATGGAGTATAAGAGAGAGGTGCTTCATCCACTGGCCCACCAGATCCACAGAGAAGGTAAGAAGAACTTCATCGCACTCAGAATTATCTCAATTTCTCATTTTGCGTGAAAATAATGTCCTCTGGGTAGCGGCAGTATTTGCATACAGTATAATTAAAATGAATTTGTTTCTGTGAATTTGTTTTAATGCAAAACTGATGCAATTTTGTCTCATGGCTGAACGAAGTTCAGGAACTGGTGCTAAATTAGTTTCTGTGTCTATTTCAGTGAGATTGTATGAAATTGCAAGTAGCAGTAAAGTTGTGAGTAGAATTGATGGTAATAAGCCCAGTGACTGTTTTGTCAGGGTAGGAAAAAAAAACTCTTCGAATGTCCTTGCTTTTAATTAATGCGGCATTTGCAACAATTGCATTTAACACTAGCTATAAATAGTTCCACTTACTAAATCTTCCATTTTGAGGTATGTTGAAGCTTTAATTTTTCAGGCCCTGTTATCTTTAACTTAAAATATTATTGCTTATAAATATTCATAAGAAGCTTTGCAGGTACATATGTCACATTTCATCTATAGTCAAGCCATATATGGAGTAACCTACAGACTATATGAGGTCAAAGAACAGCTAATATTAACTACAGAGCAGAATGATAGCCCAGGTTATTTTGTCAACATCCTTTGATGCTGAGAAAATATATGAAATCAATAAAACCCTGCATTAACTGGTAACTAATAATGACATTGAAATAAGAGGCTCTGTGGCAGAAAGGTATGGATACTAAGAATGCAGCTAGCTATTTATCTGATTGCTTAATTTTTTTATTTCCTCTGGGATTTCATTTCTAACAGAATTAGAAATGGCAATAGATCAATTCACACAATAATAAGGTGACAGTTTTATGAACAAGCTCCTGCTACTAAGCGTCAGATCTTCCATTTTAACTTGTGCTTTCTGAATTATTTCTCTGAAATTTTTCTGGAAAAAGCTTCTTTTTTTTCTTTCCCGTAAGTCATAAGAACATAAGAACTATACAAACTAGAGGAGGCCATTAGGCCCATCAAGCTCGCTAGGGGAGAACTTAACTAATACCCGTAGCTCAGAGTTGTTAAAATCTTATCTAGCTCTGATTTAAAGGAACCCAAGGATTCAGCTTGCATTACGTTATCAGGAAGACTATTCCATACTCTGACTACACGCTGTGTAAAGAAGTGCTTCCT
>JAODKF010000042.1:9013235-9024566 GCA_026779585.1 Mormyrus proboscirostris | reverse complement strand
TCCAGGTCACTACAGTTCCTAAAATACCTGTCGCTTTGAGTTTAAGTAGGAGCCTCTTGTGGGGGACAACATCAAAATCAAACATGTTATTGACGTGAAATTTTAGACTCAGACGTATAAGCAATGGTGGTCAAGAGAAAAAGAAATTCTAATGTTCACATACTCTTTAGCGTCATGGAGTCGATTCCAGATTGCTCAAAGGGTTTACCATGCCCTACTCTGTCATCCTTTTCATCTCAAAAATGATTTGTCAGAAATTCGAGTCAACAATAGTTTGCTTACATATTCTATTGTAATTACAAGAATCTAAACATATCAGAACAATAAAAACTTATTTTCCAACCTTTACCCTACGACTACATTTCACTCCAAAATTCATAATAATCATAGCAAAACCTTATACTTGCTTATTACAAACATTCCAGGAACCAATGTCAAAGGCTTTATGAATCTCGTCCTAATCTATTTTTATCCTGTTCAGAGCAAATGCTTTCCCAGTCCAAATGTCAATCTTTGACTCCTTATATGTGGTTCTTCTACAAATACTAGAGGGAGTTGTTGTTAGTTCCTAACAGCTTAGTGGAGATAACTAAGTAGCTTGCTAAACTTTTTAGCCTGTTGCTTAACAGGAAGGTGATGCAATGTATGGGAAGATGATTAACAGCCTGCCTGGATGGATAAGTGAAATCCCAGCCAAAGAGCAGTGTGTGCACCACTACTCACTGTTCTGAATATGTTAGTGAGAAAACATACAGTTTATGTAAACTGCCAGGGTTATGCATGCATTTACATTAATTTAATTGATGACTGACATGAGTATAATTGTAGTTGCAGCTGGTGTACTGTTTACATGTTGTTTTAGCATTAGCGGCTAATTTGCTTGTGGTGTAGTATGGTGTTATTTTTGAATAAATTCACGTTTATGAAGGATTTGAAGAATTTGCAATTATACTTTGAGGAAGAATACAAGGCCATATCATTTTTAGTCAAAAACACTGAGAAGTCATTCATGCGCTTTTCCTCATTTTTACTGGTCGAGTGCAATTTTTTTATTTAATCACAGGCTATTTTCATCAAGCCTGGATTTGAGATAAACTGAAAATTGCAATTTGGTTATCAGTTATTTTCGTCATCAGGGCTTTCCCTCAAAGAAATCCTTCCTCAAAGCAGGGGAGGACAATATTAAACAGAATGGGAAAGATGTTGAAATGCAAATACAGTGTCCTCGCTACATGTATCACTAAGGAGAAAAAATTAAATCCGGGGTGAGAAAATAAATTAATCACTACCTGTCAGTTGAAGATCGGCTTTTACTATTAATTAGGTATGTTTGTCCATCTTCCAAAGTATTTTCGCTTAACGTTTTAACAGCAAGGTTCACCAACAGTTTTGATTAACAGACAGATTCTCTGCACAGTCAGAAGTGTGAACGGTGACATATATTTTACTGCAGCCACTGCATTTTATGATTCCAGTGTATCTCAGTAATATTGTACCATTACTATTTTTGTAATAACCGTGTGTGACCCGAAAGAGAGGCTGAAGTCACAACAAGGATGCCTTTGACAGGGCTGTCATCTTGGGGGGGATCACTGGGGAAATTGTCCTGGGACCTGGCAGGGGGTGTTGGTATCAGGAGCAGGAGATGGCCTAGGTAGGAGGGGTTGCGCATTATGGAGTCACGCACATGGTAATGCAAATGAAAACTATACATAATTTATATGTTGCAGGGGTGAGGAATTGTTCTTAGTGCTGGGCAATGTGTGATATCGACAGCTTGGATGGCGTAGAATTTTTCATACCATCAAACTATTGGTACATTATACCGGCAGTATATGGTATTTTGAAAAGCAACGTTATATTACAATACAGCTCCGATATTTTGTAATCTTGATGCTAAAATTTGCCGAGTGGGTGGGTGGGACTTCCTCATAATAAGATTCGCTGAACGGAGACCATCAATAAATTTTGCTAAAACGTTTTTACTCTGTCATAGGAAACAAAACAATCAAGATTATCTATTATATGTTAAAAAAAAAACAATCATTAAAAAATAACCGCTTCTCCGTGAACTCTGCAAGTGCTCTCAAAGCCAACCATGATCATTTTCATCCTTGCTGTCGAACTCACTCTTAGACAGTGTGGTGTGTTTGTGCAAAATTGAACAAAAATGAGTGAGGAGCAGAAAAATAAAGATGAAATGGTAGCTAAAAGACAGCCTTCAGCTGCATGGAAATATTTTTGAGAGCCAATATTGAGCAATAGCAAGTAATATTTGAGCACAACAGCAACAATGTTTGGCTATAGTCTATTTTGGTACATTTTCAACTACTTTTCTGTTATATAAATTTAGTTTTTTTTTTATTGCAAAAAACAACTCTCCAACCTCAACAAATGCCACGCAGTTAAAGCACTACTTTTACACGTTAATGGAATTAATTGTTTGGCTCCCATAATACATACTATTTCTCAAAGCCACAAAATACTTAAAGCAGAGTATTAATTGAGTTTATCGCTGCAAAAGCCTCACGCTACTGAGCGCTCCTAAGAGTTGGCTGCAATTCACAATTCTAGTAGCACAAAACCCAAATATCATTGTTAGGTTTCCAAGACCTACATGGGTATCAGTACCACATCAGTTACATAACATCTCATTTAACATGTCATTTAAGCATTTGACATTAAACATTTCCATTTACTCAGTGCTTTCACAGGTGAGAAGGACTACTTTTCAAGATGCATATAACATTACAGGGTGGGCAAAGATATTGCTCCATAATCATAGAAAAGGACTGATTTTCAAATGATTGGTGACCTTCTCCTCAATAGCAAGCACCTGGTCATACCATTAGGTCTAAGTAGGATTTTTTTTTTTTAAAAAAAAAAAAAAGAGCTTCAACAATTTGGTAGGCATGAACTTCAGCCCTGATTTGCCAAATGACAGATGACATTTTATGAATTTTATCAGCAGAATAGAGGTCGATCACTACAGTAGCGAACAGATACGAACTAAACCATAACCCCTGCAGAATAAAACATTCCAGATTTTACTGGTCCAGAAAATTAGAACATGGAAAAAAGAAAAAAAAAACATATACTGTAACCTTCCGTTGAACGACAAAGGTGAAAATGATGTGAACACAATGAGCAGGACATTTTGCTTTCTTCTCCTTGTTTGTCTTTATTTGCTCCATTCATATTCAATAAAACCAGCATTTTGAATAAGAATATTTCACAACTAAATAGTAGCTACAGTACAGCATAAAATACAGTTTGGGTTTGGATAAGGCCCTTGGGGCCTAAGCAGTCCTTTTCTGCCTGGACAGTGAGTGATTTTTTATCCAATCCTGTTTTCAGTAGAAGCACACTGGATGCCAACATCATAGATGATTCTAGACCCTACTTAGGGGTGCTTCAGCCAGCCTATTCTTTCTCTGCCCCCCCAGACAAATTATTTTTCAAAATCCATTTAGCAATTTTTGCCCATATTTTCGTAAACATTTCATGCAAATTTTATTGCCTAAAAATTTTATTCCCTTTTCGGGATTGCGGGGTATTTGATATTTTTTCAGACTGAAAGCCCCCCAAAAATAAAGTCCAATGAATCATCCCTGGTCAACATCATCGCCTAACTCACACAGACTAGTGAAAACAATCTATTTTTGTGCTAAGTTACCCTGCAGCAAGTTAACCTTTTATTCTATTAACTGTCACCATCACCCAGATTTGTACCAAAGTAAAGACTTTCTTACAATCGTAAAAATTTACTATTTAGTAGTTTGACGTCACTTTTAGTTTCAGGAATCTTCCTTTTGATGTTTTGCTTATATACAGCAAGAAAAGTAGTCAGCTCACGAGAAAATCACATTTTAAAATTTGACATGTTACAGACAACTAAATACAATCAGTTTAGAACTAAGAACTGGACTGCTATGACTCTTTCAATTAATATCTGACATGCAACTATATTTTTTTGTGCAATGGTTTAGCTTATGTAGGTAATGTCATAAAGCAGCATATTACACAGTACTAAATCTAAGTACTGATGGTGTTACTTAGGTTATGGATAAAAGACCAAGAAATAAAGTTTATTTTTAATCAAGTTTATTTCAAAATATGTGTGATTACAGTGCATTTTTAGTTATACAGGATGCAGCGCGAGCATTTTGGTGTTTTTTTCCATAAGGGGATTAATTATTCCACTTAGGATAACAGTGCAAAAGTAGCATGCATGGTTATACACAGACAAGCAGACACAGGATCCACGTTTCTAACTGGCTCAGCATTTACTGCAGTACTAAAGCCATCAGCTTGGTTTGGTGCCACTGTTTTTACTCCCCAAATCAAAATCCAATTATCCTTCACTATCCTGATCTCACTGTACATGTAGATCAATAAAATCATGGCAGGCAGATCTTTGATATGTGCCAGACAAAGCTTATACATCATTATTCTTTTGTGCCCCGTACAACCTAAAGAAGATCCAATTTACGAAGCACAGTTACTAAACTGGATCACAATATATTTCATTTCAAGATTCTCATTATTACAGTTTACTTCACTATATAAATGTGGTGAGAAATGCTTCTGACTTTCATTCAATTTTCAGTTGGCTCCCAGTACAAAAACTAAGAACAGTTGCACAACTAAGAAACTCAGCATATCCTATAAAAAGAAAATATTTAAACATATAATTTAAAAATATGCTTGGAAATATAACTGGCTTTTCAGACACGGTAAGCGAGCTACATGTACGCATGTATGCTTTTCCTTTTTAAGTACCCATTGACCAAGCTCAAATAGGCAACAATAGTTACCCCAATGATCATATCCATGTTACAGAGTATAGCATCCCAACAGGGAGGACACAGGAACCCAGAGGCCATCGGACAGAACGCAGCTCACTGCCCGCTGGACACAAGCAGAGAGAATCTACATGGTGATGTGATCCTACTTGGCCTAGCAGCTGAATAATGGGTTCAGAGGTGGTGGATCTCTGCTTACTACAGACTGGCACAATTCCCATCTTTAACATCAGATCCATGCCCGTGTCTTGGCTTTGTTTATGACAAATACTATGGGGATGTTCATGAGAATCAACATCGTTCCGAAGATGCATTTATGGGTCTCTCAGGGAATATACATTTTGTCACATACTGCAGGGTTAATCGGTTAAACAGCTCATATCAGAATCGGTGTGAAGTGTGTAGGCAAAGTGTACTCAACTGACAGTGTGGGATGGTTTGCAAATATAGTAAAAAGAACACAGCCAATTACTAGAACGAATAAGCTGCACCGTGATATTTCAGCAGTAAACAAAAGACTGACATATCGTTAAAATGCAGGCTTGTAAATCTGTAGTTATAAATGATTCCAACTCCACCTCCTACAGTAAATTCAGTGAAAGTTACATCTCTAATTAAATACCATAATCCTCTGATTAGTGCCCCCCAGAATTGTAAACAAGCTTGAGTTAAATTTAATTACTCAAGAAACAGTAGGGTGATCATCGGCAGACAGAACTCCTGTCCTGCAATGTGCACAAATACACAAATACTACAAAAGCAGCATTGGTGATATTAACATCAAAACAAACATGAAAGAGAATGAAAAGACAACAACAAAAGCAGGTAATACTTCACATATAACAATAAAAACAGCTCAAGTGAAAAACTGGGTCTGGAAGTACAGTTTTGGCAAAGATATTACAGTATGTGAAAGCAGCCTGTTTCAAAGGAAAGAACGGTGCATGAGAAGCAGAAAGTTTAGAGACAGGTGTCCATCAGGGAATTAGCAATGCATCCCTAATTTCAATTAGGACTCCTGCACAAAGATGACCTATAGATCCCTTCATGTAGCTTTACACATGTAACCAGATGGTAAAATTCTGTTTACTTTAACTTATTTTCCCAAAAGCCTCCCAAAAACACAGAACTAACAGCATACTGTTTTTGTTTTCTCCAGGTAATACAGGATGCTCACCCCGAGTGTGCTTTTCTTCTGGCATTATAAAAACATACACTAACAACCTTGTCATTGACCTGTGGCTATTCTGAGTATTGCCTTTTCATTGTTGTTTCCAGAGCAGAGAATACTCAACTAAAGCAGTGTTTGCTTGTTGGTCCTGCCATAAAAGGTTCAACAGCAATTCTTAAGTAATCGCATTTCTTAAAAAACGACAAGTTCTGACTGTAATGGCAGAAAAACAGTCGGCATAATCCAAATATATGAGATGGTGTCAGGTCACCACAGACTGGCAGTTCTCTCTAAAAACAAACTGAGAGTGCAGATCATTACATAACAAAAAACACAGTTTTGCTTAGTGCAAGGTCAGAATTGGTCACTTAACACTGTACAATTCGACCTGATTGAACTCCTTCATAGTCAGTTGCTATTTACAGGCCAAAGTCATGGCTTGGTTCAGATGTGTCCAGTATCACACCTCTCAGGCACTCCTGCAACCCTGGATTCTCTGCAGTCGCTGTATAAAAGTACCACAGACATGTACAGCAGACAAAAGTCCCAGACATTTGAAAAACTGCAGTTAAGACAGAGAGTGCAGTAATAAATGGCAGTAACTCTGATAATATGTATAATATTCATTCTATTTTTGGTTAAAAAGTAAAAATATAGATTTATAAATTGTACTTCTAAATTTATAGTTGAACTTGTTACAATGTACTTTTCCCTGAATGTATTGGAATTAAGAATTTGTCTTTATATATTTAAGTTTTTATTGTACTCAGTTAAGACTTTGAGGGGCAGTGCTAGGAATATGTGTGTATACATGTGTGTGAGTGTGTGCGTGTAAGTGTCTGTGTGTGTATATATGTGTGTGTGTGAGTGTGTGTGTATGTGTGCATTAGGTTTATATTATATTGTGGGGACCAAATGTTCCCCACAATGGAATAAAAACTTGCTATTTTGATGTTGTGGGGACCATTTTTCAGGGTTTCACAAAGATCTGTGAATGCAATCAAAAAAATTTAAAATGCAATGCGTATTTTGTTGTGGTTAAGGTTGGGGCTGGTTAGGGGTTAAGGTCGTCATGTTGGGATTAGGGTTTTCCCCATAGAAATGAATGAAGAGTCCCCATAACGTAAAATTTACAAATGTTTCTGTGTCTATGTAGTGTGTGTGCATGTATATGTATGTGTGCGTGTGTCTGTGGGTTATGACAAGTGGGGGTATCTGAGCAGGTGTCTAGGGAGAAGGTTTAGCAAGGAGTTTTTGCTTCGGCTGTGGGCCTGACCTCAATCTGAGCTACTTAAACCTTGAGAGCTGTACAGGAATGATGGAAGCCACCACAGCCAAGACAGCAATGAGTTCCTGCAGACCTGGCCAGGGCCACGATCTGCAGAAAAGAAGGGCTCTCTGGGAAATCGGTTATGTTGCCTATTTTCATGTACAGCTCTACAGGTAATATGATGAACCAAACTAGAGAGCACCATGCATTTTACTAGATGCATCAAAAAAAAAACTCCACATGCTAATGTCTGAAGCAGGTTACAGTGGCTATAAAGCTAATGTACAGGTATATGTGAGAGCAAGCAATAGAGATAACACAGGATATCCCTGGGTTTGGAATGAAGGGGATCCACCCCCGTTATTTTCATTCAGGGTAATATGCTTCACACATTCAGAGAAGATCACAGACACACTACGATGTTACGATCTTCAGTGGTCAGATCGACACACATTCTGCAGACACAGCCCACTGCCCTGTTCAACCACAGGACTTCATGCTTGTGCACATTACTGCCTTTTGGCTGAATTATATTTCTGCATAGAATCAACACTGTAGGTAGCTGCGTAGCTCTACACAGTAGCCCAGAGATTTTTCAACCGGCATTGGTAGAAAGACGCTGCCTTGTGGCAGGTATGCTGTTACAGGAAAAACTGCCTTTGTTTATGCCGTAGCCCAGTGTTTCCCAATCCAGTGCTGGTGATGTGGACTGTCTGGCAGGGAGCTCAGAGGGTGCAAAATCATGGAGCGACTGTAGGTCCCAGGAGACCAGATTGGGAGACCCTGCTGTAGCCTGATGCCTGTAGTTACATTTTTGGGGAGGTGTGGTGAGGCTACAGTGTAGATTCTATGCTGAAGTATAAATCAGCCTTTACTTAGAAGTGCAAATGGATCCAAACTCACGTCAACACACATCCTGTCAAACGACGGTTGGACCAGGGTCTGCACTCAAGGCATGCTGCTGTCGTGAAATGCGTCGTGTCATGAGGTATGTGGACATGCATAATCAGGCAGTCGGCAAAAGATATTTCCTTAGTTACATCTTGATATGGTCAGTAGATAAAACAAGTTTAAACAGATGACTATCTAGAATGAAGGGGGAGAGTTTTGCTTTAAAAAGCACCCCTGTTCATTTGGCCTTCCACTGTTCAGTGTCCATTTACTTGGTGGCCGCAGAACACAAGCATAGAGTTTACTTAAGCTTTGCGAGGAATATCGCTCTGAGACATAAGTAACTTCTAAGGTGAAGCAAAGAGCTCAGGGGAACAGCAACAAAAAGAAGCTAGGACAGATAGTGAGAGGAACAAAACTCAAAGAGCATAAAGGTGGGTAGAGAAAAGAACACCCCAGAAAAAGCAAGGGTCAAAAAAATTAATAATGAATAAGTAGTGACCTGACTATGCTAAAATCCCCAGTAGAAGAAGGAACAGGAGGGCAACTTAGGGAGATGGGTTTGCTAATTGGTCATCTTCTATTGTCCGTGGCCTCCAAGCGAGACAGGAAAGTGAGGATGGTGGAAGATGGTGATGAATGGGGATGGGGGGCAGCTGGAAAGGTAGGGCATGAGGGTCGCGCAATGGCTGTTTGAGCAAAATTCAGTAGACGTCTTCAGGCAGGGAGTAGGCATGTCTGGAAGATGGGGAAGAGAATAGAGAGCAGTTAAGTGCCAAAATCAGAACTGAAGACATATGTCCTCAGTCCTCAGAAAGAATGGAATAGAAAGAGTACAAAATGCATGCTGAGGAGGGGCATCGCGAAACAGAAAAACACACACAACACCGACAGAGATGTCTCCATGCTGCCAGTAGAAAATTAGGCAAGATACTACATACAGAATTATATCATCTCCTTGGACAGAAAAAAACATTAAGATTAAAACAGAAATAATACTGACGAACATTCACAGGGTAGACGGTGATCAATGGAAACCATATGTACCTGCTGGTGACACCTAACATTCTTTATTCAATTGACTTATATGACCCCTGGAAAATTTTTCCAGAGTAATACTTCTAGTACTGTTTTGATATTTTGCTTGAAATAAGATAATCAGATGAAATCTTTGTAGTGGTCTGACCCCGTCTTGGCATGAATCTGTGAATATTGAATCCAGTAGCTTTTTCTCAAAGCTTTTCTGCTATGGTCAGTGCTTTGCTCTAAAGCAAGGTGCCACATCAATCATTTTCACCTGTATTCCCTTGTTACAAGTGTGTAGAGTAACAAGCACATCCTAAGCTTTTGGCAATGTTTTGGGGCCACCTGTCAGGATAACGGCTCCAATGTCCATGGTAGCTAGAGGGAAGAAGGACTTGACACTCCCAAAAGGTGAAGTTGTCATTCTCAGACAACGCCCAAGGGTCATTAGGAAGGGGGGCTGAGGAACGGCTCATCACACAAACAAACTACACAATCACACAAAAACAAGCCCTGACAGTGACAAAATGCTACCCAATAGCCAGGCCAGCAGCACTGCCCCCTCCACTCACGACCACAAGCACTGCACAAACATTGTCCTGAGGATGGGCAGAACCTGTGATAAGGTTCACTGATGAGGCACAATGCAGAGATTAAGAGGTATAATGCCTCTTTTGTTATGTTTACACACTTCAAATTATGGCATAGTGAGTTTCAGCTCTACATGTCACACTTTCATCCAAAATCACTTACAGCAGAGGGAAGGATCCCAATTCCAGCCCACTCCCTGTGAACCCATGTCCTTCGCATTGTTAGCACAATGCTTTACTTGTTGAGTTACAAGAGTAGCACACAGCTACTCTTGTTTGAAATGTCATGGCCTATGGTTCATTTGCCTACTCCATGACATTCTCTCAGGAATTCACTGCTCCCCCACAGGGGATCAGAACAAGAAGCAGATAAATAACTATCAGAGAGCACAGTAGATAGACAACCAGGCTGGTTATATTGTTATTTTGTGTCGGAGGAGGGGTGGGGTTAGATAGTCACATGACTACAAAAGAAATCACCAGGCATAGATCTCTTTACCAGCAAGGGGGGGAAGAGGGCCTTCACCAAACTTTCGGCCTTCCCAGGACGGAGCTGACCGGTTATAGTTGCCTGGTAAAGTTACAGCACAGACAAATATGGAAAAGAAGAAAAAGAAGGAGAAAGGAAAAATGTATTGGTGACAAGTTATGGGGCCATCAGGTAGAGAGCAGCTTCCCATGGCAAAAGGTGCAGAGGGGGGATGAGTACAATCAACCCACTGGAGGCCCAAACAGTTCCCAGAATTCCTCCTGGCTAATACTTGAAATGAATTCCAGTTGGTCCATCAGCCCATGAGGACTGGTTCTGCCCAATCTCTTGGTGTCTTCTGGGACGTTTATTTCAGGAATCCTTCTGTCTGTGTAATGCTATTTTTGATGTGAAAGGCAAGAGGGCTTGCACAGAATGATATAAAAATAATTTCTGCATAGGACTCTTTTCTGCAGAAGGCCGCACTAGAGCATCACCCCCCCCCCCAACTAGTAAACCTCTGCTCGTCACCACTTCATTCCTTGGAGGTGATGGATTTCCACTCGATTATTTTTTGGCGTTATTGAAGCGTGTGTGCAGGGGTGTAGCTGGAAATTCTGGACCCCCTGACAAAACATCACCCTGGGTCACGTGTGCCCCTTTACATTATATATTTTTATCATTTAACTCAAGGGATCCTGTAAAGTGCAGGGCCTCCTGAATCTGCCAGGGTATCCAAGGAAGCTACTGGAAATACAACAGTAAGGACACTATAGGGAGATGTAGATCATGAGAGGGGAGGAGAAAGAGGGAGAGAGAAAAATGCTCACTTGGTGCCCTCCTCCGTGCCTCCCTCCGCATCCGTCTTCCCTTCCTCTTCCATCTTCTGCTCGTCGGAGATGAGTTCTTGTTTCCTCCGGCGACGGACGCACTTGATGATCACCATGGACAGGATGAGCACCGCCAGAATCCCCCCCACTGAGGCCCCCACGACTACTGCGATGGTGGAGTCCCGAGGTGGGGGCACTACGGACCCAACCGGGGGGCCCCCTAACAGACCAGGGGGGGGACGGTGAGGTAGAACCGGGAGTGCGTGACGGGGGGGGGGCGGG
>JAODKF010000042.1:8945310-8956325 GCA_026779585.1 Mormyrus proboscirostris | reverse complement strand
GAACACAATCGGGCAGGAACACCAGGTAATGAGGGGGGCGTGGCACACGGGAGGATCGGACGGAGCGGATCATGACAGTATGGTATAATAACAATAACACTGTATTAGTATCAGTACTTTGGATGTTATCACATCAGAATAGGGCTACAAGAAGCCATGCAAGATTGTGGTGCAGATTTTCAAAGGCCACAAGGGGGAATGAGTGAGCTTGTCAATGTTTGAAAATGTGCAATATTGGCCTACATAGAAACAAAAATTGTATCTTGCAGTGTGTGTGTGCCAGGTGATGCACTGCTCTTCTGCCTTAGGATCTCACATTCCTTGTGCTCTGTGTTCACTAGGATCAGCTCCAAATTCTCTCCCACCTTATACTGGATTCAGTGGCATGGATGGAATGGTATTTCATGTCTAAATGAAGCTGCATTACCTGCAATAAAGCATTGCTGGTGAACAGGTGAAGTTCAGGTGGCCTAAATCTCGGGCTGAGAGTGAGGATGCATTGGATCTCCTGCCCCATGACTCACTCACCCCATCCAGACCCTGATGAATACCAACCTTAAACAGATGGGTATTTGTTGAAAATGTACAATAAAATTCAGTAAGTTGTATTTTTTTATCAGGGATGCATCCTTCTCTGTATTAAAAAGAAGGATTTTGGCTTATAAGACATAAAAAGTTATAAGACAGCATATTACTCATTGTACAGAGGCGCTGGGCCTATGAAGCACAACCTAAACTGCTGCTGCTTCCTGCCAAGGCAGAGAGAGAGAGAAAAAAAGAAAGAGAAAGAGAGAGAGAGTCAACGCAAGGGGAAAAGTCGCTTTAGAGGCTGGAGCTCCATAATACTCACAGAATTAGTTCTTTTTCTCCATTTGTGTCCATCTGTGTTCCAGTTCTAACGTAACTCAAAATCAGCCCAGTGACATTTGGGATCACTTGGAAGGACACTGAGGAAGACTCAGCGTGCCAGTGCAAAATGAAGACCGTGTTTCTCTTCTTCACCCTTTGCCTGACAGTCATGGCGGAAACAGAAAAGCGTATGTTCTGCTGATATGTTCCTCATCATTACTTGATAGTTGTCTTTATGGCAGAAAACAAACATTTTTGATAACAGCAGATTCAAATTCAAAAATACTTAGTCCTTAACAGAAATGATTAACGGATATTTTGTTGTTGCTGCGTGTGCGTTCATGGAATTTGCTAATAACAAATTTGATTGATTTGATTGATAATTTGCTGATGGTGACATTGGGTTATGATTTATTTTGTTACAGTTCAGGTATTTTTCATGTGTCTACAATGTGTAGAGTATTGATCAATCAGATTGTATCAGTCTTTGCCAACTTTAAAACTAAGGTTTTAAATGAATGAAATATGTTTTAAACGGTTGACAAATGAAGATTACATTGGGCATTAAGTGTTATATTGGAATAACTGCATTCTTTGTCTCATCTAACGATTTTTTAGCTGTTGATGTACGTTTCTGGAAAGAAAACGTGACATTGTTATGTCCATATGAGTCTGTAAAGTGGCAGGACAAAGACTGGGACCCGACGCCTGAACTGAAATATACAGAAGATGTGAAAGGAATCCAGATATGCACAGATATTCAATCTGATCAAAAATATTATTTTTATATTAAAGGATACGGTGAGTATATATATTTTTTAATTAAATCACCTTATTTTTAATGTAGGCTAGAATCTATGTTTATTCAGCCTATCAGAGATGAAGAACAAGAGTATTACAACAGAAAACAATGACAGCCACATACAACTTACCAGCCTACTAATTTTCCTGTCTTTTTCCTATTTTTTATCTGTGCCATAAATTATGTCTTATTTACCTTTTGTTCCCAATAAACTTGAACTCCTTCCCCCTCCCACCTGCCCCCCCCCCTTGCTTTTCCCAATCTCTGACCTCCTTACCCCTCCTCTCTATGTTCTAGTATGTCCTAATTGCTATGAGCTGGACGGCACACTGGTGATCGGTATTATATTTGGGGACCTGCTGGTGACTGGTGGATTCGTCATCCTCATCTACCACTGGGCCCAGAAAAAGTCGAGGTCGTCACCGGCATCAGGTAAGACCACCGGTGTGCCCAAGTGGACTCATCGGTCGATACACATTATAGAGGAAGACTGATGATATGCTTCCATTGTGTCGCTGTCATTTAGCTGTTGCCCGCTCTGGGCCTCGAGGTGGACAGCGTGGGCCCGCTGTGCCTAACCGGGACTATGAGGTATGTTCACTCACCCATCTGTCTATCCATGTGTGTCTTATATGGACAGATAGACATTCATATTAGTCAATGTGTACATTCATAAGTATTGTACTTTATTTCACAGAAAGGCACTTCAGTAAACCCCTCAAGCTTATTATAAGCTACGAATTTGTGTTTCTGAAACTTAATGCAAAAAAAATAAATAAAAAGAACTAGTCATCACAAACTAAAAATCGCATTAAATTGGATTGAACTGTAAATGCAATCTAATAAATGAATATAGTTACAAATAAAGTAACTGTGATATACCCTCAATGAATTATCTCATCATCGACAATAGCGGCCTTAACGTTACAATAAGCGGACAAATAGAAATTTCTAAATATACATTTCGAAAAATATATTTGATTTTTTAAATTTTAGTTTTTATTCAAACATTATACTCAGTAAACTTAAATAAAACTTAAATAAAAAGAATTTAGCTCACAATGCACAACCAAAATTCAGCAGAACAATTTCAGGTTTTTTTTATAAAACAGTGTAAATTTGGTAGCATTTCAATTTTTTTATTTTCAGAATGAATAATTTCAGCAGTGGAACTGGTGCAACCAAATTTTTGCAACCAAATTGAATTTTACCGTAATTTAATGCTGTAGAAGTTCTGCATTATTCACATTTTTATTAATTTTAAATCCTATTTAAGTACAACTTGTTGTAGCCATCTCAAATGATCCCATTTTGAATAATACCCGCAGCACTCAAATTAACAATAAAATTAACAAAACTAAATTAATCAAAATAAATGGACCATCAAGACAGCATGTTCCCCAGTGGCATGAGTGACAAACTTCTGAAGTCTGAGGAGGTTTGGGCTTCAGCACATATGAAACTTTGATTGTAAAATGTATGAATAAATGTTTCCTTCTATTCCAGGTTTTAAACCCTAGAACCAAAAATGACACATATGCCGTCGCTGGTGTAAACCGGACCGGCTAGACTGCAGTCCTTTCATTCCTCCTGATCTGCAGCCTTTGCCCAGCAGACATCAGCTCGGTCTTGGCGAGCAGGATTGGCAAAGGCCGCATTAGTGGCATTGAGCTCAATACCCACAACTTTTGAAAGAGTTTCTTATCGCTTATGCTTTGTTATTTTAGTAACTTCTTGTAGTAGATCAGTTACTTTTTCCATTTGTTCAAGTTAAAAAAAAATCTGATTTATAACCTCATTTTTTTCCATGAAAATTGTTGAGACATTGGGCCCAGAATAATTTTAATCTGAAGTAATTAAAATGGTGGAAATATTGGATTAAGTCATTATGATTAAGTCCCTAAAATTTAAATTTTCATAAACGTTTACCAGGTAAAACAAATGAGTACCCAGGGGAGTTTCTAGCTATCAAAAAGATCAGGAGCTAAGTCAAGGTTACCTGGGGCTTCATCTTTATTATTTAAGGTAGATTGGCATCGGGCTAAAATGCTCGGGGCTCGGCTAAAAAAACTCAGGGCTACAGCCCCCAGTGATTGGAACTATCAACGTTAACATGAAAGAGAAAACATTTGTGCTACAGCACTTTAAAAAATCATTAACTGAACATCATTGAACATTTAGTACAATTCATAATATGCCTGATATACATAATAAAAATACTGTGAAAATTCTCTCATTGAGTTCTTACCCAATCTATCATAAGTTTTACAGTATTTTAAATCTTAATTTAATTTTACTAGAATCATTATTTTGCCTTTTTAAATATGTTTCATTTGTTACTGATAAGCTGTTGGACTTTTTAGATATTCTGCATTTTTCCATATTGCATGAAGTTAACATTGCTATTAGTCTATTAAGAAATTATTTGTATGAAAATTGGATGGCATTATTTGTTTAGTTTGAACTGAAAATAATGTTACATCTTGCAGCATTCAACAAGCTTGTGTAATACTGTGGGTGCCGTGCCATTCATGAAAATAGAGCTATGTAAACATCCTGCTGTCATAATTTCCTTTCAAAATTAAGCTTTTTTTTCTTGGCAGTCTTGAAATTGCATGATCAGAGGAAAATATGCTCTAGGGTTTGGTGTCGTTAATCAGAATGATCTTACTATGTGGAAACTCGAAGTAAGTCATGGTATTTTTTGTGAAGGTCACACGCATTTTACCATCAACCTGTAAGAATAAAATTAATTAAAAACAGAAAAAATGTATCCTCCATTGCATCTGTTCTACACATTATGGTTCTGTGGACTAGATATTTATTTTAAAAGGAACTTGTAGCTGCATAATTACAAAGAACAAAGTGTTTTATTTTGCTGATGTACAAAACCTGCCAATTTTGGCTTTCTAGTTTTTAGTTTTTTTTTTAGGTTAATTATCACATTTACTTGGTGATATACAGTACTGTGCTAAAGTACTGCATTAGGAAGTCACAAGAAATGTTTAAAGCTCTTTATCTGGGTAGCAAGTGTACTTAGGCTTATAATGAAAAACACAATTTAACATTAGAACATGTGAAAATTACTGTGCAAATACTGGGGTGATTTTAGCAGAGGTTCTGAAATGGCTACGCTGACACACTTTGGCTGGAATATTATCATAGTTTTACACCAACACAAGGATAATTTAAAGATCATTTTCTTTGCCTGCCTAAGACTTTTGCACAGTACTGTATACTCACCAACTTATTTTACCTTCTTCATACTGGTTTTCCTGGTTTGCATCGCCTGGATCCTATCCCATGCAATATAGGGACACCCTGGATGTGATACCAGTCCATCGGAGAACACATAGATGTAGGGATGCACCCGGATACAAATACATTATTTGGAAATGCACAGATAATGCACCGTAAAGATATTTTTTCTATCCCAAGTTTTGCATTATTACAATAACATGTCTATGTGTATTCATATATATATATATATATATATATATATATATAAAAAAAAATTGCCAACGGGGGGGAGCTGCCAACAGGTCAACTGGCGATTTCGTGAGTCTCGTAAGATTCCAGTTTCTTCAGATTCCAGTTCTTTTTTCAGAGAATGTGCAAACATGACGGGTCATACAAAATATTGGAAATTAACTCCCCTGCGCAAAACCCCCAGAATTTTGCCACCTGGTAATGAAATGGTCTGCAGCCTGGAGGTTGAGAACCCTTTATTAAAATGAGAACCCAATACAGTTTTAATGGGGCTTCCGGTATAAACCACACCCATTCTTCTATCTGAAGAATGTTTTAAACTGTTTTAATATGGATACAGAGACAGTTTCTTTTGATTGAACAGATACAGATAATACCATCTCTGTGCACCTCTAACACACACATGCACACACTAGTGTTGTAGTCAAAACCGCCTAAACCTAGACTAAGACACAGACAAGACTTGAGGGTACCAAGACTAAGACACACTAAGGTGAGATCAAGACCAAGGCTGGTTGAGACCAAGACCAAGACCAGGACCGAAAACAGAAAAAAGGCATTGCTGTAAAGTGTCATTACTCATTAAATCAACTTCATTTATCTTTTCAATTATATTGTCTCATTTAAAATCTCTCAGATTTGTCATAGTTACGAGGCCTGATGGAAAATTATATTCTCAGCAATCCTCTCCTATACCCATTTTATCAGACCTTGTCAACGGAAAGAGATGGGGTGTACCTGAAAGATGTTCATATTAAGTCTCTTATACCAGGGACAGAGGCCTCGGGTAAGCTATGAATATGGATGTAATGATCCCTGGCTTTAAATTGAAGAGAATAAGCCTCCAGATTGACTTGCGCCTCCAAGACCATGCTTTCTAATGAATGTAAAATGGCTAATTTATTTGAATTATAACTATGTTATAATGTTATATCCATTAATAGATAAACTGGAATTGTCCCACTGTAATTTTTACACTTCGATATCAACATCACTAAAATTACTTACAATAGAACGAATGCATGCTCAACACAATGCCCATAGACAGATGCTATATAACATCAATGATGATTTATTATGTCAAATAACACCACTGTAATAATTAAACAATATACCCACACAAACAAATACCAGATAGGTACACAAATACATCATATAACCATATATATTCTTTAGTGTTGTAGTCAAGACCACCTAAACTAAGACCAAGACTGTGACAGTGAGAGAGCAGACAAGAGGTAGACCCCGTAGTGCAGAAGACAGGTAGTTTACTTCTATAACCAGGTATTACAGAAGTCAAGTACACAAGCCAAAATCATGGTCGGGTCGGAAGCGGGGAGTCGTAAGCCAGGGGAATCAGTCCAACGAGCAGGCACAGGACAGGACAACAAGAGGGGAGGACGATCATGACGGCGCGGATGACCTTGAGGCCGGGGAGCGGGTTTAGAAGGGTGAGCGCGGTGGAACTCATCGAGCATTGCAGGATCCACGATATCCTTGGCTGGCACCTAGGAGAGCTCCTCTGGACCAAACCCCTCCCAATCCACCAGGTATTGCAGCGTCCCTGCTCGGCAGCGGGAGTCCAGGATGGCATTGATCTGAAAGAGCTTCGAGCCGTCCAGCAGAGTCTGAGGGGGTGGAACAGCGCCATCGGTCGATGGGTGAACCGTGCTGTTCTTCACGGGTTTCAACAGGGACACATGAAACGTTGGACAGATACGGTAGATTGCAGGGAGCTGGAGAAAGAAAGAGGTGGGCCCCACCTGCCATAGGATTTTGATGGGTTTGATATAGCTACCTCCTGATTGGTTCGCTTTGCCATCCCATTGACCTGGGGGTGATATGCAGATGTTAAGCTGAGGGAGATGAGCTTCCAACAAAAGGCCTGAAACACCTGGGAGATAAACTGAGGACCATGATCTGAAACCATATCTTCGGGAATGCCATGGAATCGAAAAACCCACGTCACCAAAAGGTCTGCTAGGTCTGAGGCAGTAGGGAACTTAGGTAAAGCTAGAAGACGGCACATTTTAGAAAATCTGTCTACCACGGTGAGGACGACGGTATTACCTTGGGATACGGGAAGGAAATCTGTGATTAAGTCAAGTGCTAGATGCAACCAGGGGCGTGATGGGACAGGTAAGGGCTGAAGCAGTCTGGTAGGCGGTTGATGGGAGGATTTGAGCTGGGCATATTCAGGACAAGAAGCTACATACTGTTCCACCTCCTGCCTCCAACCAGGCCACTAATAATGTCGGGCTACTAGTTGTAATGTTGCAGGACCCAACGCATTGGAGCGGTGCGGGTTTGGTACATACAACCATCCTGGGGGGCATCCTGCCAGAGGGGGATGGCGATCATTAGCCACCTGGAGGGTTTCCTCGAGAGACTAGGTAATTATGGCTGTGAAACACGTGGAACCCAGGACAGGTGCCATTCTGTCTTCAGCCTCGGGGGAATCAAACTGGCGTGAAAGACCATCTGCTTTAACATTTTTCTTACTGGGTAGGTACGTGACCTTGAAGTTGAACCACATAAAAAACAAGGACTAGCGGGCTTGGCTCTCTTTGCGTTTTGTAGGTATTCCAGGTTACGGTGGTCAGTGAAGATCTGGAACGGGAAGCATGCCACTTCTAGCCAGTGTCTCCACTCTTCCAGGGCTAGTTTCATGGCCAGGAGTTCTCGATCTCCCACGTCGTAGTTGCACTCAGCAGGGGTGAGTTTTCTAGAATAATAAGCACATGGATGACGGCGAGCGGTATCTGGATGTCGTTGGAGCAGAACTGCTTCTACTCCAGCCTCAGAAGCGTCAACCTCCACTTCAAAGGGAAGTTCAGGACTTAGCTGTTGGAGGACCGATGCGGAGCAGAAAGCGCGTTTCAAGTTGTTGAAGCCGGGTCGCACCGCCTCATGTCAGAGAGGTGAGTGGAGCTGCTACCTGACTGAAGTTTCCGATGAACCAGCGGTAGACGTCCGCGAATACCAGGAATTGTTGCAGTTCCTTAGTTGTTTGGGGCTGTAGCCACTCCTGTATGGCGGTAATCTTCCTCTCGTCCATTTCAGGGGCTATGGAGGGGTTATTTGCTAGCCCATAAGGCATTACCAGGTATTCATAATGCCCAGTGTTAGTGATAAAGCATGTTTTTCATTCATCCCTTCTACGAATGCAGGCTATGTTGTATGCGCTGCGTAGGTCCAATTTGGTGAACACCGAAGCCCCTCGGAGTTGCTCCAGCGCAGAGGGTGTGAGCGGCAAGGGTTCTCGGCACTTCACCCTGATCGCATTGAAGGCCCAGAAATCGATGCAGTGGTGAAGACCTCCATCCTTCTATTTAACAAAGAAGCTAGCCATGACGGGTGAGGTAGAAGGACGGATGATGCCTTATTTCAGACCCTCTTGGATGTACATGTCCATAGCCTTCTCTTCTTGTAAGGACAGCGGATAGAGGCATCCCTTTGGGAGTGGCGCCCCCTCCAGGAGACCAATGGCATAATCACACTCCCTGTGAGGGGGTAGCTGAAAAGAGAGCGATTTACTGAAAACATCAAGAAAGTACTGGTACTGCTCTGGGATGATGAGCAGGTCCTTTGGATTCGGGCTTTCCACTAACGAAGCTTAGCAAGAGAGGGAGAGACACCGAGAGGTGGTAAGCGGGATAGGCTCCGGGCAGCTCGAGCAGCGGAAGCAGCCTCTGTGTGGCCGCGGCTTCGGCGGCGCTCCCTCACCGCATTACCCAGAGTTACAGACAGCCATACATAATCTTCAAACGACAGCGTCCCTCCATGGGAGGCCAATTCGTCCTGGATCTCGGGGTTTAATGCAGGGCGATTCATGATCCAGAGACAGTCTTCCGGCTAATGCAGCATGGCAGCAATCGTTCGGAATTCCAGGGAGAATTATGCTACCGATTGAGAGCCTTGTTCTAAATCAAACAGCCGCTCCCCCAGACTACATCCCACGGCTGGGTGTTTGAAGATCTCCGTGAAAGCTTTTCGGAATTCCTGTGCGGTGTCTAGGAGTGGGCTTTCATCGGTCCATAATGCCGTGGCCCAGTCGTGCGCCCTCCCGGTTTGCAAGGATATAACAAAATATATGCCAGCAGAATCATTATCAAAGCGCTCAGGGTGTTCATCAATATATAGCCCGCACTGCGTAAGAAATGCCCGGCATTGGTCAGGATTACCATCATATTTTTCAGGCATCACTACTTGCACTGGCACAGAAGACCTCTGAGGCGAGCAGGCAGCCTGGTTTGGGAAGCTTGAGCTTCCATCATCTGGGTGACTAGGGAGGTCTACCTGCTGTTGTAGCTCGTGCGTTTCCACAGGGTCCATTTTTTCTTGGCGAAGTATTCTGTGACTGTGAGAGACCAGACAAGGGGCAGACCCTGTAGTGCAGAAGATAGGTAGTTTACCTCTATAACTAGGTATTACAGAAGTCAATTACACAAGCCAAAATCCTTGCTGAGTCAGAAGCGGGGAGTCGGGGGAATCAGTCCAACGAGCAGGCACAGGACAGGATAACAAGAGGGGAGGACGAGCAGTGGAGATGGGTCAGGATCGCAGGAGCAAGCGGGCAGGCAGGGCAGGTGGGAGTGGGCAGGTAGGCAGGGCAAATGGGAGCAGGCAGTCGGGTAGAACAAGCAGGCGAGACACAGGAGGCAGGGATAAGAGGAAAGACAATAGTCAGAGAAACGCTCAGTATGGCACAAAACTATGGCAACAATACTTCGCAATGTCTGTTGTGTGCGATCTGCTTAAATAAACCGAGGCAATTAACGGTGATCCCCGTGATGTGCATCACGCCCCTGTGGGCATGACAAAGACAAAGACCAAAGAGAGTCAAGACCAAGACCAAGACCAAATAGAGTCGAGACCAAGACAAGACCGAGACCACAATAAATTGGTCTCGAGAACTATAGCACTAGCACACACTATAGGCAGTTTAGAGACTCGACTTAGCCTACCTCCATGTTTTTGTGCAGGACAACCCAGAGGAAAGTTAATTAAGCAATTAACATCCTATAATAGGATATTGGCATCCTATAAAACAAATTTGCTCTTCAATTGCATATTCAAGGTCTGTTCAGACAGCACAACAATCCAACCTTCTATAACTGCTTCGATTTAATAAACAACACAGTCGGATCCTTTACCTTTAATGCCTTTGCTCATTATACCTGCAAACCATCTCATAACGAGGCCATATAGTATTATGGCGGAGTTACTTGGAGAGCTGCACTGTCAGCTTATACCACCCTCTTCTGCTCTGTGTGTCTGCATGGTCTCCCCGGGTTCTGTATGTTTCCACTAGCTACTCCTCTTTCCAGTAGTCCAGTAACATGCAGATGGGCTAATTAGTGTCTACGTTACCCACACTATGGCTGCAGTCCCTGCAGTAGACTGACATCCAGTCTTGGGTTTTGAAAGTATAAATGTATCATCTGTCCACATGAAAGAAAACAGAAAAGTGGCCAGAAAAGGCCTCATTCACATTATCGATAATCCACATTATAAAACTTGTCAACTGGCAGGTAGAGACAGTAAAAGTTTTGTCGGGGTGTTGGGGACTTCTTGCCTGGATAATTTTGGTTTGGATGCGTCAACCCATGAAGCAGGCCCAGGATTCGTCTTGAAATAAAACTTTGCCCTAGATTTTGGGCCCCCCCCACAGTACATTTTACAAAGCCGGAGGGGGATTTCCTGCAACACAGGTTGAATTTTGCCGGCCCGCAAACCTGTCGGACCACCAGAAAAACGCCTGGATTATGCATGTCTGCATGCCTTCAGGAATACCAGTCTCTGAGCATGCAAAATGTGGGGGCACAGTGCATCTGTTTCAAGTGTGTCTCAGGGGAGGGGGGGGGGGGGGGGG
>JAODKF010000042.1:8902464-8925990 GCA_026779585.1 Mormyrus proboscirostris | reverse complement strand
TGAAACAGCAGGCTGATGGAAAGTAGGAAAAATGCTACTAAAGCATGCTAAATTGTAGTTTCCTAACCATCATGGGCTCAGAACTACCAGAAACACACATTTTAATGGCTGTAAATGCCATAGTTTTTCCAACGCTAACCCTAACCCCTAACCCTAGACCCCCACCTAGGCCCTAACCCTAATTCTAGGACCCAGGCCCTAAGGCTATTCTTGCTTAGGTGCCTAAACCTAAAGGACGCCCCTGACTTAGACCCTAAGGCTATTTGAGCCCCGGGCCCTAACCCTAAGGGTATTTTAACCCTAGGTTAATTTGATTGTGCCTGTAAGTCCCTGAGGGCAATAACAAGGGCATGATGAGGATGCCAGTAAGTCCCTTTCTGCTGGAAATAGGGCTTGATGCACACCCCCCTATAAATAGTGAGACACCCTCTTGGGACCATTCATTTCCCTCCGACCACCGAGGGGGAAGGATGTGTCTCACGGTCGTGGTGTATTTGGACACATAGGTATCGTGCTTGATAGTGGATGGCAGTGGATTGCCTTTGGGGGGTACTATGGCGCCGGGAGGTGCCTCCGGGGGGGCCCGAGGAGTTTTGTGACGGATCCACAGGTAGTTGCCAGAAAATTAAATTAAAAATTATATATATGGATGTACGCAAGTCCCTGAAAGGAAAGGGCAGTTGTTATGGAGCCCAGGACCCCGATAGGAGGGCATTGTTTAAGGGCATTGTGTATTGAGCCCAAGGACCCCGATAGGAGGGCATTTGATTAAGGGCATTTATTAGAACCTGATAAAAGGTCAAACAAGGGCAATACTTACCTGTTGGTGACGTCGCTGCTCCGAGGTCCCTCCGGGTTGGCTGCTCGGTGCCTGATACTTACCTGGAGTCGATCTTCCTTCGCAGTCGCCGATGCCTGTGAACGAAATTGGAAAAGGGGAGGATTAAATTTCAGAGGGCAATAATGATTAAAAGAGTGGGAACATTGGAACCCTATTGTGGCAGTATTTAAGCCCTATTTGGTGGGATGACTGCGGGCGCGTAAGCGGGTGGATGCATAGGTCTGGATAGGCCCGTGCCTAACTGTTGCACCTGGGACGCTGGGGCGCAGGTCAGGGGTTCATAACCCCATCCCAAAAACCTAACCCTAACCCCTAACCCTACTTACATAGAGGCCTAGCCCTACTTACATAGAGGTCTAGCTTCACGAGACTTTAATGAAAACCACCAACGGCAGCCAGAAGCTCACTACGCGACTGACGGCCGGCCAATCGTAGGCAGGCGTGTCAGTGGGCACCGTATGGTGGACCAGTGCACTGAGCGAATTAAAACATAAATTCGCAGGTCCACCAAACATGTCCTGCAAGTGCTGCGCTCGTGAAACCTTCGGAAGTTAATTCAGACTTACGCCTAGTTTGTGTGTGCCGAATTTCAGAGCCCTAGCTCGTATGGTTTGGCCATGACACCCCCTCGTGTATGTTTTGAGCACTGAAGCTCCCTTACACATTTAAAAATCCACCAAACTTGTTCTGCAAGGTGTGCGCCCATGAATCTTTGCACACTCACTCATGCCAGCATCTAGTTTGTGCGTGCTGAATTTCAGAGCGCTAGCTCGTACGGTTCAGCCGTGACGCCCCCTCATGTCCGCTTTGAGGCCTGATGCGCTCTTACCTTAGAAATTTAAAAATCCACCAAACTTGTTCTGTTAGGCGTGCGCTGATGCAACTTTGCAGACTCACTCATGCCAGCATCTAGTTTGTGCGTGCCGAATTTCAGAGCCCTAGCTCGTAGGCTTCAGCCGTGACGCCCCCTCATGTCCTCTCTGAGGCCTGATGCGCCCTTACCTTACACATTTAAAAATCCACCAAACTTGTTCTGTAAGGGCCGCACTGATGATGCTTTACACACTCACTCATACCTGAATCTAGTTAGGGTATCCAGAGACCCACCAGTACCTACCTCCAGGGACACACCAGAGGCTCCTTGAATGCCAGCCCAGGGATGGTGTACTCAGTCCCAGCTATGGTGCCCAGGGACACAGCAGTCCCTAGTTCCAGGGACCAGCAGTGGTAACTTGGAAGAATACCCAGGAAATGTGCGCGCAAACCCGGTTAGCCTTCCTATGACCCACCGGTCTCTACCTCCAGGGACACACTAGACGCTTTCTGGATGCATACGCAGGGAAAGTGCACTCTGTCCTGGCTAGGGTTCCCAGGGACCAACCTGTGCCTACTTCCAGGGACACACCAGAGGCTCCCAAGATACCTACCCAGGGAAGGTACACTCAGTCCCAGCTAGGGTATCCAGGGACCCAGCAGTACCTACCTCCAGGGACACACCAGACGTTCCCTGGATGCCTACCCATTGAAGGTGCACTCAGTCCCAGCTAGGGTATGCAGGGACCCAGCAGTACCTACCTCCAGGGACACACCAGACGCTCCCTGGATGCCTACCCATTGAAGGTGCACTCAGTCCCAGCTAGGGTTCCCAAGGGCCCAGCAGTAGTTACCTCCAGGGACACACCAGAGGCTCCCTGGATGCCTACCTAGGGAAGGTGCACTCAGTCCCAGCTAGGGTATCCAGGGACCCACTGGTGCATACCTCCAGGGATACACCAGAGACTCCCTGGATGCCTACCCAGGGAAGATGCACTCAGTTCCGGCTACGAGGGGATACGGGGGGTATAATAACCATGTCTAATTAATATTAAATAATCATAATAGCCCTAGGGTTAGAGACCCTTAGGGTTAGGGCCTAGGCCAAAATAGGCCTTAGGGTTAGAGCCCTAGGCTCTCATAGCCTTATGGTTAGGTCAGGGGCATTTTAGGGTTAGGGCCTAGGTGGGGGTCTTGGCATTAATTTGGATGGCCGTGATCCGTCCTAGAATAAGGTTTATTAAGATCAGGCTCCGACACGTGTTTTAGGTTGCCACACCTTCATCAGGGAACCGGCAAAAAAATTTGGCCAAAATAGGCCTCCAGACTAGAGTACATGAGAGTTAGGGTTAGGGGAAAATGAAAGTCTGCAGGAAGGGGTATGGATTAGGGTTAGGGAAAGGATTTGGGGACTGGAATTGGATTTGGAGTTAGGATCTAGGCTTGGGGTTAGGGCTGTGGCAGGGGTAAGGGGTTATGTTTGGGGAAGGGGGTGTGGTTAAGGTTAGGGTTAGGGCTATGGTAGGGGTCAGGGGTTAAGTTTAGGGTTAGGAGTTAGATATTAGGGTTAGGGCTGTGGTATTGGTAGGGGGTTATGTTTTTGGTAGGGGTGTGGTTAAGGTTAGGGCTATGGTAGGGGCCAGGGGTTAAGTTAAGGGTTAGGAGTTAGATTTTTAGGGTTAGGGCTGTGGTAAGAGTAAAGGGTTAGGGGTTAGGGTTAGGGTTAGGGTTTGACTTTGACCTAGGGTTGGATTTTGGCCTTGGGTTGTATCTACCTCGAGGGACCAGTGGATCCTCAGTGAAACCCTTCCCTACGAAGGTGCACCCCAACGTGGGTAGACTTCCTAGGACCCACCGGTACCTCTAGCCATAACCTTAACACCATTGGAGTCTTGGGGGCCGAGGCTTAAGCATTCCCCTGATTGCTCCCCACCTCGATTGCAACAGTGTCGTAGAATACGCCCCTCAATCTGAAGAAATGGGACTCCAGCCACCTGGTCAACTAAATGGAACTCTGGCCACCTGGTCAACTAAATGGAAACCCTACGCAGGGAGGTGCACCCCAGCCTGTGTATACTTCCTAGGACCCACCGGTACCTCTAGCCATAACCTTAACACCGTTGGAGCCTTGGGGGCTGAGGCTTAAGCACTCCCCTGATTGCTCTCCACCTCGATTGCAACAGTGTTGTAGAATATGCCCCTCAATCTAGAGAAATGGGACAACAGCCAACTGATCAACTAAATGGAACTCCAGCCACCTGGTCAACTAAATGGAACTCCGGCCACCTGGTCAACTAAATGGATACCCTACCCAGGGAGGTGCACCCCATCCAGGTAGGTAATTAAAACATCCAAACTTTCTGCAGTTTGTACATATTATATAACTGCAGTCACTGAATAGTGTGAGACCCGGTGATGGACTGGCGTGCCACCCAGGGTGAGCCCTGCCTCCTGCCCTGTGCTGCTTGGTACAGACATCAGGTGTGTAGTGTTAGACCCGGCAATGTACTGGCGTGCCACCCAGGATGAGCCCTGCCTTCTGCCCTATGCTGCCTGGGACAGACTAAAGGTGAGTAGTGTGACCCGGCGATAGACTGGCGTCCCACCCAAGCTGAGCCCTGCCTTCTGCTCTGTGCTGCCTTGGACAGACTGCAGGCTCCACGAGATCCTGTATCAGAAAAGCAGTAATGGAGGGTGGATACACTGAGTGCTTGTAGTCCGCCTGTCTTTGAAGGAATTTTTCATTTGAAAACAATTTAATTACTTTTTTTCCATCATTGCAAAACTTTAGCTTGACCACGAGCTCTCCTTCTCATCCTCTCCTTCCCTCCTTGTGACATTCATGTCTCCACTAAGATATCTGCATATCTAGCAGACATCTCATCTTGGATAACCGCTCACCAACTGAAACTCAACCCTAGTAAAACGGAACTGCTTTACATCCTGGTTGACTCACACCCCCTCTTGGACCTTGCGATTTCCCTCGACAACTCCCTGATCTGTCCTTCTGTTACTGCACGCAACCTTGGGGTTGCCATGGACAATCGTCTGTCCTTTTTCTCACATATCGCCATCCTTTCCCACTCTTGTCGGTTTCTTCTGTTTAATATCAGAAGGATATCGTTCAGTCCCTCGTCATCTCCCGCCTTGATTACTGCAACTCGCTACTAGCGGGTTTATCAGTGACTGCCATTCGCCCTCTCCAACTGATTCAGAATGCAGCTGCTCGACTTGTTTTCAACCTTCCCAAGTTCTCCCACACCACTCCTTTGCTGCGCTCACTACACTGGCTTCCTATGGCTGCCCGCATCAGATTCAAAATACTGATGCTCACATAGAAAGCCAAAAATGATCAGGCACGATCCTACCTACAAGACCTCATCACATCCCACACTGCACCACAATCTCTCTGATCCTCCAGCACTGCCCGACTGGTCCCATCACCCCTCAAGGCACAAGGAAAACACATCTCTCGGCTCTTCTCTGTTCTGACACCAAGTTGGTGGAATGAACTCCTCCTAGATGTCCGAACAGCTGAGTCACTGAATGTCTTCAAACAACGACTTACAACACACCTTTTCCAGAAATACCTGAATTAGCACTTCTGGTATTATACTCTGAGCTCTTTTCTTAAAAAAGAAAAAAATTTTAAAAAAAACCTGTACTTTCCCAACAGAGTATTAGATCAATGGTATTCATAGCCTTGGTTTTATTGAGCTAGTATCGGGAAAAATTCATTGCAGAGTCTTAAAGCACTTATGTAAGTCACTCTGGCTCTAAATGTAAATGCTGTAAATGAGATGGCAGCAAGAAAATAGATTTTTTTTCCTCACAGTATATTGGCCATTTTATTTGGTAATTAATAAAAATAAACTTGTACCATGTAAAATAAATATATTAAAATAATTAAATGTATATTTTATTAGCTCATTGTACAGCATGAAAATGTCTGTTTAAAAATTATTTGATTTGCCCGTGGGGAAATAGTTTTTCTCACTTATTATTCTGCCGTCTGGTGGCCAAAATTGAGTACTACCATTTAAAAACATTAAAATGATTTTAACTGGTAATTGCAATATTTACATTCGACCAGGAGATGGCAGCAATAAAACTGAAAAATAATTTTCCCATGCTTTTAAGGTTAATTCACATGATAAATTTGTGTGTGTGTGTGCGTTTACTGCACTTTGGGGACAATTTTACCAAATGTGATCAATGCAAACCCCCCCTCCCCACACACACACAGTGCCCTGTTACAGTGCACTCACACGCACACGCACGCACACACACACACACACAGTGACCTGTTACAGCAGACACACACAGACACACAGTGCCCTCTTACAAGACACACTCAGTGGCCTGAAAGTGTACACACACATACACACACAGTGCCCTGTTACAGCGCTCCATTTATGTGAATGCGCAAACTTAAATGTGTAACCAATGTAACAAATCAACTTCTTAACTGGTGTCGTAGTACTAATAAGCACCGATTAAGACAACCTGATTTTGTCAACCACGTGTTCGCAAATTAACTCCAGGTTAAATCTGATTTTGTTAAACCCCCTTCGTAGTACAGGCCACCAGTGTTATGCCGAAAAAGGCATCCCTGCCGTAGAATGCATGCCGGTGTTCTGACGAGTTGAGCTTTTAGGGTTTTTTTTGGGGGTTAGGATTATAGGTTTAACGGTTACGACTGACAGTAAAGGATTTTAAAGTTACAGTTAGAGGTTATTGTTTAGCGTATAGGGTTACGTCCGAAGGAAGAACATATCTCACTCCGTTTGCTAGGTGAAAAAAAATCAGCTATTTTTCCTATATACACGTATTTGGTTTGATTTCGTGAAAGTATGTCATGTTTCCTTCATGTAAGGGTATTCTCTTGTGATATTAAGTAATTCTTTCATGATAGTAAGCAATGGCTTCATGAAATCCTGACATAATTTAATGACATCAGAAATTCCTGCCATAATAGAACAACCTACAATTACAGGAGAATGAGTTTACATCAAGAAATCATGACAGACTAACTGAAAATTAAGAATTCTTTATAACATAAAAACCTGACAATTTCATGACACCAGAGCTTCCTACCATAATAAAACAACCTAGCACTACAGGAGAATGTTGTCCACTGATCAAGGCAGACTTCATGATTTCAAACGTACCATACCAAACCTACATTTCATCCATCCATAATTATTTGCGCATTTTGTTTTTTTCTCTTTTCTGCCAAGTGTGTACAGTGATCGTGGGCACAGTGTTTAGTTACATAGTGTAAAAGCATCATTTCACATTTTCCTCCAGTTGCACTTGACAGGACCATCACACAACATGCTAAACGTGAACACACATGCACACACGCTCACCTCTTACACGTGGCTTGGGACTCACTTTACACATTTAACTTTTTCAATTATTACTTTATTTATATATATTTATTAATCTTAGTTTGGTTGGTATTTTTGTCGCACTTCAGTATTTTCGTAGTTCAACAAAACAAAACAAAAATAATGAAGAATACGGGGGACATCATACAAAACACAGAACGAGAAACAGAGCGGGTGCAGAATGGGGGGGGGTAACAGGGTACATACACGCCCCCCCAGGGACAAAAGGAACGAATTAGAAGGCGAGGTGGGGGTAGCCCAGATGAGGAGAACCTGACAAAGGCTTGGTTCAAATACCACCCCCCCCCACCACTCACCCAAGGCCATTCTCAAATACAAGGCTGGCACGATCTGGTGTACAGCAGCTGCGCACTGGATAGCGGACGTGGATGAATGCTCAGCTTCCAGTGTCCCTTCGTGGGGATGCCCATCTTCCAGAGGGTTCCAGTTTGTACAAGATACACCAGTGAGCAGGAGAGGTGACGACGTAGCCGGGCTGGGCTGGGGGGAGACCATGTAGGAGAGGGAAGCCGAGCGAAGGCCTACCAGTTTGGCGACATAGTTTGGGAGGCGGGCCCTCGTCATAGGAGCAGAGCCGCACAAGCTGGAGGGATGAGGGGGCGTGTCTTAGCCTGACAGTCCTCTGTGATTTTTGAGCAGTCAGCAGTCTATCTTTCGGGTAATGGAAAAAATGACAAGCTGACTTACAGGTATAAGGGCTGGGACCCAGGCTGGGACCCAGGCTGGGACCCGGGGTGGGAGGGTGGAACGATTACTAGACCAAGTTCACCAGTGGGGGAAGAGGAGAGTGTCAGGCAGGTGGGCGGGTCTTAACAGTCTACCATGGACCACGATCTTGATTGGTTCTCATCGTCATGATCATCAAACAGCACGACCCAGACAACAAGCCTATTTAATACACACCCCACCCCCCACACAACAGGTGAAACACTGCCCTGCACACATCAGTGATATCAACAAGTGATATCATTGAAATGATTACATATTATACCCTCCACTTCAAGTGTCAAAAAATACAAATTAAGACAAAAACAAAAATCATTAAGAACAATTATCACTTATGGATTCTTACAAAGAGGATCTCTTTTGCCTTATCCCCCTCAAAACCTTTCTCTTTAGGCAAAAAAACCCCAAACATACAAATAATATCAATAATAAAACAAAAAATGCCCCCCACAGACAAATTTGATATAAACAGACACTGCCACTGTGGTCTATACATGGCATTTCTGTACAAGATAAAGAAAGTCAGTTGACAACTACCCACAATTCCACATGTCACAACGAGGAACGAGGGGAAAACAGGGATGGAGGGGTTCTAAGTGTGCATGAGACAGAGGAGGATAATGGGGGGCGACTAGAAGGAAGGAGATGTGGGGAGAGGAGAGGGCGAGAAAGGAGTAAGAGAAAGGCTGGGAGGAAAGAGCGAGAGAGGAAGAGAAATTGCTCGAACCAAAAGTGCAGAATTACATAAGTCAACATAACAAAAATGTTCACTTTCTTTGCAACACAGAATGTTTTTTTTTCCTTTAATAATTATCATTATAATCATAATAACAATAAACTTTTTTGTACGGAAAACAGTAATAACAATAATAGTAACAATAATGATCATAATTCCTACATGAACATTAGCAGTAAAAACATATTAAAAAAAAAATTCAGAAAAAGAATGACTGAACAAATGAAAGTTTTGCGGTCTCTTTGTCACTGGACAACAACTGTATTTTTTCTATTCTTGCAGGGTGATAGAGAAAGAGAGAGAGAGAGAGAGACAGAGACAGAGAAAAAGAGAGAGGCCTCCCCCCCTTAACCTCACCCCTAAGGCCTGCCCACAATACCACCCCACCACCCCCATGGAACACGCAGCTCTCAGCCTGGGCCCCCATAGGCCTTGAGCACACAGCCTGCTCCGGAATGGTCTACTTGGATACGGCGAGGGGAGGTAGGGGAGGTGGGGCAGAGGGAGAAGCACAAGCCTGGTGTGAATACTCTGAGGTGTGCTTGTCTGTCTGTCTGTCTGTCTGTCGGTGTGTGTGCCTGCGTGCGTGCGTGCGTACAGTATGCTTGCGTGAATCTACACTTCTTTGATTTCGGCACGTCGCCATGGTGATGAGCAGAGGAGGGGCTGTGTCAACCCGCTGCTTCAACTGGTTGGCGTCGACAGTGGGGGGTGGGAAGTGAGGTGGGAGGGAAGAATGGGGAGCAAGGGCAGAATATAACAGCTCCCCCTGGGATGAAGGAGCAGATGGAGAGAGCCGGGGACCAGACCCCCAGGGTGGCTGTATGGAATGCTGGGGTAACACCCCCACCACTCTGTGCCATCCAGCCCCCATCCACCCCCCAGCCCTCCATGGTTTCTCATGGACTCCTTCTCCCCTCCCCTGAATTGACACGGCACCCACCCCCCCTTCCAGACAGACAATGGCGGTTTGGCATGATGCTGCTCAACACAGGTGGCTGAAATGGACCTTTATACACTAGGGGGTACTCCTGAGGGAGAGAAACACAGAGATTAAACATTCACACTGGTTAAGGACTCGCATAACACAACAATCCACCACTATTACAGCAAATGCAAGGCAGCTAATACAGTTGGGCTTTAGAGCTATGATACAGTCACGTAACTCTAAGTGATCTGTACCTGCCTCACTTAATAAATAAGATAGTTAAAAAATAAAGATCTAATAAATAGAATCTAATGCTCTATTATTTCATATAAAGACCATAAAACCAGTGTGATTTCATTACGCCTTAATCCATTTGTCCATTTTAGTTCCCATACTGAAGCTGCTGCCATCTTGGAATCTTTGTGATTATAACAAATTTATAGCATTAAAATGATGAGCAATATGTCCTTCATGGACACTCATTATACTAGGCTGAAGATGGCATCTATTTTAATTTAGCCAGATGCTGTAGCCTTAGATTATAAAAACACTTTGTAAAGGACCTAAGGTTACAAAAGAAATAACATTTATAATGTTGTATTAAAAAATCAGAATCCAACAAATACGTATGCGAGCACTAGGATTTCCCTCGGGTTCAGGTTTTTTCCAGCATACTTTTAGACCGTCTTTCTAAGATCTAGAAAAGGGTTTCTGGAACCGATACTCGGGGACCCCTGGATGGTCCATGTTTTATGTTCACTCTCAGCACCCTGGCAGACAGCCCACATTTTTGTTCCCTACCAGCTTGAGCAAAAACATGGACTGTCTGGGGGTCCTAGAGGACCGGATTGAGAAACTATCATCTGGACGCCTGTGGCAAGTGCAGGTTGACGGTGGAAGGGAATACAGCGGGTCACTGACCTGCATTAGACTCCTGCCTGCTCCATGCTGTACTGCAGGTCAGGGGGCTTCAGGGTGAGGAGCATGTCGCTGGTGCAGGAGGAGGGGTAGCAAGCAGCAGCGTGAAACTCGTCCTCTACGTCACACGCTATAATAGCAGAAGGGGGAAGTGTGGGGGATGGTGTGGAGAACAAGCAGAATCAGGATCAGGAGGAATCAGAATCAAGACAAATCAGAAAACGATGAATCCGGAAGAATCAGAATCAGAAAGAACCAGAATCAAGAAGAATCAGGAAGAATCAGAATTAGAATCAAGGTGAATCAGAATCAGTATAAAGCCACCCGTTTGGGGCGCTCAGGGAGCTGGGGGTTAAGGGCCTTGCTCAAGGACCCACAGACATGCTGAGGCTGGGTTTGAACCTGCAACCTTGTGATTACAGGCACACAGGCTTAGCACACTGAGCCACACGCTGCCCTAGTGATAGGCTGCTCTCTGTTCTAGTCTGTTTTATCATGTTAGTATTGTTGTTTTAGTCCAATTTTCCTTACTCACAATTTTACGGATAGATTTGCGCATTAAAAGGCCCCCTGTTAAGTTCTGAGCACTCTGAATCTGCCAGGGTACCCATGCCCCTACTGTACCTGTGACTGTGATACAGTGCGTGATTGTTTGTGACAAATAAAACTTGAAAAACTAAAACTTGCAGTAGAAACATTAAGATTAGAAGATTATCACATACAGTTCGATTAATATCAATGATCAATGTATTTAAAGGGCAGGAGTGCATGTCAGTGCAAGGAATGTTGAAGAGAATGTACGAAACAATACAATAATGACAGCAAGTTAATTACATTAGTGAAGTAATGCGGGGGGGTAAGGATAACGGTGCACGTGGGGGGCACATTACCTGATTCCTCCCTGTGGTGCAGCTGCTGGCTTCCTGTGAGAGACGATTGGCTGAGGATGTCGGACATCCGGGCGGAGCTTAGCGCCTTCCCAGCCAATAGGCTCATTCCGCTCATAGGCTCGGCCTGGTCCTGTGGGGGAGGGGCGTGACAGGTGGTTTCAGGTGGGGCCAAAGGGCAGCGCGGCGGAGACGCAGCACTTACACCCCATGAGACGTGTGGACACTCACGTAGGCGTCGTCGCAGGTCTGGATGGTATGGTGCCGCTGCAGGGGTCCACGAGCTCGGTACCCCTCGCCCTGACCAGCCCGGGTCATGTAGCTGGTGCCATTGTGGTCAGGCAGCTCCATGACCTGTCCTGAGGGCAGACACTCCACACGGTCGCTCCCAGGAGAGTCTGCAAGAGCAGCGCAGCCATTAACACATACTTGCTATTATGCTAGCTCAATGCCTCTTTTAACTTCCTGAATATTCGCATTTTCGGATCATAGAATAGCCCTATTATATTCTTGCTTTGTTTGAAGTTGTATACAATATGGGGACAGGAGCTACAAAACTGTACCTGGGCATTCACTGGAGGCTCAACCTAGCTGCACTTATGCCCAGTTGACTCCTTGATAATGTGTATGTCTGTACTGTGCTGTCTGTGATGTGTGCATTGCTTGGGACAAAAACATCTGCCGAAAAGGAAAAATGTAAATAGTAATAAATCGCTGATGGGGAAAGAAAGGGTCAGCCCTTCAGAATTAAATGGTATTATTTTTAGAGCTTTTCTGAAGATTGCAGAAACTCAAAGACAACACGTCAAAAATATATAAACAATACTGAAAATGATTTGGGTCACATAAAATCATATGATGTATAAATAGTGCTGTTTAATATTTGTTAGTTTAAGTGCACACTATATCTTAAATAAATCACTTTTTGTAAAAAAAAAAATAATAATAATAATAATTAGACACAGACAAACAAACAAAACAAAAAAATAAAATGACTGTGGGATCTATGCAACGTGGTTTGGGTAGACCACATATCGAGTTCCTTATAGTAATTTTTATACTTTTCAATACCATCAATTTAGCACTTTTAATAATGGGCCCCAAGAACTATTTACAATTAATTCAGAATCGCAGGGATCTTCCGACTGTAAGTAGCACAAATGTGAAGGGGTGAATATAAAGGGCTAGAATATAATTGGGGGGGCATGGTGGTCCAGTGAGTAGCACCTCACACCTTCCTGGCTGGGAGTACGAGTCCCATGTGTGCTCTACGTGCGTGTCTACTGGCTGACTAGAACATATTGATGGATATTCAAGCTTGTCTTGAAATCAATGCTGCATATGGACAATTTACATTGTACAGAGCCTCACAAGCTTACAGAGTTATATTCAGACCTGGGATGATACACATCTCTTGATTGGTGCAGCTGTCTTATAGTTTTGGTTATTGGTTAGATGTGTTATATGAAGGGAATGTGGAAGGGTCTATGACACTACGAGTCTATGAATTTCCTATAGGACAAATATTCATGTATTATGTGCTATTTGTGGTTTGTTTTTATCAAAAGCAATTGCAGTATGTGTTTAAAACAAATTTCCTTCTGGTGCATAAAAGTTCATTTCCACTTAGGTTCCCAGCAGAATCACTGGCATTTTTCCATCGTTATAGCATCTAATAGGACTAAAAAAAAACTTTTTAATGTGTTTCTGTTATCAGGCTTTAAGTAACGCATGTGAATCCAGGTATTACAGATGGATGTGAGTATATTACAAAAAGCAGAACAATGGCATCTGCCACAGTACCCTGAGGGGAAATGATTACACACAGTTCCGTACTAAGCTTATCCTAAGCAAACCTCACTTAAGTTGTGGAACTAGTTATTAAGGAAGGAAAACCTTTCTGGAAAATAGTTATTAAGAAGATTCCAGTCAATGAGGTAGATGACAGAGGATTCTAGATCGAATCGGAATCCTCAATAGTTTACAAGTGCAGTTTTAGCAGCATGTAACATGCTTTAGCGCTAATTACTTTCATAATTACTTCACAGAGAAATCCAGGCAATAGAACATCACACGGAACACAGAATTACACACACAATTACAGGTTAAGGGTAATCCAGAGGCCTAGGTCAGATCTCTTCAGGCTCGGGAAGGAAATCAGAGGGCCTGGCGGAAATGCATACAAACACAGAGAGAATTCAAGCTAACTCCACACAGAGGGCCAGGGATGGGAGGAGCGAGGTCACGATGTTACCCACTGAGCCTCAGCACATCTCCTGGTACACAAATCAAAAAATCTTTACGGGTGTGTCTGTGATGAGTGCTGTGTGGGGTGCAGATTGCAAACTCTGGATGGCGGGGTGCAGTCTAACCTCTGGCTGCAGGGGCAGTGTGCAGATAAGGGTGCCGGTGCGGGCCGGCGCTGTAGGGAGGCGTACTGCCCCGTGGGGGGGCCAACAGCTCGTGGCCCTCCCCGCAAGCCACGGCCTTGGCCAGTAGACCCTCGTGGTAGCTGGGCGGCTCATCCTCCTCCATGCTCTCGGAATGGGGCAGCGGCGGGGGCCGGCACTCGGAGGTTCGGATCTGTAGCAGGTGGTGGTATTGAGGGGGGGCCGGGGCCTCCAGGGACTCGCCCGGGCTCAAGTGGCGCAGGAGCAGCAAGTCGCTGTAGTCCTGGGGGGTGGCGGGGGTGGCGGGGGCAGCCGGAGGAGCCGGTCGGGGCGTCTGGCGCTTCAGCAGGGCGGCTAAGTCCTGCGGGGGCAGCCGGGGGTCGGCATGGCCGCTGAGGGAGTGCCGGGGGGAGAGCAGGCCCTGCAGGGTGGGCGTGACATGCTGCGAGGGCCGGTATTCGGGCGGCGTGGGAGACAGCAGTGCCTGCTGTAGGGCTGACGGGCTGCCGTAGCCCCCGGCCGTCGCCGAGCCACCGCTCTGATAGGCCTCCAGCCCTGGCACTTTGAGGGAAGTGGCCTGTAGGTAGGGGTTATACCCACCCACCACCCCACCCCCCGTGGGCCCCCTCCCAGCCTCCCCAAGCAGGTGAGGACTGAACTGGGCTGGGTCGTAGCCTGGGGTGTAGCTGAACCTGCTCAGGCTGCGACTGTGGAAGAAAAGGCAAGGAAAAGAGCGAGATCCGTCACCCCCAGTCACTTCCACCCGCTGTCCGTATCACCAGCAGCCGAGCAGCGAGCACAACATTGACCCGCATCCGCAAATCAGGAAGTGCTGCAGCTCCACCCACCCCGTGCAAAGACCAAAGGCAGGCTACCTACATCTACGCCTCCAACAGAGACACCATTTTTCCTTTTACAGTTACATTTCAGGATAGTCTAATAAAATGGCATTTCTTAATCCAGTTTGTGGGGAACACCAGACAGTCCGCATTTTTGTTCCCAGCACACCTGTACCGGGTATTCAACATTCTTGATTGGCTGGGAGCTTGGAGGGAGCGAAAATGTGGACTGTCTGGGCATCCCCGTGAAATGCTACACTAAAGGACATTAACAAGACTACAATAATACACTGAAAACTGAAAGTGAGGGAAGTTACTAGCTACAGCAGCAGTTCAACAAAACCAGCACCTCCTGAGGTTAACCTGCCGTTTATTAAACGAAGACAGCTTAAAAGTACACAAAATGAGGACAGAAAACTACATTTCTGATCCTTCCCAAAGCAGGCCAGTTTTGGTGAACGAACAAGGCCGTTGGACCTGAATGGTCCAGTAATGGGAGCTCTAGTCCAAGTCCGGCTATCCGCTAGTTTTACAATGCAGCTGAAATCGACTTACGGCATCCTGCTTTGCTGACAGTGGCCAGGATAAATAGATTTAGTTGAGTCAATGTTGTGAAGGGGGGGGGCAAGCTTGTGGCCATTTTATAATGTCATATTTTTCACAGAGGTGGTGGGTTTTTTTCTTTTCAAACGTTCACTTCTGAGCTTTCCAACCGCAAGTAATGTCGGAACTACGACCCTCGCTGTCCATTCAGAAACAGGATGGATGAGCAGTCACACATGACGACCACAACCGTTAAAATCCGTCTCTCCTCAGGTTAGGCTCATGGCAGCTGTAGCCTGTTGCTTACAGAACATTTCAGCAAGGAAGCGTTTCGCGCTCCTGAACATCGGCAGTGACATAAGACACGCATGCAGGCAATGTGTTTTGCATGAGTTTCAATTTAAAGAAAATATGAAAAATAGTATAAAAATCCAGAGGATGGGGGAAGAAAAAAAATCAGGAATGTACAAGTATGGATACAGAAAGAATTGTCCAAAGTGAGGGAGAGTGGAAGGGGAATGGAAAAAGAGGATGATGGGATATGGGGGCAGGCCCATCTGTGGGCGTGGTCAGAGTACAGCCAGTCACCTGTGGGTCTCAGCACTGTCGGCGCTCAGCTGCTTCCCGAGCACCCTGTGGCACGGTGTGTTCAGGAAGCCCTGGCGCTGGGCCCCACCCCCCAGCTCCGCCTCCTGAACCTGAATGGTCACTTGTTGTTGGGGGACGGCCTGGGCCATGCCAACGTTGCGGGGTAGGCCGGGGGGTTGCTGGGGAAGTGCCATGCGTGGGAGGCTGGTGGGTGGGGGGCTACCACCAGGAGTCTGATAGAGGCTGGCACCATGCTGGTACTGTGCTGAAGATGGCCCACCTGCAGGGGGAGTTAGAGAGACATGGAAGAGTGATTACGTTTTTCTTCTCTGCGAAATGGGGGCCTGTAAAAGAAGGACGAGGTGTAGGGGCCCACCATGACTCTGCATCATGCCTGTACTGCCTGGTGGAGGGCTCTGGTTAGGCTGCCTGAACAGATGATTGCTGGGATGTGTTGGGGGGGGGCTTGACGGCTGGATACGCAACCTGAGAGAAACACACACGGGCATGTCAGTATGGGACAGCACTGGCCACTACTATGGAAGCCTAATTAGGACAAACCACGCAGACTTCTCTAAATGCCCTTTACAAACAGAGAAGCTATAAATAGATATGAATCTACCATCCCATTTGCATTCTTAAGGGCGCTTTTTCCCCTTTTGGGTTATTCACACAAACCTGAGAATTTTTCAGAACAAAAATGTTACCATGAAATACAGCGTTTGTCTTTTGTGTCAACCAAAGTCATGAACTTAACGTTTTAGGCATATTAAAATTGTCATTGCTTAACCTGCCTTTTTTAAACATTTTCCCCAAATTGCTTGCAAAAATCTTATTATGGTAAGACAAGATCAAATAACACAATACTAGATTGTTTTTTAATCTTTCAACTGTATTGTATGTAATCCACATTAAGTCATAGGATGAGATGTAAATGTTTTGCTCAAATTCTTTTTGGTTTGTCATTTTTCTCTAAACTTCAAACTTAAACTCTTGCCCTGAATTTGTACTTAGTACTTATTGCAAATCTCAAAAGAAAATTGCACAATGGCATTGTATAATTTGAGCCGGTCTTCAAACAAGTTTTAAAAAGTAAAGAAAAGTGATATGTTATGGGAATGAGCTTGTGAGAATGACCCTTTGAGTGATGTTTTGCGGTAATGAGTTCGTGACAATGACCCTTTTAGTGGTGTAACTATCTAGCTGTGATTTGATACGTTTCCTTCAATCGTCTCCTGTTACTGATACGGTCAATGTTAGTCAACACTGGGGACCAGGGGTTCGATGAAGACAACTCAGCTTACAGATCTGACAGCGGAGGTGTCAGATTTATGCTTCGCTGCTTTATGCCTCATAGGAAGACGTAGTGAGGAATATGGGCGATGAAGCACCAATCGTTGCTCAAGACAATGTGCAGTATTAGAAGAGATTTCAGAGCAATTACATGGTATTTGACACAAGTACAAGAACATCTGTCAGCTTCAGCAGAGGCTGCCAATAGGGGGAGGCTGAACTAATTTGAGGCACATTTGACTGTCAAAACACAGCTCAATAGGACAAGTATCTAACAATACAGTGCTGTGCAGAACAACATTTTTAAAGCCAATTATCCGAGCAGTAAGTGTACATTAGCACAGAAAGTAAATACAATTTAAACATATTTTAACATTAGAACATGGCAAATTAACAGTAACATAGTAAAAACTAATACAAATTTCTTAAGTCCTCCAAAAGTTACCTAATTGGACGGCTAGAAGAACATTACTTCAGTGTTCCATCTATTTGTTAAATTTCACTGCCAGCTCACTTAATTAACTTAATTTATTGATTACTCTAAATAATCTGAAGAGGTATTAATTAACCAAACACGGGGCCTGTATCACAAAGCCGGATTAATGGCCTAGCTAGATAACTTGTCGGATTTAATGTATCCCACTTTAAATGGGTTTCATCTTTGTTTACAGGTGGCAGTACTTAAATCCAAAAAGCTATCCAGCTATGCAAGAAATCCTGCTACGTGATTCTGGCCCTTAGTATGTTAGTGGTCAAATTCAGAAATATATGGGTATATTGGATGGTTGCCACAAATACTGGGGTGACTTTAGCAGAGGTTTTGAAATGGCTAAGCTGACACACTTTGGCAGACAAAATATCGAGTCCAGCATGGACATCATTTTCTGTGACTGCATTAGACTTCTGCACATTATTGTAAATCTGCAAAATAAATGAGTATGATCATATCTGATTTTTACCATTGGAGGAACCCGAGCCTTTTCGTGGGGTTTAAGGTCTAGACTTACCTTTGAAGCTGGTGAGTGAGGTGGCTGGGTTGCGTCTCTCCATGTCCCAAAGACAGGGCCTGCTGACGAGAACATGTGAAGTCAGACATCACACACACACACACGCACGCACGCACGCACACACACACACACACACACACACACACACACACACAGCATGTTGGGTAAAAAGACAAAAACAAATGGCACAGCCTGGAGAACGTCAACCTGCAACACTACTGTTTTTTGTGGCCAATACAACTCTACCCCCACTGTCCTATTCTGAGCTCCCATAATCCTCTGGAAGCAGTGAAGCCTTTACAGACACCTTTGCATTTACAGAACCCATGACCGCAAATGAGAGTGACCTGGATCTGCTGGTGTAGGATCTGTTGCTCTTGCTGGTACAAGACATGCTGCTGCTGCGTGTGTTCCAGGAACTTCTCATCCTGCGGTGCCGAGTACAACTTCTGCAGCTGCTCACACTCCTAGAGGAATGCAAAAATGGGGGAAACATATAGGGGGGAGGGGATAAGGCCACCAAGAAGGTGTGGCATACCATATTCATACAGTTGTCAACGGAAGGCTTGTGGAAGTTTTACTTAGACAAAAATATTGTGAGGGCAGAAAGAAAAATGATTGGTTTAGGGAGATAACCAATCAGATTATGGAGAAGGTGGGACCAAGACATCTGATTGATTGGTCCCACATCCTCTAGTTGCTTTGTATTAATAATAATACGAATCAGACAGCAAAGGGATGAATGTATACAGCAGGATAATCATCAAGCCCGGTTAGCGACCCACTTGCTCAAGAAGTCCCCAATCACCCCCTACAGGCTATTCGGAGAACAGCAACAGGACACCTCTGCACCTGTTTGATCTGCCGGAGGATGCTGCTGTTCTCCAGCTGTGCCTTGAAGGCCTGGATGGAGGTGGCCCCATCAGAGAAGCGCCGCACCGGGGAGAACCTCTCCATGGGCAGGTGTAGCGTGTTGCAGTCCTTGTAGCTAGACCTGCGCAAGGGGGGGCGTAGCACGCACGCACACATATATACACCCACCCACACACACAAAACAGACAAACACGCACAGACAGACACTTTTACTGATTGCAAGGCGGCAACCCCACCGGCCCACACGAGCCATGCTGGGCAGGCGCGGGCAGGGGGTGGCTGGCGGCGACGTCGTCGTCAACGCCAACTGTTGTCAAGAAGCGTGGGTCGGGCAGCAATACCCGACCCCGTCTGTCTGTCAGAGAGTCTGATCCATTTATCCCTCAAAACCAGCTGGCAGCTTCTAAGGAGGCCCAGGAGAAGAGGCCTCATCTCTATGCATCACTATGACCGGGCCAGAGCTCCCCGTATCACACAGTACGTCTTTCCCTAAGTCTGAGCCCTCTGATGTTAAATGAAAATGAAACTGGCAGGTCTTAGGACCTCTGGGAGGAGCCCCTCCCTCAGCAAGTGTGCATGCTCTCTCTCTCTCTCTCTCTCTCTCTCGCCTTCCCCCTCAGTGGGCGTGCGGCGATGTGCCGTTTCAGCTGGGTGGGGCCCCCTCACCGGCAGTGCTGCTCCTGGGCCCAGGCCCTCTGCCGGGCCCCCTGGGGCCTCTGCGTGTCTGGGGGTGGCTCAGTGGGCGCCGTACTCAGGGGTACATGCATCGTGTGCCGCTTGGACCTGTTCGCCAAGTATCTGGGCCGCAGGGAGGGAGACAGGAAGCAGTATTCACTCATCAGCTCTCTGACATCAAGTTGGGTCTCACAAGGGGGTGCCGCAACTTTTGCCGAATCTTATCTTGGGGCGGGGGGGCATAAAACACACCTCCCATCTGAAGTAACAGCAGGTAGTGCGCAAAAGAAACTTGAGTTAATTTGGCAAAATTTGACAGAACACAGATTTCTTTCGCTAGAGGAAACACATTAGTTGATTCCTTTCCCACATCAAAGCCAAAGCCAAAGAAGAGGAACCACAACAACAGTGGTCTCTTGTGGCAGAAAGCAGTACTGCAGCCTCTATCCACTCACTCCCAGTAACCCAGGCAACCTGCTCCTCTACATCTCACCCTATGCGCCAAAAGCCAGCCGACCCCAATGTCCAGCACAGCACTCACCTCTGCACGGCCTCCTGATCTGGCTCCCCGTCTGAGCCTTCCTCATCCACGGGGGCGACCGCTGGAATGGGGTGCTGGAAACAGATGATGGTGTGGGAGAGTAAGAAAAAATAAAAACAAGGGAATGGTTCTGATAATGGCGACTGGCTAATTGGACATGTTTTACTCGGATTGGTTAGTTTTTATTGCAAATGTCAGGTCAGAACTCATTTTTTGAGACAATATGCAGTTTTTATCAAGGCAGCAGTTGGTTGGAATGCTTGTAATAAAAATGAAATTAGTAAGTAGGTTCAGTAAGTCATCTCAACCAAAACTTTCCTCTTTTGCTTCACACAAAGGCCTGGTGCCAAATTTCTTGCTTAGCTAGATAACTTGCCAGATTTAAGGTACCCAAGTTTAAACGGACTTAATCTTTGCTTACTTACATTTAGCCCAGACTGCCTAACAGTCTGCCTAGTTTTCCAGCTAAGCAAGAAACCCTGGTTCATGATACAGGCCCCTAGCACTACAGCTAAAACTAGCAAAGTTAACACACTTGTAGCCAAGGCTGAGGGAGTAAGCGGTGATTCACTGTGTTCAGAGAAACCAAATGACAACTCAGAAATGATACTACTATTATTAACTTGAAATGAGACTTTTCCTCTAGACTGAAAGAAATTTCAGAAGTCATGGAGAAATAAACAAACGCACATAGTCAACCAAGCAGAGACTGCCATATCGGCAATGGCGGAAGATTTAATTTCACTGCTGGCTAGCATTCTGAATCTTGACAAGAAAAACAAAAATTTAGAGGAAATAGTGCTCAAGTCCAACCTCGAGTTCACATATAAATCCTGGCACACACTTGGGTGAATTCTTACTTAGTCCTGACTCAAACACTCATGATTGAATCATGTCTGTCAGGTCAACACCTATCCGTTTGGCATACATAAACCATAAGGAGTTTCAGTGAAAGACGGCCAGTAAGAAGCACACTGTGGAATGCAAAAATTGGAAATCCGATTACCGAAGTAGCTGGTACAACTTCCAATTACTATCCACATCTTGAAAGGAAACAAACAGAAGTACTTAATGCTAGCAAAATTAGTTTGCACAAAAAATGTTTTATACAGAAATCCCACAACAGCTATCCAGCTAGCTAGCTAACATTGCATAATTACAGTGCTCACAGAATGTCTTGGGACACTTGCTTAATTCAGACAAAATATTGTAAATTTGTTGGTTTTATAAACAAAAATGTATTACTTTATTCATTTCTTTACAAAAAACATTTATCATATTAGAAACACATTAACCAGCAGTTTTAAATAAAACATTCCTTTCAAATACTAATAAATTGAAATCCAAATTATAGTTCTGAAAGAACTGTTTTAAGTTAAAAGGTTCATTGCCAAGCAGTGTCAATGGGTGCTTTTCAATTAGTAACACCTTTACAGCAACATAAAACACCAAACACTGGTGTTTAGTATCCTTTTGGGAGCCAGTTATGGGAGGTATTTTCTGCAAAAAATAAAATGAAAATGACAAAAAGAAAATACAATTTCTACTTTGCCATTTAGTTCCCGAAGTCTGTGCACAGAAATCCTGCAAAAATTAAAATTAAATAGCACCATTTGCACTTTAATTTTCCACTCATGTATGAATGTCAGATGTGAAAAATTAAAAAATAAAATTAAATTCCTTTTTGTCTTTTCAATTTCCAATTTGACTTTTTAATTCCTACTCTACCTTAGTAGCTAACTTAAGTAACGTGTGACTTTGCCATTAGTTTGGGCAAAACCATGGCCAAGAAACACGAAGACAATGAAATCGGCAAATGTACGGAGAAAGCACAGCAGGGATCCGTAGCTCAACCCACCGCCCGCTCCGAGTAACATACATTTCCATGCAGTGAACTTGAAAATGAAAACGCAAAGTAGAAAATGAAGTCAAATTGGAAAATGAAAAGACAAAAAGGGTGTTTAATTTTATTTGAGTGGAACATTCAAATACAATGAGTGGAAAATTAAAATGCAAATGGTGCTATTTCATTAAAATCAGACTTTGGAAACTAAATGGCAAAGTGGAGATTGTGTTTTCTTTTTATCATTTTCACTTTCATTTTACTTTTTGCAGAAAATACCTACCATAGCCAGTGACTACAATTACAATTAATAGCAAAAGTGCAAGAACAGAACTGAATGAGTCAGTACAAAAAAATGGTAAGAAAATGTCTGTGCGGATGATATGTGCATATATGTTAAACATTGCTTGTCAGTGGAGTTCTACTATGAAACCAATACATTTGCAACATTTTTACAACATTAAGCAAGCATCCCAAGACTTTGAGAGCACTGTAATTATTATTGTTGTAGTATATTTATCCCTGTGTCGAAAACACTTTTTCACACCTGGATCTGCAGAGACACAAGTGAGAGTTAAGTTTTGGATCAGATCACAGGGTCAGTCAGTGTTCAGCACCACCGAGTAGTTATGTTTAAAAGTATTACTCAAGAGCCTAATGGTGATGTGATAGAAAGAGCGGGAATCAAACTAGCTATACAGAGGAGTCTTAACCCCCACCGCGCACATTTAAGCCAAAAAATGTTCTAAGTGCTTGCCTTTCTCAAAACAATATGATATCACTATAGTGTAAACAGTGCCAACAATCACAGATATCACGCAGTGTGTTACTATAGATCTGTCAATGGAACATTGAGTGTGAACTTGGGTAAAAATTACAAAACATTTAATGAAAGGATTGAAAGAAACTTTGTACTATCCGATGCCCTTTCTTGGATTCTAGTACCAATTTTAAATGTGTTCATCAGGATACAGTTGAATTATAATGAAATTAATTAATTAACTACTACAGGACACAGTGGAGATGCATTTCTGTCAGTTTCATATTTGACAAATCATTTACTTCCTCAATGAAGATAATTATTTCTTAGTTGGTTGTCATTTTAAATAACCTTAATGTAAACAATTTGAGGTATTTGCTTACTCATCAATTTGTAGTTTTTAAATGCAGAATCATTGTCTAGAATTGAACTTTAGACTCACACTCAGACCCAGTTCCAGTAACATACTCTGCCTCATCTGACCCTATCTATTTCAGGTTGTAAACAGTTTCGGTAAATAACTTTTGCACAACTAACTTGTATAGATTAAGCCTTATGCAGAGGTGATGGCCAATGGAATCTGTAATTACAGTAAAACCGGTCTAAGTCGACGCTCGCCTGACCATCTTAAAAGTGACGACTTAGAGAATTGACGAGATACACCTTAAGCTGACACTTTAGCGACTTATGTCTATCTCGCTGTTTTGTTGGCTAGTAAATATAACTGGCCGTTTTACCGACTTATAAAGTCAACACTTTGGCGACTTATGTCTATCTCGCCGTTTTTCCGACTAGTAAATATAACACCATACCTCTACTCATCACAGCCTCTGTTCCTTCCTTGACCAGTCAGTACATGCAGTCTGGGTTCCTATAAAGCCATCCAAGTCTTTTACAGACTGCCATGATGT
>JAODKF010000042.1:8888399-8901263 GCA_026779585.1 Mormyrus proboscirostris | reverse complement strand
GGGGACGACTAAACTTGCCGAGCTTGTCGGCTCAGATTAGTGGAATGCCTTTGCATCATTTTTTTTATTATTCTATTTCATAAACATGTCACCGGCTGGTACTTTAAGGCCTCTTATACACAGTGAACGAGCTGATGAAACCCCTCATCTTCCACTACAGAAAACAGCTGATTGTCCAGCCATCTCCATTATTTTAATACTTTTTGAATGTCTTTAGGTCTGTTCCTGTTAGCTTTAAATATTGATAAAGTTTAAATATCAGCAGGCAATACTGGCCAAGGATGAAACTGATATCTTGATTTTTAACGCATACCGGGTGACACTGATACGTTAACTGATGTATCGTGCACTTAGCCAAGCCAGTTAGCCAAGCACTGCTACTGTGGCTAGCAAAAAGAATGGCTTCTTTTTCGTGCAAAGATCATCATCGTAGCACAAAGTTCATCAGGCAGTACTTTTTCATGAATGTGCCTTCCCATGCCATCCTACTTTTTGGAAATTCGTGTGCTAATCCTGCTCCACTGCATGTCCACCTGCAGCTTGAGTTAATACTCTCTCTGGAAAAAGCAGCAAACTGCAGATTAATGAATTGTTTAATGGGTTGACTACACCCTTCAGAAAAAACTGATACACAGTGAAAGGCAAACAAACAGACACTTTTTATAAATATTCGGGCCCCTTTTATAAGTAAGTTAATGAGTCTTAATATGACTAATATATTGTATATGTCCGGGAAACTTAATTCAGCTATTCAACTGCTTATTATTTAGGGCTAACTATATTGCCTTATCTGCTTAGTTTAATTTAGAAAGCACGTACTTCACAGAATGGTACTTATTTTAAAATACTTGTTTTTTTTTATTGAGATGTGTACGTTTGTCTGGATTTTTATGTATGGTTATGTCATTCTGTATAGAAAACAAAGATTACTGATGAAAATATAAAAGAATAAAAGGAGGCAACAGAACAGGTAAGCAATCAAGGGAAGCCAGGAAAGTCAGTCCCGCACGCGGACACTCACAGGGCTGGTGACGAGCGGGGACTGGCCGCGTGGCCTCTTCAGCAGCTGGGCGTGCACTTGGATGTTGGCACCTCCGTCGGATGCCCTCCGGCCCAGGGGGCCCATGCCGTTGAGCAGTTGCAGGGTGGGGGGTTGCAGGAGGGACTGTTCCTACACGCACGGGTGACAGGGGTCTGTACAGGCACTTAATGTGTTCATAGGAGATATACTGACTTTGCATTTGTAGTTTTTATTTACACTGCTGTTGTAACTTTAATTTAAAGGCCATACCTTGTACTCCAGTTGCTGTGTGGGCTGCAGGTTTTGAGGGGGCACTAGCATGTGGTTGTTGCCGAAGGCAACGAAAGGGATAGGCGGTGGGGTGACCATGCGGAGATGGTCGATGTCCTTCGGAAGGTCTTCCTGCGGGTCGGGTCTGCAGGAGAGAAGAGTGGGGCAGTCAGCACAGAGGCAGGAACATGGGAGAACACAGCCAGCACAGTGCGACAGAGAGACGCTGACACAGAGGAATATGGCAAGAACAGAAGAGTGACCGTGGCTCTGGAGGAATGATATGGAGAAGCACGAACACACACGCACACACGAACACAAACACAAACAAACACACACACACACACACACACACATACACACACACACACACACACACACACACACACACAGTCTATGCATTATCTTTATGGGCATAACCCTAATCCCAACCATGACAACCTGAACCCCTATCCAGCCCTAACCTGAACCATAATTAACCAAGCAATACAAGACTTCAGCCATTTTTAGTTTTTTGACTGCAGTCACAGATTTTTATGAAGTTTACCCTTGTGGGAAACAAAAAGAAATGTTACAGGTTTTTATCTCATTGTTGGCACCGATTCTCTAGACATCCGAACATTAAGAAAACCAAAAAACAGCAAGAGTTCATGTGTGGAGAAGCAGCACAGGGCACTGATTTACAAAACACAGACTGATACACAAACATCCCATGTTACTGAGAAAGAACCGGAAAGCATGAGGAGAGCGTGAAGGATGAGGAGTTGGGGCGCATGGGCACCTGGGGTCAGGCACTCCCACAGTGTGTCGCCGCATGGACAGGTATCGCGCCATGGCTTCTGGCGAGGGCTCCTCCCCCTCGTCGCTGTCCAAGGCCATATTTCGGATGGGCTGGACACAGGGGAGGGGGGGTGTTAGCATCAGGGAAGCAGATTCTCAGCCAAGTCTGACAAAAAGCCCAAGGCCGTCATATCTAACACCACAATTCAGATGCTATGAGGCAATGGAGTGGTTAAGAATACAGATTCATAACAGAGATCTAAGACGGCCCTGACATTTACATTCAATTATTCAGCTTCAGCTACTTATTTAGTGACACGCAAGTGAAACGGACAGCAGTGTCCTGGGAGCAATTGGGGTCTGAGCCTCGCTGAAAGCAAATGACTGGCATCCCTTTGACAGCAACAGGATTTGAACCAGCAACCTTCAGCAGCACACAGCCCTAACCCTCTGTTCATCTAACTGCATGTCTTCGGACCATGGCAGGAAACCCGCATAATTCAGGGAGAATAAGCAAAATCCACACGTAGAGCGTGGTAATGAAATGTCAGCCTGGTAGCTACTGAGCCAGCAAAAACCCAGCTACAGAGATAAGTAGAAACTCCAAGGCATCTTTGGAAAAACCTGCACCTATTAGGCCAGTGTTTCCCAACTCAGCCCTCAGGGACCTGCAGACAGTCAACGTTTTTTGCTCAGCAGCAAAAATGTGAACCGTCCGGCAGAGAGCAAGGGGAGAGCAAGAACAAGAACCATCGATGGGTTTCCCAAGGACCGGGTTGGAAAATACTGCATCAGGCAACCGAAAATACCCTAATAAATGTGCATTATGTGACTTTGGTAATCGAATACTTTAAGTATATATGAGCTGCCCATAAACAGATATGTAAAGCTTGAAATTGCACGAAAAATTAATCTTATGTTCTGCAATAAGTGTCATATGAATTGCAGCAGCGCAGACGATAACTGACCTCTACAATCTGGTTTTCTGGGTTGATTAATTGGACATGAGGGACAGTCAGGATTGGGCCATCCATCTGTGGGGGGAGGGTTAAAGAAGAGGTCAGACAAAGCAGCATAATCCTTGGGTGTCTGTATGTCTTACAGGTGCTGATTGACGCCTACATGCACATTGCCGAGGGGGATGGGTAAGCCCCGTGGACTAGGAGGCTTAAAGCGCAACGTCTTGTGTTTTTTGAGCCGCTCACAAAGCAGACTGTAGATGGCGCTGCAGTGATCATAGGCGTCTGTCTGGAGTGACTGGGGAGGCAATCACACAAAAGAGCATGCTCAGACAGTAGGTACTAAACACTGTCAGAGGCCTATTACTCAACCATTAATGTAGTATACACTGTATATATGTATATACGAGAACAATATGCATGCACTCGAACACACTGCAGCCCCCACCTTGTGTGTTACTTGTCTACCAAAGACATAGCTTGACCCCGCAAAAGATAAAAAAAAAAAAATACTATTCAAAATTACAAACAAAAAAAATGAATACATATCACATAAACTTATGACACTGGGTATCGTTTTCTACTTAAATGTATTGAAACAGGACTTCCTCCACCATCTTGACAAAAAATTTTGAGCAAGTAATGTTGGTACTCCAGAGGCCTTGTGGGATAGCGTAGCATCTTGTGGGATAGCGTAGCATCTTGTGGGATAGCGTAGCATCTTGTGGGATAGCGTAGCATCTTGTGGGATAGGGTAGCATCTTGTGGGATAGCGTAGCATCTTGTGGGATAGGGTTAGACACTTCGGAACTGCTGACCTACTGTCTCATCTATACTGATGATTCGAACTCACTGCTCACATCCCACACTATATTTCTCCTACTACACGACACACAGGTATGCAATTCTGGATGCACCCGATCTCATCACACAGTTTTTCCCTATATTACAAGATCTGAACAAGACATGGCAATAACCTCAGTTCTCTGACAGTGCCCCCTAGTGGCCTCACCTGAAGCGTTTCCTCGCGTTTGAACCCCATTTCATCCATGGCCATCAACACCTGCTCGTTGATGAGTTCCGTCTCCCGTTCCGACTTCACCTGCTCACACTCTGCTATCAGCTGGGGAGCAGAGTGAATTGGAAGGTGTTTGTTAAAACTTACTAAGCCATCTGATTGGCCAAACGACTCTGAAAAGGCTGGCCAACAGCATCTGAAAATGACAGGCAGAACCAAAACAGTCACATGTGCAAAGCAGAGGAGGGGTTGCTGACGTGGAAGGTCCAATAGCCCGTGCTATTGGCCGGCGGCACCGCGCTCACCCTCTCAAACTCTGGGTCGGGGTCCCCCTGCTTCATCCACTTGTTCTTGCAGATTTGCTCCATGGAGAGGCGCCGATTGGGATCCAGAACCAACATGTGCCGGATCAAGTACTCGCAGTCTGGGGTACGCACAGATGAAAAACCCCAACTCATCGTTACCGCACCGATTGCCACGGCACGCCCCATTTACCACAAACAGCAACTCAACACCAGCAGTCGATCTAGCATAATGTCATCAACAGCTTCTCCTAGGTGCCCAGCCATAGGCTAGATTACTGGGAAGAGCATCGGCTCATTGATTATTACAGAAGTGTTTCCCAGCCCGGTCCTCAGGGACCCACGGATGGTCCATGTTTTTGCTCCCTCCCACACATTTTTGCTCCGGGGAGCCAAGAGGACCAAAAGTGTGGGCTGCCTTTGGGACCCTGAGGACCAGACTGAGAAACACCGTTCTAGCACCTTTACAGCTGAAGCAAACTGACCCACAAAAGTCAACTTGTTGTTTTCCCTTGTACCTGTCACATAGAATCAATCACTTCCTGATTCCTGGTCTAGCTACTATAAAGTAAACTATTCATTTCCTTAATAGGCACTCCAAACTGGCAAAGAAATATTCTCGCAATTTACATATATTGTTCTCAGACATAGGTGATTGTTCATGATTGAAATGTAGCTAAATTTTACAAAAGTCAACAGCTTACATTTACGTTTACTTATTTAGTTGATGATTTTTGTCCAAAGCAACATATAAGGTGGGTCAGAGAGAAGAGACGACAATATCTCTGTATGAGTTACAGCTAAAGGCCTTGCTCGAGGGCCTGAAGGTGACATCACCCTGTCAGCCCCAGGATTTGAACCTGCAACCTGCTGATCACAGAGAGGCACACATGCCACATGCATTGTTTAAAAAATACTAATAAAAAATTTTAAACAATAACCTGCCCTGGAGGATTACGCATGGCAACATTGTAGCAGTAAATGACAGAGGAGCTAATCATGTGACCATACTGCTGTAAATGATGTCACACTAGAGATGGGACTCAGCAGCCTGCTCGGGTCCAGCATGGGCTCACCTGTGGACATGAAGAAGGGGATGCGGAACTTCCCACTCAGCACTCGGGCCCTCAGGTTCTGCAGGGTGCTGCCGTCAAAGGGCAGGGCTCCACAGACCAGCACGTAGAGGACCACGCCCAAGCTCTGTGGAAAGGGGGGAGACTGAGTTAGGAGGGAGGGGGGAGGCCGGTGCTCTGCCTAGGGGCTGGGTGGATCTGGGACCCGCTGCCTCACTCACCCAGATGTCCACCTTGGGACCGTCATACTCTTTGCCCTCGAAGAGCTCCGGGGCAGCATACGGTGGGCTGCCACACCATGTCTTCAGCAGCTGGCCCCGCGTGAACATGTTGCTGAAACCGAAATCTGACCAACAGGAGGCAAAGGAGAACAGAGGGGAGTGAATTGGAAAAAGGGGAAATGGGTGGGAACAAGGGGGGGAGGTAATAAAGATGGAGTGAGGGATGAAAAAGACAGGGGGAATGGGAAAAAGAAAGGGAACAAAGGACGAAAAATGGAGGATGACAAAGAGGGGAAACGGGAAAGGGCGGCAGCAAAAAGTGAAAGAAAGAAAAGGGGGAAAGAGGGGAAAGGAAAAAGCAAGAAAAGAAACGGGAAAAGAAGGAAATGAGAAAGGGGGAATCAGAAACAAGGATGGGAGAGGTAGAACAAAGGGAGGAGAGGATAACGGGGATGGAGCAGCGTCAGATAATGTGTCTGGAGATGTTTATTCAGCTTCTCTAGCTATTCAGCAGCCGGTGAGGCAGCTCAGTCACTGAGAACATCCCCTTTAACTCAGAAGGAGAAATGAGACTATTACACAATACTAAAAACTAGCCCGTTCATGGCTGCTTTCACCAAAGCCGTACTTGGGATTTCCTTAATAATACTGTTATTTTGAGGGGAGAGAGGGCTGTTAGGTTAAGGCTGGCAGGGCTGCGTCCCCCACCCCCGCCGCCTGCTCCCCACGGCTTTCCCCACACACCTGCAATCTTTATGTTAAGGTTGTGGTCCAGCAGCAGGTTCTCGGCCTTGAGGTCTCGGTGCACGATGTTGCGACAGTGGCAGAAGTGGACAGCTGCCACAATCTGCTTGAACTTCCGTCGCGCATCCTTCTCTGCCATGCGGCCGTGGGCCACCAGGTGATCTGGGGGGATTGGGTACCAAACGTCAAAAATGTGCAAGCGGCCAAATCCATTCGGATTCAAATTATTTAGTTACATATGGAGGAAAGTGTTTTCTGGGCCTTATATACTCAACAAGAAGCTCGCTTACCAAAGATCTCCCCCCCGCTGGCGTACTCCGTCACCAGGTAGATGATCCTCTCCGTCTCCATCACCTGTGATGTGACAGGGTTACCGTGAGACACAGCCCCGGTCATGCAAGGCTTAGAAACTGGGATCTGCAGACTCCGAGCTTTGCTTCAGGTGTGTTGGGACTGGTGCTGGAAACACTGACTTAACCCTTTAAACACAACGTGACCAGCTGACTGATATGGCTGTATTGCCATTGTTGGTGACAGCAGCTACAGTCAGGCATAATTTCATCACAACCACGTAATCATAATTCCATGAAGATAATCCAGGTCAAGACTACAGAGTATTAAGGAAGTTTGCGCTGAGGAGGAGAGGAAAAAATAAGGGAATGAAAAGGACAGATAAAGTGACAGGATGACTGAAGAAGAGACAGGCTGATGGTGAGGAAAAAAACTGATGAACTGAGGGGCTGAGGAATAGGGGGACAAGAAGACCGAGGAGAGCCCCACCTGGTACAGGCGGATGATATGCGGGTGCCTCAACATCTTCATGATCTGAACCTCTCTGAAGATCTTCTTCAGGTTCTCATCATCCAGCTGGGTTTTGTCTACTATCTTGATGGCCACCTGTAAAAGAGAGCGAGCTGTGCAGCTCTTCTCGGTGCCGTGCAAGGAGTCATGCTCCATTGTTTTTGCTTGGTTACGTACATTTTTACTTGATTAGCTAATGCTTTAACTCGAATCCAGCAGTGCTGATTCAAAGTCTGTCTGCTGTATGAAGACACAGGTAATCCAACCTCTTAATACTCTCCAAAATAAAATGGTTAACTAATTATTAGCTAGCTACAAGACTAAAAACATAAGCCGACTCAAGTAACCAAAAAAATTAAGGCCGTTTTACTGAATGCTATATATGACACTGCCAAATACAACTGCATAAATACTTAGACAAATCGATCCATCAAATTCAACTTATAGTTTAAAACATTTTATTCTACTACCAGTTCATTTAATTATTGATTAAGCATAGTGGAGTAAAGTTAAAATATTACTTGAGGAACTTTATCCAAATAGAACCTAAATGGTTGAACAGTGTTTCAGTGGGAAAATCAGATAATATTTTCTCTTCCAAGAAACAAAACCCCAACACAAAGTCCAAAGACTGCCTAAGATACAGTGTGTGGTTATCCTGTCAAAGAGCATCTGGTTGGAGAAAAAAAAAGGCTGGCAAACAGAGACTCTGGCAGGATAACCAGGCTTTTTTGCTATAGACCACAGTCCCACAGAAAGCAGATAAGTTATTCAGGTACAGCACATAAATAATGGGTGTGAATCTTGCAATCTGTTTCGGAATGCAGCTATATGTTGAGTAAGAAGTTAGTATTTAAAAATCAGTAAAGCCCCAGAGAGCCACAAATGTAAATCACTGCAATGACGAGGCGGTCGAGCTGAAACAGAAAACAAAATTCGACTCATGGGATGGAGCATTTATTTTACTGAAAATGGGACATGTGGGCAAACGTGCATCCGCCCCGTGCTGGGCTCGCTCAGATTAACTGCTGATTAACGCCGCAAAACCTTGACTCACCGTTCCACCTGGCAGAGAAAGAAAAGGTGTGACCGCTGCTTAGGCAAATAAAATGCAATCGGGTCATTTTTTTTTTTTTTTTTTACTTTAAATTTCTGCAGCCATTTGTAGTGCGTTTAGTTGCTTTGCTGACTTTTTTTTTTTTTTAAATTCTAAAGCGACAACGGCACTAGAGCCGGGCTTTTCCTGTGTCTGAATCAGCAGCCTCCAGGAACCAGGCCGCTGCCCCTATCTACCAACCTACCCTCTGCCAATATAACACGCCGTCCTCAGACGGGTCGGGTATCCCATACTAAACCTGAAAATGCAAACTACATCTGAACTCAGCCTAAAGGTGGAAGGTCGACATTCTGACTTTTGTGCAAATCGATGTATCGCGACACTCATCACAGAGGGGGTGATTAGGCTGAGCGACTTAGGCCTCCATGCCTTTGATTGGTAGGTTGCCTTGGCAGAAGAGTCACATCACCATTGGGTCCTTGAGCAAGACCTTATCCTCCTAAAATGCTCCAGGGCTGCCAGGTAAACACCCTCACCTCAAGTTTCACTCTCAACTATATATATGCGAGTGTGTATATCTCAAAGGAGAACAGGATGGGATATGAGAAGAGAAGAATTTCAGTGTATCTGTACTTGTGCACACAGAAAATAAAGCATCATTTCATATTTTATCATTCATGATGCTTTGCCATTTGCAAAAGTATGAGTATAGACACACTATGCTTGTTTTGCATATCCCATCTTGCTCTCTGTTGACACATATACTCATTGGTAAACCAGTCAGTCAACACATTAAAACCACCTGCCTAATGTGTAAGTCCCCCTTGCGCTGCCAAAACAGCTCAGACCCTTGGAGGCATGGACTCTGAAGGTGTCCTGTGGTATCTGGCACCAAGACATTAGCAGCAGATCCGCTAAGTCCTTTAAGTTGCATGCTGGCGCCTCCATAGTTGGACTTGAACTGGTTTGAGACCAAGGGAATCTGGCACCCAAATGAACACCTTGAACTGTTTTTCATGTTCTTCAAACCATTGCTGAACAGTTTTCGCAGGGTGGCAGGAAGCATTATCCTGCTGAAATAGACCACTGTCTCCAGGGAAGATCACTGCCACTGAGAGATCAGATCAGATCAGACTACATCCTTCCAGTGCTCCATAGTCCAGTTTTCATGCACACATGCCCATTGTAGGTGGTTGACAGGAGTCAGCGTGGGTGTTCTGATCGGTCTGCAGCTATGCAGCTCCATATGCCGCAAGCTGCAATGCAAGCTGCAATGCACTGTGTGTTCTGACACCTTCCTACCAGAGCCAGCACTAACTTTTTGTGCTACAGGAGTTTTCCTGTGGGATCAGACCAGACAGGCTAGCTTTTGCACCACACAGGGGAGGGTTATGGGCTTTGCTCAAGGGCCCAAAGGAGATGTGACTATTGTGCTGGGATGATTGAGTCATACAACAGTCACATGAAGCTGTATTGCACCTCTTATGATTTTCTAAGGACTAGTACAGTCAACGGAATGCTCCCCCATCCATCCCTACATACTGAAACAATGTACATACAGTGATGGTACTTTTAACAGGAGTGGGGAGCTCAGGGTTGTGGCAAATATGCACTTGGAAAAACATCTCACTGAGTCAGTATGAGCCCCCCCCCACACACACACACACACACACACACACACACCAAAGTACAACTTGCATGTAACTGTTTATTAGCGAGTTCAGTTTAGACCCTATGGGTCTATGACATCCTTTAAAAATAGTGTGAATGGTGCACAAATTCGACCACAGAAGATAAGGTGGGCGGGATGGAGAAAGTGATGACAGGCAGGAGGCTGGACGACCCTAAGCGACTCAGCACTTTACACCCCTGTGATAAAAGTGCCATAACTGAATGATGGTAAATAAAGGCCGCAAGGCTTTTACAGGGGCCCAGGATGCACATTGCAAAACCATCAGCCGTTTAATTAATGTTTGCCTTGGTCAGTCTCAATTTTCAGGGCATGTGAGAGTCAGGATGGGCATCTGCGGTTCTGTTCTGTGGCTTGTGTGAGACAGACAAAGGAGGGAAAAGGAGCGGTAAAGAGAAATGAAGAGGGGATGTAAGTGGCACAACAGGAGGCAGAGAGAGAGATGGCTGTCAGGGAAGAGAGCCGAGGGAATTAAGGTATTTCGACAGAGCCGTGCGACAGTTTTATGGAGAGGAAGAGGAAAGGAGAAAAAGACAGAGGATAGCGACCACAAAACAAGAGAATGTCTTTTTGGTGAAAATACATGGACAGTCAACAGCAACCAATGCTAAAATCCCTCATCTTTTTAGAAAAGTCTCTCCGGTGGCTAAAAGCTGTAACACTGGTCACATCCATCTCTTCAGGTTTCTGTCACAAATGAACAAGTCTATGATATTACAAAAAGCACCTATAATAATAATAATTATCGGCCTTAAATTTAAGTTTACGTTCATGTTTTAAGGCAAGTCCAACAGAAGGACTTTGCAGAGGGGGTGGGCAGCATGTTACATTAAGGGTCATGAAAAGGGACATAAAGTGAGACCTAGAAAAAAAAAAGGGAGGGGTCCATTGTCAGGGATACGAAGGGCAGATGCGGAGAGGGGAGAATGAGGTCGACGAGGTTAAGCCTGTGCAAAAGAGCCCGCCCCCCCGCTCATCAGGCCAGATGTTCAGCGTGCAGGTAAAAGTGTATCTGTGTAAAAGCAGAATGAATGGCGACTGTGCACCACGACAGCTGGAAGCTAGGCAGGGCGATGTGGGCCAGCCAGGAATAAACGTTATGTGGCTGACAGACTCTCTGGTGTGCCTGAGGGGCTCATGGGGCAGCCGGAGATGTGGGAGGTGAAGTCGCTGTGGCAGCAGGGGCGAACCGGGCACCAGTGACGGTACAGAGGGAGAAGATGGACCCATAGTTACACCAAGGAGCCCTACAGAGGTACAAAGGTACCCAGATGCGGACTGGTGGCCATGGTCAATTTCCAGCAAAGGAAACCGACAAATAAAATGAAACCATAAGAACACCATCAAACCTAAGTATTATTCAACACCACCCACCCTAGGAATGGTACCTAAAACCAGATCAAGTCAACAGCGCCCAGGTATACAGCTTGGTGTTTGGCAGAGACGTCATTTACGATGGAGCAAGTCTCGAGTTAGTCTCCATTCCCATTTAGTTAAATCGAATCTGTATTGCAGAAGGTCTGGCATATCTGGTCAGTTCAAACCTCATACGACTTCTTAACTGTCACATGTTCCAACACAAATTACGTTACTATAAGAAAAGTCACCTGACATGTGCCTTTGGGGTCAATTTGACCCCAGGGTATGTGAGAGACCCGCCTTCAGGATCATATCACTACACACAGGCAGAATACACGATGCCAGACACACTGGATAAATGACCTGACCCTGTGCTCGGACCCAAGGTTTCGTTCTCAACTATATATTTCTGCATGTATGTTTCTCAAAGGCAAGCAAGATAGGACATGAAAAAAAGTATCTCAATGTACTCGTATTTGTGCACATAGCAAATAAAAAGCATCATCATCATCATCATCATCTCAAAACCACAAACCCCATTCAACAAACCCATTTGTGAACACCCGGCCCTAAGAGATAGGTGCCTGTCAAAATAACCTCTTGTTCACTCTGGATAATATTCTCATTTCATTCTCATGTTCTCTGATCCATCAAAGCCTGGATGCATCAGCTTTCAGTGTGTCCACGTCAAGTTGGAGAACACTTCATTACCACCGCCCACACGCCAACACACGCGTCACTGTCACATGCGTCTCTCTCCCAGTGCAAATCCTCTCAAAATCTGGGATCTTTCACTCTTCCAGATTCAAAAACCAGAAAGCTAATCACACCAGTCACAGTCTAGTCTGACCCGGCTCTTGCGAAGGTACAGGATGTCACATGCGAAAACCGAATCACGACACGTTTCCTCTCACTTTGATTTTTCAAACAAGAACACCTCCAGCGGGCTCAGTATCAGCCGGACCCATCAACAGAGTAATCTTTCTTTTTCTGTGCGTGTGTGTGTGTGTCATATGACAGGAACTGCAAGGTTACAAGGAAAAAAAAACGCAAGGTAATCAATATCACTCAGCGGTGTAGGCGAGGAATCGGTAACGCAGAGGTGTCCTTAGTGGAAACTACAGCCTAGCACCCAATCAGCCACCTGTGGTGAAAAACTCACAGGGAAGACAAGTACTGGGATGGCAAAGCCACCACAGAAACCACAACAGCAGATATGGGAGAGAAATAACTTTTAAATCCACTGCTGACCATTAGCATTAAACCTGAGCTGCAGGCCCCCTCAGCCATCTCAATTACAAATATAGGTTAGAAAGAACCGGGTCATTAGCAAACGGCGCTAATCTTGTTTTGAGTTAGATACATAGTACTTAGGGTGTCTGACTCACATGGCTGCTGTAATGACTCAGCCCTGCACGCGCTCGCGCTTGTTCAAAGGGGAGTCTGAAATTTACAAGGGAGGGGGGATGTTCACCAAGGCCTGTATGCAGGGCCACTTCATGTCACGCTCCTCCCATTCCAGGCGGATGGTGGCAGCACCGGATGGTGCTCAGGCAACAGGCAAGGTTA
>JAODKF010000042.1:8872035-8884055 GCA_026779585.1 Mormyrus proboscirostris | reverse complement strand
GACGTAGTGGAACATACCACTATTTGGCACTACAGGTGGCTCGGCAGCAAGCCCCCCCCACCACATCACCGGCGACAAAGAGCAGCAGCCAAAGCCTTTGGCTCACAGACCTATTAGCTTAACGAATCCCAGCCCAGGGTGAGAGAATCTAACCTCCGGTGCTACTAAGCCGTGGGGAGCAGAGGCAAGTGCTGGCAACCTCTGCTGGCACACAAGGCCGTGGGGAGCAGAGGCAAGTGCTGGCAACCTCTGCTGGCACACGAGGCATTGGACATATCTGACCTCTAATACCAGAAGATGAGCATTGGTTTTACCTTTGTCGCACTGATTTCCAAGTGTGCATCACTGCTGACACTCAAATTCAACTGTTTCCCTTACAAATATGATAAATATTTGGGTGTCTGACAGCTTTGTGTGTGTGTGACAGAAAAAGCGGGTGGGGGGGGGTTGTTGTGTACTGTTGGACAAGACATCAATGCAGGTTACATTACATACATCTACGCGGTTAAACCTTAGACGGCTGCGAGTGTCTGTAACAAACGCGAAGCCCAAATATTGATATAACGACATGAATACTGCTCAATTTCAGCAGTGAATCTGCCTACAAACGCCCACACTATGCAAAAACACAGGCGAACCCGCATGGGCACGTCAATATCAATAAAGGCTGACACATAGGAACCGCCAGGATGTGCGCGGCAAAAAACGTTCCCACTTGGCCCCTCACTCATTCATCTGCCTGGTGTGCACTCCCTCTCGCTCTCTCTCTCACACACACACACACACACACGAATCACAGACATCGAACAACAATCTGGACAAACGACGGAAACGCTGACCCATGTTAAACACACACACACTTTTTCACGACCGACCTGCAAACCCTCCAACCGACTCCGGCGCCCGGCTGACAGGGGGGGTGCACTGACACATAACGCTACGGTATCACTGACCTGCACGAGCGTGCAGCCCTGCCGATACATTTACTCCCGTTAGCCCCTTTCTAACATTCGAGAAAATTACATTAAACCACGAGGCATCCGTGGGATACCGCTGACCGTAAAGGAAATCCCATTATAATTCAAACGAGCACCTCTTATTTATTTATTTAGACACCGTATAAGGATATTCGCCAGATAGTCACTAGGACGCCCCTGTATCACCCGGTACCCTCTACTTCCCATCTGACATGTCACCGATCCGGCTCTCGCGTACAGACTCTCCTGGCTGAGACATCAGCGGCATCGGTCTGTCGGTCCACCGCTACCTTTCGGTTTACACCCCCGCTCTTAACCCCCGCGACTAAACCGGGCGATCTGAGCCTCCTTCCCCAGTTGGCAGGCCCGATGAGCAGCCTAGCGGTAGGAGGAGAAAGAAGGGGCACCGACACAGCGATAGCCACAACGGGACGAAACGATGACAGGCCGGATGCGGACGTCTTCGATAGCCCCATACCGCTGCTCTTACCTTGGCTTTGGTAATCATGTGTGTGGCGAGTTTAACCACGGCAAAGTTCCCCTTGCCGATGGTCCGCTCCATCTCATAGTAGCCCACTCGGACTGGGGGGGGCCTGCTAGGCTGGAGGTGGCTGGAACCAGTGATGCAGCCGCTAGCCGTGGCGGATTTATGGTGGCTGATCCCGCTGGAGGTCTGTAATCGGCCCTGGGCACCCATGCCTACGGGGGCTGGTCGAGTAGAGTGCGTAATCCCGGCCGCTGTGGATCCAGCAGCACCTCCGCTCGACACAGCCGCCATCTTCTAGCCTCTCTGCGGGAACAACAAGCAGCCTTGCGGAGCGCGCAGCGCGGGCACGCCCCCGCCCTGCGTCACTGTGCGAAGGCTGTATCTCCGGAGCGCCCTCTCCAGGATGTATCCATGGCAACCATAAGCGTAACAATGACTTCATTGGGCCTGAACGCATATTGGGGTTGCCTTGGCAACCAAACTGTACCGTGAGACCAGTGAGACGAACATTGTCCTGCCATGACAACAGCAATATTCCAGCCTGTTCGCCTCTTGCCACTATTTATTACAACCCTGGTATTTCATTCCCTCTCCCCGTTCTACCCCTAGGGAACGCACCCTGCTGGTAGGAATTTTTGACTACTAGGATTGTGCATCTCATGAACGCGCAAAAGCAGTGAAAACCGTTCACAGGCCATGCATACGCAGTGCTTGACTAGGCGTAGGACAGAAAGCATCGATTTGTCCCATCGAATTCACAAAGATGTAATTTAAAACAATACCAAAACTGTTTGGGCCAAGAAGACACCTGGTTATTATACTAACGTTAGAAACAATCGCTAAACCACTGCTTTTAAGCAACACCAATACCACGTAGTCCTTACCCCCGGTTTGGGTATTTAATGGATAAATGTTATCAAGCTCTACCTGGATACCATATGGCGTTTTGCGCCATTGCACAGTTAAACAAATCACGTGGTTATGAGTAGTGTATATATCATGTTTCCGAACCTTAAAACAAGCATAAGATGTTGTTTTATGTATTCTTTTGCAATGTATGTGCAGATTTAAGTGGCGTTGCATTTATGTGTGGAGTAATTGTGTGGTATTGTATGTCGTTCCTTTTTTACAGTCTCTGCAGCAGTTTTAAAGTAGAATTAAAAACAGGCGTCATATTAAGAGTGAGATTAACCTGGACTTTGATCCCAGGGGAAAAATCTGGGGTAATACAAAGAATTTTGGAAATTCTATATAACCAGCATATGACAGTTTACCGGTTTGAGATTACTTTCACATAGAAAACACAAAGAAGGGTCTTTTTGATCTGTATTATCAATAAACTTTTATCTATATTAATTATATATATGTTTAGAGAGGGAGGTTTTATTTAAAATGTGTTGCATAAAAAGTCAACACAACAGGGTATGAGTGAACATTTTTGTAGGGAAACCTTTAACTTTCGCTATTCAGCTATCAGATCCTTTTCATTATATCCGAACTCTCCCCTGCCTTATGTGAAAATGATGCAGTGTAGTCAGTGACGTCATCAGCTGCATGTCAGTGATACATTCATGGTCTGCTTCTTACATGTTTGTATTTCTTGGTTTCACATGCGTTCTTATTAAAGTATCCATCACTGATATATGTCATGCCATTATGTTTTGTAATAAAATGCATCGTCCAAGAAGAGTCATGTGTTTTTTATTCATTCTCTGTTTGCCTTCTCGTCTTATCCAAGGCCATTTTCACTCACTCCTGCTATGCTTATAAGCAGTGTTTGTACTGGGATTGTATGGTACAATTCATTTCTCCCTTGATAAGTGCTTTTTACTTTCTCCCTGCTCCTGTCAGAATGTACAGTATATATCTTTTGCATACGTAAAACACTGTGACAAATGCTAATTACAAATAAACAAAATACACCATATGTTGAATATTTATTATTATCAAAGCTATACCTGCGTATAACTAGGATGCATCCGCTCAACAATGAAACATAATACTGATATTTAATAATAAGCTGTAAACTACCGTTAGCAACCTCGCTTTAGCACTGAATGCATGGTGCCATGCTCATCATTTTCCTATGGATTTTATAATTTATTCCTAAATGTGAAATACTGCTGCGGCATTCTTTGCTCCTATACCCAATGGTGCCACTTAATATTGCTACTGAGCTCTGCCGAATATCACTTTGCCGACTCATGTTTAACGTTATATTATATGTTGTAAAATACGTGTTGTTAGCAAACTCGTAGTACTTAGTATTTTGCACTTAATGTATATTGTATTGTAACGTTGCGCTGTCCTGTTTGTTGTAGTCTCTGCAGAAAGCATTCAAGTAATAATTTGATTGCTCTTTGTACACTGTACATATATGACAATAAAATTTTAATCTCGAGTCTAATAAAATAATGTAAAATAGATTTTTTTTGTCCTGAAAGCTGTGTTGCTGATTTTTTCTTCTGATGACATTTAAATTTAGCTTAAATTCAGAGTTTTTACTGACTTTACACAGCTGATTTAAACAATTTAGGCTTCACTTTAATCGAAAGAATACAGAAGCGGTACTACTCCTGTGAGCCATTTTACAATAAAGCTACCCTTATAAAGGGATTATGAATGGTTTATAAGCAGGTTATTAATTAGGTTGTAGCACTTTGCAAATCATTACTAAACAATTATAAACAAGTTCTACCACAGTTTTCTTCTTATTTACGAGTTACTACCATTTATAAGTGGCAAAGGGTATAGCCTTATTGTAAAGTGGTAACTATATGATTTTGACAAACAGTTTTTCCCCATGGAACCAGTTCCTCAACCTCCACCTGCTCGTTCATGACATAAGACAAGCTCATATATTCTATTTGGCACCTGGAGAAAAAAAACAGAATTCCAAAAACCTCTGCGATGGAGAACTATAATTTATTTTACAGTGAACTGTAGTGGTCAGGGAAACTGAATCAGACTTTGTTAAATTATTTTGTTCAACATTTAAGTACATGATCACCGCATTTTACTTCAGAGACTTAGCCTAATTATCTTAAAATATGAAAATTAGTTGAATATCGAAGAATAAATATAATTTTACCAAGTAATAGTAGTGAGAGCAATCAGTATTACTTATGATTGTTTCTTGAAAAAATACAAAACTTTATAGCTGGATCCATTGAAGTAATATACAAACCGGTCTTTCAATTTGGTTATTTTACTGTATGGCTACATGCGGTAATTATAATGATGTACTAATCAGACGCTCTTAGACGTTTTCACGAAGCGATGACTCTTAAAACAAACAATTTTTTAAACAATTCTCTGCATTGTTATAAAACATTATTTGTAATGATAATAATAATAAAACGTGCTGTTTTCCTCCTGACGTAATTACAAGGCGGAACATCCTGCGCTGTGAGGAAGGTGATCCCTGCCTGATGGACACGCCGAAAGCGGAAGTCGCTCCGGGAAAAGGGTGTATAGCGCAGCGCAGTGAGGGAGAAAGCGGGAGGCGGGGAAGGTTTTACTCCAGGCTTGGGTATCTCTACATCCAAAACTACGATCCATATCCTCGTTATTGGGTGGGGTTTTAATAATATTTCGCTTTCGGTTTTTGGTGCGCTGGGTGAAGGGAAATCGTTTGTACGGGATAAAAAGGGGGTGAGGGTAGTTCGACCGCCGCTCAACAGCATCCTCCGCTCCGGATAGACCGTCACGGACTGTCTTGCGGTAAGAAATGGGGTTTCCTTCCAGCCCTCGATGGGCACCGGGGACCAGGAGTCGGGTTTACCACTTGCGGACGTGTGGGACGGGACGGCTGAGGCGGGTGACCTGGCTGCAGCGGCGTCTCTGACTGCAGTGATCATTGCGTGGGTGTCGCCTCGTTGCTGGGCAAGGAGAAGAAGGAGGAGGAGGAGGGGGAAGGGGGTGTTTGTCGTCATTAGCATTTCAATATCGCTTGCTAGATATGTGTCTTTGTGAGGCGTGATAAATGCTTGTTTTTTTGCCCGATGGCGATTTGCCAAAAAATGCAGGCAACCTTTGCGCTTACATTTAGACTCGCTGCAAGCAGGAAACGCACTCACCAGTATCAGGTCGAAATGTAGATGCCACCCCCGCTTTCCCTGCTGACATGCTCAGGATTGTCAGTGTGGGACCAGCTGCATCGCCCGTGACACGGGACCAGGCGCGAGCCTTTCCAGACTGTGCTCCACTGGCGGTGACGCGCCTTATTGATCATGCGCGGCCACCATCTACCATGTCGCCCCCCCCCCCGACCTTATACGTTGGTAAATAATGGCAAGATTAGTTTACTAATTATAAAGTCTCCCCAAAACACACCTCCATGTCAATACCTTTCTTGAAAATTCATGTCTCCGTCTGTTTTCCGTATGGACTTCGTGCATCCTTATGAATATTCATTGCTGTATATCTGCATGCCAGCCGTTAGGATGAACAGTGAGGACGGGAACCCCGCTGCAGTGCCTGTTGCCGTCCAGGACACCCAGGGGGACCAGCGCTGGATGTCTCAGGTGAGTGCAGCGCCATCATGCATGGCAGCTCTGTAAATGTCCACCTGTCAACAAATATTGCTTAATCCGTATGCACTTTTTAGTAGCTATTAATAATATGCAAGCACTTATTCTGTCATATTTATTCTGTCTGTTTGTCAATGATGTGGCCATTTCACAAGTTGACATATAAAATAGGAGCTTGTGTCACCAGTTATTCCAAGATATACAGTTAGTGGGGAGGCAAAGACATTGGAAAAATGCTAAATTTGGCCCTGGCTATGGATGTAGCTGGATGGTGTGCCTGTTGTGTCACATCTGGTGGCTCTGATGACGACCCTCAGACAAGTAAAGAAAGCCATTAATCCAGTAGCACACCAGGTCATATGGGATGCTGAAATACACACTGTTTTTCAGAAAAGGGATTGCAGGAATAGGCTTTAGCAGTACATTTAGGTACTGCGGCCTAATGTTATGTTAACATTGTAATAGCTGCATAGACATCAGTACCAGGACTTACTTGTTGCGTGAATGTGTAGTGTATTTGCATTATGTGTATATGTGTTGCAGCACAACCGCTTCGTGCAAGAGTGCAAGGATGCGGAGCCTGACGTGCTGTTTGTGGGGGACTCCATGGTGCAACTCATGCAGCAGTATGAGGTGAACATGCCTGCATGCGCGCTTGTCCGTGAGGGATGTGGGCTTGTGGCAGTGACACACTGGCCACATAATTCAAACAACGTCTGGATGAAACGAAATCAAACACATAGGCGAGAACAGTCTGTTGCATACTTAAGACGAAGCTGCGCCTCGTTCGTTTTATGTCATGCCACGATCCTAAAGGGTGCAGAGTGTTTGTGATGCAGCAGGCCCACATACAAAGGGCAAATCAACACACTGTGGTAAATGCATTTTAATGAAATAGGTGGCAGCTTTTGTAAAATGAAAGTTGCTTTTTTTAACAGCCACTTTTGATTCAATGCTAGCAGCAGCACAGACAGGGAAGCTGAGAATGTAAACAACACTCGCGGTAACGCACTTCAACAAAACGCAAACATTCCTGCATCGATCCCAGGTGTGGAGGGAGCTGTTCTCCCCTCTCCATGCTCTGAACTTCGGCGTGGCAGGAGATACCACGTGCAATGTGTTGTGGAGGCTGCAGAATGGAGAACTACAGAACATTTGCCCCAAGGTAAGCGATGGACGAGTGGATAGGTGATGAGGTGTAGAAATCGTGTGGATGTTGGGGTGGGGGTTGGGAGTTCTGGGTCACAGGATAAGGAATAATTGGGAAGAGGGTGGTTTAGTGGTATGAAACGCTCTGATGAGAAAGTGAACGGCAGATGTGCTGTTTTGGGCAGTGTGTTGCTCTACAGGTTAAGACCCTTTTCCCATGATCAGAAGGTTGCCAGTTCAAATCTCATGGCTGTTTTGGGCAGTGTGTTGCTCTACAGGTTAGGACCCTTTTCCCATGATCAGAAGGTTGCCAGTTCAAATCTCATGGCTGGAATAGTGAGTTTATTGTCAAATCCTTGACCAGCGCCTTTAATCCCCAGTCGCTTCACAGACTGTCTGAACCTGCTTTCTCAGTTGTATGTCGTTTTGTGTATTAAATAAACAAATGTAATTGAAATTAACAGTTTAGAATTGTTAGTAAATGTTCATTTGGATAATTGTGATTTCTAAAGAATTTAGTTATAACCGAGTGTGTGTTAGGCCCAAGTTTGGAATATTTTTCAATGTGTGCAACTTTTTTTTTTTTTTTTTTTTTTTAATTTATTTTTTTCTTCCACCATTTATTTTCAGGTGGTGGTTGTATGGGTAGGAACCAACAATTATGAACACACTGCAGAGCAAGTAGCTGGAGGAATCTTATCCATCGTACACCTGCTCATCACACAGTTCCCGCAAGCTAAAATAGTTGTTTTGGTGAGTGTGCACAATTGAATTTCTGCCACGGAAATGATCTTCTGTAAATTCCTACTAAGTCTCAAATTTGTGTCAGTGTCATGTAATTCTTGAAAATTACATAACTTGTAATAGATCAACAGCATCATGTTCAGGGAAAAGTTGCATATAAGGAAAATAATACAGAATGGCACGTCTAAAATATGGAAGCTATAAAGGGACAGGATTGGAAAATGTAATTTTACATTCCCTCACAAAACGTTATATTATCGTTATAGTGTTCTCTCACAACCAGATTTTCATATCACCACAAGTTGAAGCTTAAAAATCTTGAATCTTAAATATTTGTAAGTTTTGCAAGGTAACGCAAACCTGTTAAAAAAAAAAAAAAAAAAATTCCACCCCAGTTTCCTTAAGTGCTCTTTACTAAAAAATATGTGAAAAGAATGATGCATTTCCCAGCAGAATTCCCAGCAGAATTCTTGAAAAGCTGGTTCTCAGCTTACTACTGCAGTGTATCGTGTGCTGATGCAAAGGGACACTGAGGAACATGCGCAAAACAAAAGGAGAAAGGATGAGGTGATGAAAAATGAGGATAACGAGGGCACCCTCCTTCTAGTAATGTGACAGCTGACGAGCGACATTAGTGAGCAATGAGGGGAGTTTATTTAGTATGAGGTAGAAATTAGGACACCTCTGGGTGAAGATGTAGTGTTACAGGCAGGTATGCACATAACTGATTTGCAAGTACACAGTTGCTGTATGAAGCAATGTGTGCCAAGATTTCTTGTCATAGCAGTGCAAATACATACTTATTGTACGTGCTGCTATTGCAAGAAATTTGCATTATTGTAACCTTTATACGGCTAATTTGTACTTCATTAATGCTGAAATGTTAAAATACACGATAATTTCTTGTCTATGTGTGCTGTTATGGCAAATTGCAGCTCGTATCGCTTTAAACGGCAGATGTATACTTGCATGCTGGTTATGTGTATACCTGGTTATAAATTACTTATCTGTTTTATTAGATAAGAGGTGGCCAATCTAGTCCGCAAAGCGCCAGTGTGTGTGTGCAGGTTTTTGGGGTAACCTTTAGGTCTGCTGTTCAAATCCAGGTGTGAGGACTCTTCAGCCAATCAGTCCTCTAATTAATAATCTAATTAGGGAGTTGTATGAAAACCTGCACATACTGCAGCCTTTTCTGGAAAAGATTGGCCACCCATGGATTAGATATTATTGTTTAATTTATATAACTGAGTGTTGGGTACAGGGGACTCTGTGTCCCCTGTTTGTGTACACAGCATCTAGGATGTTGCTTCAGAAAGAAAAATAATCATGAAGATGCAAGCATCTTCTGTCAGAGGGAAAATCTAACAAAATTAAAAACCAAAAATAGTGACCAGATTTGGTTTCCAGATACTGGAATCCATACAGTTTCCAATAATATTCAAAGTCACAAAAAAAATTGGAACAAAAAATGCTAATACGTTGGTGTTGGAGGGGATAATTTCACTCCAACAGTTGGTAAGCTAACCCTGTAGTGATGCTTAGCTAGAGAACAAAAATGCTGCATCTCTAGTAAAGATTTGGTTTAGCATTTTTTTTTCACCATTCTACATCATTATGGCAGAGTGGTTTTGCTGTTGGGCCCATGACCAAGACCAGTAACCCCATTAGCTTCGGGGACTGGCTGACTGCTTTCTCAATGGCACATGCCTAAATGTAAACAAAATGATCAAACTGTTAAGAAACGTTCTCTGATAATTCTGCAGTTTTAAGTAAAATCAACATAATGGTGTCCTATTTTTGCAAATACAGATGCTCCTCTACTTATGAACTTTCAACTTACGAACTTTCATACATACGAATGAAGAGGACTGTAGGTCCAAATTGTGTTTGTTGAGGTCCCGTTTCAGGTCCGCAACATCAGTTTTCTTTTCTGCACACCAATTCTGCCTAGTACGACTTCTGGCCGCTACTCCCGCCACGCAGCAACGTAGCGTGCGTACTCCCAGCATCCCAGTTCTTTGTACTTGCGTATACCCTTAAAATGATGTTGAATAACGACTTACGAGCATTTCAAGTTACGAACAGCCGAGGAGCATCTGTATTTGCACATGCACATTCAGGAGGGTACCGGTGCAGCAGTGCTTTCCAACCTGCTCCTCAGGAAACCATCAGACGGTCCACGGTATTGGTCCATCCCAGCTCCCCATCAGCAGTGGTGGATTAAAGGTTAGGGAAGCGCACTCGTAATTGAAAGAAGTAGAAGTACCCTGAGCAAGGTACCACCCCCAAGCACTGCTCCCTGGGCACTGAATTGGCTGGCACCTGCTATGTCACAGTCACACATATGGGTTAAATACAGAGAACACGTTTCGCTGTTGTGCACTGTGTGCTGTGGTGTGTTAACAATGACAGTTAATCCCTAAATTCTAAATTTTTGCTCCCTCCTAAGAGTGGGAAGAAGCAAAACCATAGACTGGTGGTCCCCAAGGACCGGTTTGAGAAACACTGCAGAAAAATAACGGTGAACGAACCGCACTGACCCCTTGACATTGAGTGCAAGCTGAGAAATGGACTTCGAGACGTAGTCTGACTTCTGAACAGTTTCTGTCTTTAAGTTCCACCACAGAGTATAATAAATAAGGATAGAAAAAAACACCTTAATAGTTTTCCAATACAAATCACAGAAGAGGAACTAGTGATATGCCCTAAAAAGCCGTTTTATACGCCTCAGTGATACTCAGTTGTTTAAATAACTTGTGTGTGAAATTTTCAGTTCCTTAAGTTACTTAAGGGGAAAATGTAACAAGAATCAACAAATTGCGTAATGTTTGTTTTTTTTCCTATATGGAAAAAAAATCAATATCTAGCATCGACTGATGAAAGAACTTGCATAGTTGTTCCCAGATTGACTGATGTACCTGCAATAACCTTTTGGAGATTGAGTAGCTCAATTTGTATGCCATTGCTACCAAACCACCCTCATCTCAACCCACCCAATCACAGGGCCTTCTGCCACGGGGAGAGCGACCCAACCCACTGCGAGAGAAGAACACCTCTGTGAACGGCATCCTACGCTCAAGCCTGGCCCGCCTAAGTGCCGCCCAGTTCCTGGATGTGGGCGGCGGCTTTGTGCATTCAGACGGCACCATCTCTACCAGAGACATGTTTGACTTCCTCCACCTGACCGCCAGCGGTTACTGGGCAGTGGCAAAGCCCTTGAGCGACCTGCTGCTGCAGCTGTTGGAGGAGACGCCTGAGGAGAGGCGGGCTTCGCTCGTCTGAAATGGCGCTGTCCGAAGACGGGGTGGGTGGGGGGGGATGAGAGAGGTAAATAGGGAACAAGTGTGAGTTCTGGAGAACTAGCACATGGTGAGATGGGGTATACACACACAGACATACACAGAAACAGCATTAATGAAGCAATATCAGCACTTAGACACATAATGTTGGGCACAAGCTGCAGTCTGTCTGCATTTAGATAAACTGAAACACTATAAGTGCTACAAGAAAGGAGGGGAGCTGAAGAACTGCCACACTATAGCGGCCATGTTTGCATGAGGTGGGGCATGTGTGCCAAAAAAAAAACTAAACACACAGCGCCCCCTCATGGTGAAGGAGCAGAATTGAAATCCACGGGATAGGTAATTGCTCCTTGGGAAACGCCATTTTACCAGACGCTGGAGTCTCTGCCCGTTGTCCGCCTCAAACCGATGCGCTTGGAAGCCACCCGAGTAAAGCTCCCTGCCTGCCGATTTTATGACCATTATCGAGGGAGATGCTTTCAACAAAATGGGGTGCGATGTGGGAGGGCGAATTGCATCACCAGCCCCTGTGAGAGTCTACTGGAGTGCATGCTGGGAAAGAGTCACAAAGGATTGTGGGTATGCCTATTGAAGCGTATGCTGCATTGGGGCTGCACCTGTCTATGAATAGTGGTGTCCGACTCATGGTTACAGTATTCAATGCTACGCTTTCATAACCCCAACCCCCCCCTCCCCCATCATTCACACACACTAAACTGTGCTCAGACTGTAGTATACAACCATTGAGCCCCTTGCCCCCGTCCTGTTTTCTCTAACTTACTTGCATATAGTCCATAGTCAGCCCACATCTCGCTCAGAACCCCCCCCC
>JAODKF010000042.1:8849272-8871935 GCA_026779585.1 Mormyrus proboscirostris | reverse complement strand
CTCTCAGAACCCCCCCCCCGCCACCCCACTCTACGTTTCAGTGCCGCTTATCTCTTGAACTCCTGGCGTAGTATCCCAACAGGCAGTGGGATCCCGTCCGTCTGCAGCCAATCACGTGTTAGCCCGTCCGCTTCCCGTTCGTCTGCAGCCAATCACGTGTTAGCCCGTCCGCTTCCTGTCTGTCTGCGGCCAATCGCGCGTTAGCCCATCCGCTTGTGCATGCTTGTGTCCACGTGCATCTGACCAGCGACATTCCACTTTCCGTAGGACCGTCCAGGTGCATCATTGTCAGCGAGTTTAAGTGTGTATTTGTTACAGTGCATTAGAGACTGCGCGTGGCAGATTATGTATATACAGTAAAATATATATATATCTATATATAATAAATAAATGGACGTCTAGGCCCCCAGCTATGCCCTGTGTTGTAGAAAAAAACCTGTTGTGTATTGTGAGGCTTGAGGAGATAGACCTGTACAGCGTGTGTCTGCGAGAGAATGTGAGAGGACATGTATCTGTCTGTTCAGTACACAATCTGTGTGCCAGCTGGGCTTTTTCTCATGTGCAGATCAAAGCATTCCAATAAATGACCATGGATATTAGTGTCACTTGTAAGGAATCATCCTTATAACAGTGCAACTGCACTATCTATTTTTTTTCCGTATAAATATTCCATTGTGCAAAAAACATTCTGGATTCATCTCTTTTTAATGCATGTGGCACAAATGTACAAGTCGAAAGTGTCAACCTACTGACCATTAATTCATTGTCTCTATTTTAGCTGCTATTTACCTTATCGTAAAAGGTCTCGATACAGTGAAGTAATACATAATAAATATTGCAATGACCAAGAGAAGTGTTCAACATCTCAAAATTTTATATTCTTCAAAATGCCCTCTTTTGCTTTTTTGCTTTGATGACAGCAGATTGTTGACGTTCTTTGGACCAGGTTCCGGATGTAGCCACCTGGAATGCTTCTCCGACAGTCCTGAAGGAGTCTCCACAAGTTCTGAGCACAAATTGGCTACCTCTCTGTTACTCTTCGATCCAGCTCATCCCAAACCAGCTCTGAATGGTTTAGGTTAGGGGATTGTGGGGGCCAGCTTCTCTGTCACAGCACTACATCTCTTTGCTTGTTCATATCATAATAAAATACTTGCATTACCTTGGGCTGTGCTTAAGGTCATGATCTTGTTGAAAAACAAATGATTTTTAATAGCTGAGCCCATACTTTTGATTGATACTATAAGATTGTACATGTGATACTATAAACATGTACTACATGTTTCTGCTCAAAGAAACATTTTTTCTGTGTTTCTAGCAAAACTTCACTTGAATGTTTTGCAGAATCACATCTGTGGCTTAAATCTAGTCAGGCTGCAAGAATTTTAACTTGAAAGATCTATTTGTGGAAGTAAAATATGAATATATTTTCATCAAAATGGGGATCTGGATCGCTCAAAAACACTGAATACAAAACATTAAAGTATTAAGCACTAGAGTATTTTTTTAAATGATGTAACTTAAATGTGAGCTGGTATTGGTTAAGCAGTTATGGAAGATGTATGCATAAATAGAGAATAACTGCTGTGCTCTCCTAGAGTATCAGAAACATGTTATTCTGATACAAACTGATTAGATTAGAAACTGATTAGATTTTGGTTTTGATTCAGGGTAGTAACTTTAGAACTTTAGACACTCCTGGGTGAGTTCTTGACAATCATGATCCTCCGTGGTGTCTTCACCCCTCACCAGAGAGTGACCTATGGGTAGGACTGTATCTGCTTTGCTCTTTAGCTTAGGTGGTTTCTCTCCACATTCTGCAGTGATGGAACTTAAAGTAACCGGTACCATGTGACCAGTTTGCTGAGGCTTGACTGGGCAAACTTCCGATCAAGGGCACAGAGGGTTAGCCCACTGAGCTGCTCACAGCCCCACAGCATGTTGCTTTTACATAAGATGACTTTCTGCAGATTTAATCTTATTTAGTTGCTTATTTGGTCCTTTCATTTGTAATTTACCATCAATATATTTACTGTATAATTAGATCATTTTATTGATGTAAGTGTTTTATTCAAATCGGTAAACTTCAGGGTTAATCTCTGGATTTACTCATACAGCCTTTTGGTCTCAATTATCAGCTACTGTAGATGGATCAAGACGGAGAGGGAGAGGTATGTAGCTGCAGAACATGCTGAAAATACCGTAACAGAAGTATGTTCCTGTTACAGGACAGTGGCATATGCAAGAAAGGCACTTTCATGAAGGCAGAAGGATTCATGGAGGCAGCAGAATAAGGAACAAGCTGTGGGATAAAATGAAAAAAATGGACCAATGATCAGTAACAACAATCGGCCCTTTGTCTAACTTAAGTTCAGTATTTGGAGTCCAGGGCTCATATGCAAATGAGATGGTAAAACTTGCAGAATGTATATCCACATCATTCACAATGGGACCATACAAAATGAATACAACTGTGCTTTATAGCTTAAATATAAAAAATAGCCAAACCATTGAAAGATCCAGGTTAGGAATAGCATGCACAGATGGAAACCACCGATGAACTACAATTGAACCAGCAATTATGTGAATCCTTACAAAGCAGTGCACAATTTACGGAGAAAAAAGTGTATTTCCATGTGTGTTTGCTGCAAAGCATTCCAAATATCCCAGGTTGATTACAGTGGAAAACACTAAGATGTTTTACAAAGATTATGGTGCTACCAGAAGTAAGAACCACACATGCTGAATGGATTATTTGTTAATGCAAGTGAAAGTGAAAGATGTGACCTCTTAACATCATGGTTGCCGACTTCAACTCCTAAGAGAGGCCATGGTCTAATCATCGCATCTATCTTCCGACCACTTATTAAGGTCTGGATCTCAGGGGCAAAGGGCAACTTAGGCCACAAAGAAAAGGGAACACTCTGGACAGATCGCAAGTCCATTGTAGTTCACATATACTGTAATAACATGCACCCAATTGCAATATACAGATACTGGTTATACTAAATGCACGTCTGTGCACTGTGGCGAAAAATAGAATACATCGCATTTATTTATTTATCACATGATTCTGTCCAAGGTGACATGCAAGTGAGAATCAGAGACTTGGGTCAGCCATTGTCCCTGGAGCCATTATGGTCAAGGGTCTCGCTCAAGGGTCCAGTGGTGACATCAATTTGCCAGTTACAGAAATTGAAATGGTGACCTTATCACTGGAACAATGACCTAACCCAAGAGCTACTCAGTGGGAAACTGGAGTGTGGATCCCATCTTTGCTCTGTTTTTGTGGAACTTATGTTTTTCTTAATCATGTGGATTCTTCATACAGAGTTAAGACATACAATTAAATAAATTGTATTCTCTGAATCGTCCTTTGTTTGCATGTATTTATGGTTGTGCTCTGTGATGGACTCACATCCCATCCAGGATGTCACCGGCCTTGCACCTTGTCCTTCAGTCCTTCCGACAAACCTGCACGGAATAAGAAGTCAGAAGAAAGGAAGGTAAGGACGCGGACTCCTCTTGGTAATGCCGACGAAAAAGGATTTCAGTACAGTGTAGCGTAGGCTATAGAAAATAAAAGATGTTTTGGTTTAACTTGTTTTCATTAAATCTGTAGTTTTTTTGCAACATCCTTACATCGAATAGTTTAAGTGTATATAAACAAACATGTTTTCCCACGACAAAAGCCAACCCTTGGCAAGAGCTTGACGTCCCTCACCACCGGTCTGGTGGGGATGACGTCACCGCGCCGCTGAATTTGTTTACAGCGCTCTTGTGGTCGACAGAGGGCGCTGCTGAGCTACACGGATTTAACCCAAACTGTGCAATTCAATCCGTCGGAATAAGCCAGGTGCGCGTGCCCGAGCCCGAGCCCGCAGGAATGTAGACGGTACCGATTACGGTTTTGGTCGTGGGACGGTACGGACAGCAGCTCCGCTCTCTTAAAGAACAAAGCTTTAGATCTTCACTGGAGAAGACTGGACCCAGATCCGGCCCCGTGATCTTACGGTGCCTCTTGACGGATAGTGTCAGTGTTTATATGCGCCGTTATCGCTAACTAGGACATTATGCGTTAAAGAAAGCAGCGACTCGGGTCAGTCGGGAGAGCAGTACACAGGAAATCGACACGTGCAGAGACATTTCGGGAGGATGACAGGAGGGAGGCGCACGGTTCTGCTCCCGATCGTGGCGCCGCTCGTTTCCGCGGAGGGAGCGTAGATACGCGGCCGAGGAGCCGTCGATCGCGCCGCAGGGAGACTCTGTGGGGTATCATGTGCTGTATCCGATGCGGAAGGTGGGTCCGAGGTCCTAGGAGGTAACAAAGTGCCAGTCATGCCCATCTTTGTGATTCGTGGCTGCTTGTGGGACTCCTTAGCTAGGCTGTAGGGACAAACAGCTGCTCCCAGCTAGCTTTCTGGCTGAACCAGTATACCGACGTATGCATTGCGATCATTTCTTTTTCAAAACTAGGTTTTCAGTTCTGATTTTTATGTCTTTTTTTTGCAAGACGTCAAGCATATAGAGGTCTCGGGAGCTATTCACGTTGCAAAGCGTAACAAGTAAGCACAGCCACCGTAAACAGATCGATCAGCCGACGAGAAGGATGCGGAACCGGCGGAAGCCTGGCCCGGCTTGGCCGGGTTGCGGAGCCGGACTCGTGGTGCTGTGCCTGTGTGTGGCACCTTATGGGGCCTCCGCTGTTGTTGGCGAAACCAAGACGGTGTACCAGAGAGACGCTGAGTTCGATGTTACCTACAACGACACGGTGACCAGCGACATCCAGACGATCTACGCCTTTAATCACACTGTGTCTCGCAACAAGGTAACGATTTCAAGTGTTTAAGCTTTGTTGTTATACTCACACATACATGTTTACTAAAAATGATGTCATAAACAGGAAACAATTCCAAATGCTTTTATACATTCGGGTGTAATGGTGGCGATCCTGTTTACATTATCCATCTGGAGTGTATCTGTTCATAATGGGGTTTGTTACTTCTTGTGGAGATCCTGGTGGCCATTGCACTTACAGTGTTATTGTAGACATTGATATGAAAACCTTTTCAGGTGTTTTACTGATGTATCCATTTCTTGTGTCTGTTAGGTTGTATATGGATTGAAATGTGTGTCGTATTTCCCATCAGACAGAGGGGGTGCGGGTGTCGGTGAACGTGCAGTCGGAGCAGGTGGACAGCCCCATCCTCTTCGTGGTCAGGCAGAAGCAAGCAGTGGTCTCCTTCCAGGTCCCTCTCATTCTACGTGGCCTGTGAGTACAGATATCTGTTTGGCGTGGTCTGCGAGATGGGTGGAGTTTGCGTCATATTGGGTCCAAACGACATCTCAGACTAAGGGATCAGTCTGCAGGTATAGAGGCCCGAGTACAAAGATAGGGGAGGCACTTTGGCAGACTCTGCTGGTGACATCACCTTTTGAGGAGTCTCCGTAGACTCCGTGATCTCATTTATCTCCATTGTCATGATCGACTTGAGGGATTGATTTCATTGATATTTTTTTGTAGCAGAAAGACCGCACAGGACTTTCAGCTTGGTACTGATGTGGTCCGGTGGGTGGAACTCCTGCCTGCGATAGATGGGCGGCACCTTTGTCCATGTTAATGTGAGAAAGTGTGAAAAAGAATGAATGTGTTCCAGTGAGATCCCTGGATGTGTACTATGACTTCCTGTAGGATTGGGCTGGAGGGCTGGCTTTACATTTTCAGGGGCCCTTGGCAAAGCTTTATTTGGGAGGCCCCCCCACCAAGAAAACTGATCACTACCTCCACAGCACAGGTAATTAGCCAACAGCTAGAGGCACCACTCTGAGCAGAAACTACATATAACCCTAAAGATACAGAGGCATGTACGGGAAGGGGTTTTCTGTTGAGGTTTCATCCATATGTATTTCTTTTGTTCCTCTTCTTTTTTCACCAGTTTTGTTCACCATTTTGTTTAAGTGGTGTAACAACGGATTGACACAAAGTCACGTCGAGTGCCTTGGGGTGGCTATGTTCCGAAAGGCTCTTTATAAAAAATAATTATAAAGGGAAATAAAGGGAAGCTATTGTGTTTGGAGTTTGATTTTTGTAATACAGTTAGACAACAAAAAAATTATCCGGGGAATCAACAGCAGCATTCTGTCATGCCTTAATAATAATAATTATATTATTATGCCATAATGGTTTTGGCTTCCAGTCAAGCTCTTGGCTCTGATTACTAAAGTGCTGGTCAGAATTCCTCCCCAGCTTGCTCAACTCTGAAGAGTACTTTGCGCGTTCAGTGACTACTCATGCCACATGGAGAACTTATGGACTTCCACATATAGTAAACTCACATGTGGCGATATTGTTAGACATGCAAATGTGTTTATGGGTGTAAGACCTGAAGTTCTGTTTGCTTGGAGATTTACTGCTGCCTGCTTTGTTTGCTCGTGGTTGCTCATGTGAAACTATGGACCCTTAAGGTGAATGAGCCTACATTTGTGTGTTTTGAATCTGTCACATGTCCTGCACTTGAGCATCATATCCACAGCTAGACATGCCATTCATATAAAGGTCTGTGCTGCCCCCTGCTGTCTAAACAGGGAGGCTCTGTGGCATATCTCTTTTCTAAAGGTTGCTTCGAAATCATCTGTATTGTGGCCCCTCCTCGTCTTGCGCTTCTGATTTTCGTGCCCCACCCTGTCTGACACCCAGATACCAGCGGAAGTACTCCTACACCCATGTGGGCCGGACCCTGTGTCAGCCCCCCACACGTGCTGCCAGCGAGATCCAGTTCTTCTTCGTCGACGTGTCCACGCTGTCAAGCCGAGGTGTGAGCTACCAGCTGCGGGTCAGCCGCGTGGAGAGCTTCACGCTGCAGTGAGTCGCGACCCACCCCTGCTGCTGATGCACCCCACCTCCCCACCATGTTACATAAGGGTATAAGGGCAGTACCTTGAATGTTTCATAAAGATACAGCCTTACAATGTTTTTTCCTGTTGCCCCATTCAGAAAAGCACAAATACTGAAATGTGACAGCTAAAGAAAATGTTAATTATTCATATTCATGATTAATATTAGTGTTGCTGTGTGTGCCCAGCCTGGCATCTGCTGTGGAGGGTCCCTTGTGTGGACACTCCAGGCACTCTGTGGGCCTGTACTGGATGGATGGATGGATGGAATACGAGAATGAAGGTGATGGCAAAGCAAGACAGTGAATTAGACCAGAGGGGGATTAATGAACTTTTTTTCCTCTAGGACGGACACGAAGTTCAGTTTTGTTGCTACTCCATCCCAGCCTCAGGTAAAACTCCTGAAAAGCCTCTACACTGTCAGCAGTCCGGTGCTCTGTGTGGTCAAACACAGCATTCTACATATACAAGCAGACGTCAGTTGGATTGTCTCAATACCAAACCACCAGCAGGATTTGCATGATTTTATGTTTCCTTGTTATGAAATCGGCAGTTTAACACCTCAGTTCTGATATTTATTAAGGCGTGACCAAAAGTTGCGCCCAGGTTTATGGCTAGGAGATATGGGGTATGCCTGGATTTTTCTTGGCTTCCATGTCACCAGGTGTGAAGTCAAAGTCCGGGAGGAGCGATAAAGCTGAACATAAGCTTATCAAATGAGTGACAGTATGTTTCTTTGGACCCTATATGTGTTTGTTTCAGAGATGTAGAGAAAATACTAGCAAATATGGGCTTTGGGATTAACTGCTTGTGTTTGTAGAAGAATCACCAGCTGGCATCCAGGATGCCATTGTGTGTTTGGCAAGGCAGTAATCTGAATGCGGCACTAGCTGTGAGGCGTCCTGTTTCCTCCCTGTGCTGATAGAACTTGTGTGTATGTGTGAGACAATGAGCCGAATAAATTGAAACTTTTGATCCTTTGCGTGCTAAAACTCCACATTCTCACCAACCTCTATTTACTAGTTGTCTTGTCTTTTGTCCAGTACTTTAAGTACATGTTCCCCGATGGAGTGGACTCTGTCATAGTCAAGGTCAATTCCCAGATGACTTTCCCCTGCTCCGTCATGTCGATCCAGGACATCTTGGTAAGAAATGCTTTGGTCTGTTTTATCAGACCTCCACTTCCACACATGCCATCTGTGTGAAAAATATTTTGTCTACTAAAGGTCTCTACACTTATCTATTTGTTTCATGTCAGAAGCTTAAAGGTGTGATTCTAGAGGTGCTGCTAATCCTACATTTTAGTGTTGGCAGATTTCTGTGCCTATTGCAAAATGCCTGGCTGTTTACTAAAGGAAGGCTGCAGGAGTGCTGACTTGCCACAAGAGGGTGCATTTTGGCATGCATACTTTAATAAATTTTAGCACAGAAGGATAGTAGTGAAAGGTGGAGTATTGTTTTGGATGGTGATGAATACCTCTGTGACCCGTCTGTCTCACAGTGTCCAGTGTATGATCTGGACAACAACGTGGCTTTTATCGGGATGTACCAGACCATGACAAAAACGGCCGCCATTACGGTTCAGGTAATGAGCCCGTGTCAGTGGCAGCGTCGGGTCTGCCGTCCCGATACACCTCCGCGATGGCATTAGGGAACCTCCTTCCTCTGACACATTCTCCCTCTTCTTCTCCCTGTAGAGGAAGGACTTCCCCAGTAACAGCTTCTACGTGGTCATTGTGGTGAAGACCGAGGACGAAGCCTGTGGGGGCCCTTTGCGGTTCTATCCCTTGCGGCCCGGTGAGCACAGTCTTCATCTTGTCTGTTTGTCACAAAATCCCAATAAATTATAAGATGTCAGCAATACTGGTGAGGTACAATAAGAAGTCAAAGGGGCAGACTCCACATCAGACGGCTTCAGTGTTTCCCAGATGGTCCACTCTCAACTCCCTACCTGGCCCATTGAGGAGAAGAATGCCTAACTGTACTCTAATGTTTTTTTTTTTTTTTTTTTTTTTTAAATCAACTCTCCCTTCTCTTCAGACGAGCTGATTGATGCTGGAAATCGGAGTAAAACCTTGGATGTCGTTGTCTCCCCCGCAATCAAATGTAAGCAGGAAGATGACATCAGTGTACGGTGAGGCTTGACATCTAGCAGTCTGACTCTTTTTCCCTCACCCCCGTTCCCTCGTTTTGCAGCGGAGGTCTACGTGATGGGCATGCTCTTCTGTCTGGGCATCTTCCTGTCCTTCTACGTCATCACCTTCCTGGTGGCCTGTGTGGAAAACAAGAGGTCAGTGACCGTCGGCACATGTCACCCCTCCGGCCCGCTTTGTCCGTAACGCATTGTCCTCCTCCTTAGCCTTTGCTGTGTCTCCTCCCCTAGGATGCACAAACGGAGGGAGGGGCTGCTGAGCACCCCGGTAGCGTCGCCGGCGGAGACAGGTATCCTAGCAACATTGTAATAGTGTGCTGGATGTTCTACAGAGCAGAAAAAGAAGTCAATGTATATAGCCTGCTAGATCCTCTCCACTTTTCTTAGGCTCTGCGCTTGAGTGACTATATAATGCTCAATGAAACGTATTATCTCAAATGTAATGTGTTTTTTTTTTTTTCCTCCCTGCTTGTTGTAACATTGTGGCTTTAGCTTCTCTGCTCGGTAAGGACTGAGTGTAAGAAAATGTGTGCATTTCTCCCGTCGCCATTTGTCGTTCTCTGCATGTGTAGTTCTGCTTAAGAATGTATGTTTCACACAGGTGTGCACTAATACACTATAGTCCTGCCTATCTCTGAAACGTACATTGAAGTCACCCCCACTTTAAGACTAATACCTCAACTGACACCTGGAAACTGATTGGTGGATCCTGTTCCTCTGATATTATGGCAAATAATAGCTAAGAATTTTGGCTTAAGGTGTATTTGTATAATGTCATACATTTCAGTGCCGAAACTAGATGAATCTGTCTGATTGGCATTCTCGGGACAGAGTTCACCTAGAAGTTTGCCTTGAATCAAAGCTTAAAATGTATCGTTATTGTTACTGTTTAAATGAATTTCCCTAGTGGAATAATTAGTACTGCTTATAAATATGTTCTGCGTTCTGTTTGAATGACAATGAATGACCCTTCCTAAGTTCTGCTTTGTGTGATTTAGATTTATTATGGCAAGATTTGCCTCTATCAAATATAGAAGTGATGAGCACATGATTGGATGTTTGCCTACAAGAGTTACCATAGCGTGGACCACTTCTCTGCTACCTCATTGTTACTTTTTATTCTACTGCCCCCTAACTTGTTGGGGGACTCCTAACAAGCTAAGCGTCTTTCCGTCATTTGCATTGTCACTGACTAACCTATTAATTATGGCAGTGGTTCTCAAACTTTTTGTACAGCATTCTGCCTCCAGGAAATATTAGGCTCACTGCATAACACCTTTATGACCCACTTTAAAATACAGAGATACCTCTATGTACCACCAGAGGGAGCTGGTATGCATGCCATGGTTTGAGAACCACTGAATTATGGGCATATATCGTCTATCTGTGGCTCTAAGCCTTGTTTCTCTGCAGGTAAGGGTCTGACCCCCGGATCCCCCTATGAGTATGGATCTATAGGTGAGTTACGGGTGCGCACACCTCTATGTTGAGTATACACCGTAGCGTTGGGACCACAACATTTGTCCTACCTGTGCTTTTATGTGATTACTTTTTTGCCCCCTCATTAAAAACTGAAAGCTGAAGGTCATGTGACCTCTGTTTGAACTACAGTGACATTCTGTCTGTCCTCCTGTCTCCCACAAGCAGACAACAGCAGCCTACTAAGTTCGGAGCCCATTACAGACAGCGTAGGTTCGACTGACGCCAACTATGGATACATGGGTACGGAACTGCGACACACTTGTGTCCAAGCACTGAGGGACATTGGTTAAGAAACCTTAAGTCTTAAACGCTAAGGATGCAGGTTCATATACCAAGTGATTTGTTGATGCCTTGGAAAGAGGTTTTACGGCAAATATTGACAATCTATCCATCTGCTAATATCTACAGTCTACAACAGAATGCAGCCGCTCCCTGTGTAATGAAGGGGTTACTTTGTGATAAACCTCTCGTAAAAAAATTTATTTTTAATGTACACCTAACGTAACAGGCTGGACTAGGCTCTGATGTCTATCTTAGACATGCCTAGGAAACTTACATTAGCCTACAGTTGAGCAAAATAATCAACACAGAGCCTGTTTATAATAAAGTACTGAATATCTCATGTAATTAATTAATAATCATGCCCATTGTAAAGTCGAAATATCATAACATGGACCATCATAACCCAAAAATAACATTTAAGCTGGTTTTATTAAAGCACAAATGTAAGTTGTGTGTGGGAATCGCTTGCCATAACAGGGCTTAGCCAAAGCTCTTGCAGCTGATTGGTTCGTTTCTGTCATTTGTCAGGACGCGAGCCCTTCAAGCGCAGATCACTCACCACTCTCTTCCACTTAGCCGTCCGCATTGGTGACATTAACTGTTGAACGCATTCTTTCCCTTACTCCTGCGAATCAGTACTGTGCCTCCGATTGCCTGATGTATGAATCAGAAATGAAAAATGGTAAAGAATGATGGTGTATATTTCAGCGGTTCTCAGCCCTGGTACTGGTGTAAGACTCTATGCTGGGTTTTATTCCGACTAAACTCTAACCTGTTTAATGAGGTTTGTTGGCCTGTTACTAGTTGTGGCTGATTGGAAAAAATGAACATAAAGTAATCTGTAAAAGCAGTGTTATAGGTCTATGAAGCTAGTCTAGTCTTGATCTGTTCATTCAGCAATTGGATCCCTTATTAATGAACTGTTCTCAACCATTTTCACATTTTAATTTAGCCTGGTATTTTCTAGAGTAAAACACTTTTTTTTTTTTAAATTATTTTTGAGGAGTATTTTTGTCCCAGCATACAAGAAGGAGCTCAGAAATGTTAATCAAATTATCTTCTAGATGCAGATTGTCAAGTTTCAGGCTTCAATTGGCGTGAATCAGGCATGCAGAGTCATACACCAGCACCTGTGAACAGGGGTGTAATTCCGGAAAATGTCTTGATGATGTGGAATTTTTTTTTTCACTGCACAAGTCAAGAAGGAAAAAAAAGTCTAAATTTACCCTCTCTCATCTGAGAATCACTCTCAATATTGAAAATTTAGAAATCCGCTACTGGGCTTCATGCCCTTCGTCCAGACGGATATTCCGGTCTCACTGGTGATCTTCCTCTTTGCCAGAGCGTTCCCTGGACAGTGTGGGCCGCTGCAGACAGGAGTCGCTCAGCTCTGTGGAGGAGGATGATTACGACATTCTAGCAGACATCGACTCTGACAAAAACATCGTTCGCACCAAGGTCCTTGCCCCTCCCCCATCTGTGTTTGCAGAAACGGTGACATTGTAATGTGGTGCTTCCCAATGTGGTCCTCGGGGACCTGCAGGCAGTCCATGTTTTTGCTCCCTCCCAGCTTCTGTGAACTGTCTGCTGGTCCCAGAGACCCGAATTGAGAAACACTGCTTTAAAATATATCTGAAGGCCTAACTCTTGAGAATGAGCCAATGAAAGATGTCACTAGTGTTCTTAAACTCTTCCATGCTTCTGCTCATCAATGCAGCCAAGTGTGTTGGGTTGAGAACCACAGCAAATGCGTTCTGTCTCCTTACTTTTCCAGAAGTTTCTGTGTGTGTCAGATCTGGCACGTAAGGACAAGAGGGTTCTGAATAAAAAGTACCAGATCTACTTCTGGTAAGAAACCTGGGATTCTGACTGCATACAAGTTTTATGGGTTCCACTGAAATAAAGGTAGCTGATTACAAGAAAGATCTCGGTTTCTATGCTGATGCTTCCATGTCCCACTCTCACCAGTGTGGGGAAGCAATAAAAAAGGCCAATAGAATGTTGGGTTATATCTCTAGGTGTGTGGAGTTTAAGTGAAGGGAGGTGATGTTACATTTATATAATTCCTTGGTAAGACCCCAACAAGAACATTGTGTGCAGATTTGATCACCATACCTTAAGAAGGACATTACTGCCTTGGAAAAGGTGCAACAGAGGGCTATGAGAATGATTCCTGGTTTTAGAGGAATGTCTTATGAGGAGAGGTTAGCTGAGCTGAATCTGTTTAGCCTCGAGCAAAGGAGACTAAGAGGGGACATGATTCAGGTATATATGATTCTAACAGGTCTGGATGCTGTTCAGCCAAATGGCTATTTTAATATTAGTTTAAATACTAGAACTCGTGGCCATAAGTGGAAGTTAGCGGGAGAACATTTTAAAACAAATTTGAGGAAGCACTTCTTTACACAGAGTGTAGTTAGAGTATCGAATAATCTTCCTGCTAGTGTAGCAGAAGCTAAAACCCTGGGTTCCTTTAAATCATAGCTAGATAAGATTTTAACAAGTCTGCGCTATTAGTTAAGTTCTCCCCAAATGAGCTTGATGGGCTGAATGGCCTCCTCTCGTTTGTAAATTTATGTTATGCTCAATTTTGAGTGAGAGTTATAAAACTGTGTCATTTTAATGAACCCTGATGTTAAAATCTGTATAATGTGAATTGTATTAATAACACTGTTAGCATCTTTGTAACCCTTGAAGCATGAAATTCATTTACATGTCGGTTCTTGTCACCAGGAACATCGCCACGATTGCAGTCTTCTACGCTCTTCCTGTGATCCAGCTGGTCATTACATATCAGACGGTATCCCCCACCTCTCGCAGTGCTTTACACATGAATGACGTGGTCAGGGCTTGCAGTGGCCGATTTGAACTGTATTTAGCTTAATGTAGATCCAGTGTGTTGCACGTGGACGTTAAACTACGCGCTGATCACAGCAGTGCCGGCCTGCTCTTTGTGTTTGTGATTGACAGGTGGTGAATGTGACTGGAAACCAAGACATCTGCTACTACAACTTCCTCTGTGCACATCCCCTGGGAGCTTTGAGGTCAGGTCTGTGTGTCTCACTGCATGTGCGTCACTGTGTGTGGTGTGAACAATACAAACTGCAGGCAGTCTCACAAAAAAGAGACCTACATCTTCCCCATGCTCTCCCAATTAACCACTAACACCATCCTTATCTGCTATTTTTAAGAGTGTGTGTAAGCAACCAGCTATTTATATGTGTATTTTGGCTAGATAACTAGTCAGTGGAGGGGGGTTGTTCTGTTATATTTACTTCCGTTTAAAGGTATTTAAAGGACCAGTTTTGTGTGTGCGAGTATTATATAGTTAATGTGTGTGTATACATGTATTTATATATTATGTATACATGTATTTGTATGTGTGTATAAGAAACATGCTTATTGTGCTGTTTTTAGATTATAAGTGTAGCATAGTTTTAGCCTATCAGCTGCTAACGTGGCCGCTCCTCGACACAGTGCCTTCAACAACATCCTGAGCAACCTGGGCTACATCATGCTGGGCCTGCTCTTCCTGCTCATTGTGCTGCACAGGGACATCATGCACAACCGGGCGCTGCTGCGGCATGAGCTGCCGGCACTGGTGAGGACTGGCGGCGGTGGCCATGGGCGTGCCGGCTTTGCAGGCGTAGCCAAAAGCTTAGCGGTTTCGCCTTTATGTTTTTATTGGTTTAGCGAAAGCTAACATATTTAGCGACATGCATATTTGAGGAAGCAGGGTCCGACAGTGCCGGGAGCGATTTGGTGTTAAGATCCTTGCTTAGGGGCCCAAGAGTGACATCACTCTGCCGATTTGACCCTGGTGACCTTCAAACTGCCCCCAAAAATTTATTTTGCTAATGAATTTTCAGAGAGAAAAAGCTGATTGTTCACAATTGATATTGGTAGCATTTTAATATGTTTTATTATAATTGTGGAAAAGCTTGTTGCATATTTTTGGCCAATCATGTTAGAAGGACTATATATATAAAAAAGTTAATGTTTATTTATGAATGAGTGATCCTTGATGAAATCCTGGAGTTGTATCAGTAATTACTCTCATGGGCTACGTAATACATCCTCTGTCCTGTAGGGGCAGACTGAGTGATTAGTGGTTAAACTCGAAGTGAGGGATTGCTGACTCTTGTCCTGTTCCCTGCTGCAGGAGTGCGGCATCCCCAAACACTTTGGCCTCTTCTATGCTATGGGTACGGCCCTCATGATGGAGGGCTTGCTGAGTGCCTGCTACCACGTCTGCCCAAACTACACCAACTTTCAGTTCGGTGAGGGCGCCGCTGCCTGATTCAGGGAATGAATTCTGTAGTTTATGGAAACCTGTCTGTCTTGATCTTGCACTTGGCATGTATAGAAAGGGGTTACATAGTGTCAAACACTGCCTTGATGTCCTTTCAGTTCAGCATTCTGTAAAATATATAAACAGTTATTTATATATGCATAAATATATAAACATACACACTGTTCCCCATTTTACAGAAGAAGTCTGTTTTGGTCACACTTAGCCACTTAGCAATCTGTGCACTTAGTGTGCGTGGAGTCTATGTAGGACCCAATCGCACAGACTAGACCAGAGCTCCTAAAATTTCAAATCCAGGCCTTGTTTTCAGTTCTGCCAGGTAGTTAGTTTAATAATTACCATAACACGGGTAAATGAAGGCTGGAAAATCAGCAGTGCTTAGACCTTCAGGACTGTGATTTGAATATCCCTGGACAAGACCGTAAACTGAGATTCAGCCAACATGCCAGAAGATGTGTAAGGGCGTACGGTAGCCTGCATGGGACATGTGCGTTACAGAGCCTGTGTTTGCTCCCCTTTTCCGCTTCCCTCCACAGACACCTCCTTCATGTACATGATCGCGGGGCTCTGCATGCTGAAGCTCTACCAGAAGCGACACCCTGACATTAACGCCAGTGCCTACACCGCCTACGCCTGCCTGGCCGCCGTCATCTTCTTCTCCGTGCTGGGGGTGGTGAGGCTCTCCTTCCCGCGACGGACATAAAGCGCCCGTCATCATCTACGTTCAGTCTGAGTGTCTCCGTTTCTTGTGTTGATATCACACGAGGAGTCATATTGGCAGTTTTTATTAATGTTTTTATAACACTTAGACCTAATTTGTTGTGTAGCACAGTGGTTCTCAAACTTTGTACGCTACGTATCGCTTACTGTTGCTCTCTCAGCGTGCCATTATGACTAAAGTTTAGCAAAAGGAGATACCTCTTTGTACCACTGGAGGGTGCTCACGTAGCATCAGTGGCACATGTACCATACATTGAGAACCACTGCCATAGCACATTGATAGGGTGACTCCCCAAGCCATAGGCAGATGGATTGTTATAGAGACCAAGACAAACAACCTGATCGACTTGACGCATGTGCACTTTCTTGCTGAGGACCTGCAGCGTCTCTCCTCTCCTGCAGGTATTTGGAAAGGGGAACATGGTGTTTTGGATTGTCTTCTCTGTGATCCACATCATAGCCACACTCCTGCTCAGCACCCAGCTTTACTACATGGGCCGCTGGAGACTCGGTATGAACACGAGAGCTTGCTGCCATGTGACTGTGTGGTGTGTGGCTGACCTTTTGACCTGTAAAAAACCAGGTGTGGTACCTACAGGTTCTAGACACACTTGTGAAGGACAGCATTTGTTGTTTATATAAATGGTTAATGAATTGACCTGTGCATTACTTCAGAGGCTTTTATTTAAAGCAGTCTGTGTATGTGTGATTGCACTGGGCTGTTGCGCAGTTGGTGTAGGCGTGATTGCACTGGGCATTAGTGTTGACTTATAAAACTGCCTTGTGTTTCAGACTCTGGCATCCTGAGGCGTATACTCTATGTCGTCTACACCGATTGCATCCGGCAGTGCAGCGGCCCCATGTACATCGTGAGTCCCTCTCCTTAACAGATGCTCTGATCTTGCATAACACTCCTGAGTGTCACTGGGCTCATTACTCATTCTTGTCTTTTCCCTCCATCTCTCTGCTAGGATCGAATGGTACTGTTGGTAATGGGCAACATTGTTAACTGGTCTCTGTGAGTATTGAAGTCAAGATACTTTATTGCCATTTCACACAAATGAAACAAAATTGCGTTTTGCAGAGCTTCGGACAGCTAGAAGGAAGAACAGTTGATCAATGAACTTGAGTTTCGATATTGTAAGACTCAGATGTACTGGACAATGAAGGTATTTATATGTTCATGAGGGATAGAATAAAATATAAAGACTGATATCCCGTGCAGGGCGGCTTATGGACTGATCGAACGCCCAAATGACTTTGCCTCTTACCTGCTGGCAATTGCCATCTGCAACCTCCTGCTCTACTTCGCTTTCTATATCATCATGAAGGTGAGACCTTCCGATGTGTCTCAGTAACCACTGTTATAATAAGATTCAGTGTATAATTCAGGACCCCGGCCCACTTTTGCCACGATAGTCGTACCCGTGACACCTGCACACTGATCTTAGATATTACTGCATTCTGATCACATATCATCCAGTTTTTGCAGTTTTGAATTTTTTTTCTCGCCCTGTACTGTATTTTTTGCACCTGTATGGTACCATCTATATTGTTCTGCACTATCAAGCCTTGTTTTACACCATCTGTATTGTTTTGCATTTTCTTGTTTAGTCTTCTGTCTGTTGTGCATGACCAGTAAAGAATCTTCATATCAGCACACATGCTGTCATGTTTTAAAATGCCATCTTCCTCTCAGAGAGCACATCTCCACTATGACGGGAGTAGTGTGTTGTCTCCAGGGGACAGGTGATTGACATGGTGCTTGGTTCTCCCGGCTGTTTGCTCGCAGCTCCGTAGCGGTGAGCGGATCCATTGCCTGGCTCTGGTGTGCATCCTCTTCACCGCTGTGGTCTGGGGCTTCGCACTTTTCTTCTTCTTTCAGGGACTGCGCACCGTGCAGGTTCCTTTTATTCTCCCCCCCCCCCCCCAATGCTCTGAAGGACCAGTATGACACACCTTAGCATTCTGTGTGAAGTACGGTAACAATGTTTCCCTCACCGCCCGAGTTTGGAGGGTGGGGTTAGGGCTGCAGGCATCCACAATAGCACAGTACCCAAGAAGCAGATAGAAATTTATTCAAGAATGTTTCAGTTGCATTTTTTTTCATAAACTTGTTTAATTTTAGTCTGTCTTCTTCAGAAAACCCCAGCTGAGTCTCGTGAGCACAACCGCGATTGTATCCTCCTCTCCTTTTTTGATGACCATGACATCTGGCACTTTCTGTCTTCTATCGCCATGTTTGGCTCCTTCCTGGTGAGTTGCGCATGTCCACACATGCACAGTTCTGGGAATTCTGACTGGGAGGGACAACACAAGATAGGTATGGAGATTAATGGGGTAGACCAAATGCAGATATATATAGCTGAAAAGACGATCCATCTGTATGTATGGACTTCACGATTTACGCTGAATATCAGTGGCTACCAGTTCCATGTATTACAGCATTCAACAAACTCTTTTTTTCAGCAGAGTAGAATTAAATTTATTTAGCAGATACTTTTTCTCCAAAGTTACATATTGGTGAGCAACCAGAGTCAGTTAAAGGACTTGCTCAAAAGTATAAAAGTGAAACCACTTTGCCAGCCATGGGATTTGAACCTACAACCCTCCAATCACAACCACAAAGGTCTAATCCGCAAAACCACAGACTTCTCTTGTAGAAAATATACACATCTTACAAAAATGTGACAATTTCAGTTTCTTCTCATCAGTTCTATTCCTGTTCCTTTTGTCCCAGGTTCTCCTTACTTTGGATGATGATTTGGATACTGTACAGAGGGACAAGATTTATGTCTTTTGAGTGACAGTGCGCCTTACTAATCCCACACACTGGCTATTCATGATGCAGCAGTGAGAGACGGGCAGCAGACAGCCTTGCTGCATGATTGGGGGTGTGAGGGTCTGTTCTTTCTCACAACCAGAGGGGGGCGCTGTGCTACAAATTCTGAGCCTCTGGAAACGGCTGCCGTGCCAAGTGATGACTGAACAGAACTTTGGTTCCTCATCACTGATATGTGTCTGTCTGTTATCAATAGTGATATCCATCTTAATGTTAATGATATTAATGCTAATTCATTAATGTCATATCACATCTGAGCTGACTTGCTCTCATACATCAGGAATTGCAGAGCTTTCAGTGTGACTTTGCACGCATTTCAGCTCTTTGTCTGTACGCCTGTGGCCTTCAATGTTCTTATCTAGTGCAAACCTGAATCTCTTCAGCACTATTTCTTCAATAGGAGCTGATCATGGAAGTGATTGTATACAAGATTTAATGTCCATAAGAGCTGAAAATATGTTTTGTACTGTATGGGGGTGGGGGATAGATTTTAAAATTTATGAATTTATAAAGAAATGTTACTGAATAAAGATTTTCAAAACTACTGGTCTTCTTTTTTAATGTTGGGCTTAGAAGGTTCAAATGTACAGGTTTTGAGCTGGAACCTGAGGCACATAGCCAAACCCGAAACGATCACGAAAGCAATCCTATAACCTCTTGAGATCCAGGGGGGGAAAAAAATCATATTGATATAAAAATTCAGATTCGACAGGAACAAACGAGTGGCAAGATCACATCTTGCCACATATAACGTCATTTTGAAACGCTAACTGTCCTCTAAGAAACAATAGGAATTTATAGAGTGGCATGTGCAATACGAGAAATAAAGAAAAACATAATGGCATTTCCTTTAAACTACAAGAATTAAACGTGAACAATTACTGTTTGTTATAAAGACGTCGGTAATCTAATCAGCAGCAATATCTCTCACACAAACCATAAAGCAAGAACATCGAACAAACTTGCTGATTGGTAAATAAGTCACACTAAGCATCTTCTTGTTAATGTTTTTTTTAACCATTTACAAGCCTCCGTAGAGACCGTCAAAAATTGCCTACGCCGACTATATTTCAAGTCGTCAAGGCGGGGTATTGGGTAAAGTTTTCAACTAGCAATAATCGCGCCTCGGATAAACCTCATAGGCTACGATACTGCCACTGCGCAAAGCTGACGAATGCTACGGGAAAGCAGGCGTGCGGATTCTGGCCTTACCCCGCCGCAACACGGTAGTTTATTTAACGTATTGAATTTTGGGAATCCCTGATAAAATAAATGTCATATTGTAGTCTGTCTTACAGTTTAAGTAATTTTACTACAATTTATCCTTGGCAGGTTTAAATAGTAAATAATATAGTTGAAGGCGCGGTGCATGACGGGACATTTATGCAAAAATAACAGCCAACCCATTACGTCATTTTCGGAAGTAAGGTTTTAGTGCCCCTTTTTAAATTAAAATCAGTGTAAAGATATAAATTAGACGTGTTTTATAAATATGGCATGTAAGATTTTGATTAAGATTTTGAATAGTGAATAAGCTTAACTAATATTCTAAATAGGATTTCAATTACGTACACTTGGTTAGTTTGGTACTACAGCCACGGTCTGTTATTTTTCGTGTAAAGTCCCGAAAGACTGGCTGATATTGAAAAGGCGAATTAAAAACGTCAGAACGCAAGCTGGGTATTTACCAAGAAGATTTCCAACAAATCAAAAGACCCTCGACGAATATATGTTTTTATTATGTCTAGTCTTTTACGTATGTTTTCACTCGAGAAAGCTCTTTATTTGTCTTTGTATGTGAAAGACTGTGCACAGGTACTGTAATCCTCAGATATCTGTGAAATCGCCACTCATTGGTAGGCCTATTGTGCAAGCATATAATCACCCAAGTGAAATATTTAAAATTTGTTTTCAAATATGTCATTACTGAGTCATTATATGTTATACTTTACTCTTTGGCTGTTGGATCAAAGCGGATGTTCCGAATTCGTCCAATAGGTGGCAGAGGTAAACCTCTTATTTGCAGAAGTAGTCCGGTGTTATATAGGCTGGTATAAAGTATTAACAAATCAGTTGAGTTCCCGATTCTTTAAATATTGGTGGAACACATCCGCAATCAAATTTCAGTGTTTTTTAATTTTATTTTGACGGGTTTACCAGAATATACTTCAATATCATTTGGCATACACTTATCGGAAAGCAGAAATTATGTGTATTGTAAATTTACATCTGATGGTAACTCCGTGGTGACCAAGTCATGTGTGAAAATGATTCCTCACGCTCCCTGAACCACTCTTTGGCAATTCAAACCCAATGAATCTTGGAATTCTTGTCCTGGAATATGCCCATGCCAAAAGGGAAGAAAAACCCACTGATGATGGATTGTGGTGTAACCTGACCGTTCAGTAGATTCAGGTACTCAGCTGACTTCACTTTATTGCTGCATAATGTTGCTGAGCTGTAATAATGATCCAGTCATTGGCTCTGAAGTATTTGCTGACAGAAATTCAAATGGCGACTTTTTTTTGGACGGGCAGTGTAGTATGGGGAATTATTTTAGAATGGGGAAGATGGTAAAAAAAAATTAAAATCTAGATATTTCTTGAGAGTGTGCTTTGTGAGGAATACTATGGTGTTTTACAAAACAAAACCAATCATAATAAAATACAGTAAGACATTCATAGCAATACTGCAGGATCACACCTAGGCCTACTACACATTTCCTCAAACAGAATAAAGTGCCTTTATTTTCATTATACAGAAAACAAGTACAACAAAATTCAATCTTTGTATATCCCATCTTGCTCTCCTATGAGACATGCATACACAGGTGAAAATAAAGCCATTTTTTTCCAGCACCCTGGGAAAACGTTTTTGGATTAAAGGCCTTGTTCAATGGCCCTTTGGGTCGCATGGTCAGTCAGGAGAGTGTCCAGTGCATTAATGCTGATTAATGATGTATGCAGGGTGGGGTTGTACATAGGAGAAATGGGCTGAGTGTTGGGCTGTCATTGGCTCCATTGTCCACTGGGCGGATTCCTAAGGGCACATGCTGAGGTTCTTCCCACAAGCCTCTGCCCACTTTCTGTTCTTGTCAATGCAGTTCTACAGCTGCTGTCCAGCCCACTTCACTGGACATGCACCGGTAGACCCATGTGTGCATAGACATACAGACAAACATCGCCCTCTTTCAAAAAGATCCCTTGACAACATAATTACACTCAGTGTGTTCCTCACATTTTGTAGTGTGTCCTTGGGAGGTAGAACAAAAGGCAGACAGCATACAAAGCAGAACAGATTATAGCCCTTGATGAGAGAACAAATACACAGTAAATAATTTCAGGGGAAAATATCCAGCCTAATTAATCTGCATTCCCCACAAAGATCTGGCAGAAATTGTGATTTCAACACACTGAACTATCTAGAACTTCTAAAAGGGGTGTGACTTTATTAGTGTAACAGCTCCTCTCGTGCTGTTTATGTTCATTGCCATCATGGTTCCCGTGTTCTGTTCACTTGTCGATCTCCAGGAACGTGTCACCCTGTGAGTGCAGTTTTTACCACTTCTTACCCAAGCTATTGCTGGCCACACATCTGCTACTGACTATAACAGTTCTGCTACTACGATCCTCAAAGCAACAACTGGAATCCTGCAAAAACATCTTTAAAAGTGCAAATGCTGTGTTCACTTAGAATTCAAAGGCTTGAATCACAGGATTGATTTTTACATGTCACAGTGTGCTTCACAGCTGTGATGGAGAGAGTCTTCAGTGGGGTGACACTGGATGGCCTCCTGTGATGTGGGAAGAGAAAAATTAGAGAGGCAGGTTCAATTAGGGTGACCAGAATATCCATGTCAGGGAGGACACTTTGAGCTACTTCGGGTTTTATAAACTACTTTCAACTGAAAGGCTCCTGTGTTTGGCTAAATAGTTCAGGTCTTCTTGTGCTTGACTGGTTTGTTTCCTTGACTGAAAGA
>JAODKF010000042.1:8785828-8802617 GCA_026779585.1 Mormyrus proboscirostris | reverse complement strand
TGTATGTATGTATGTGTGTATATATATGTATGTATGTATGTGTGTATATGTATGTATGTGTGTATATGTATGTATGTGTATGTATATATATATGTATGTATATATATATGTATGTATATATATATATGTATGTATGTATGTATGTGTGTATATATATGTATGTATGTATGTGTGTATATGTATGTATGTGTGTATATGTATGTATGTATGTATATATGTATATGTATGTATGTATGTATATATGTATATGTGTATATGTATATATGTGTATATATATGTGTGTATATAATATATATATATATATAGTAATGAACGTAGAATATTTATTGTGCAAATCTGCAATTATAGAAAAAATATGAAAACATTGCGAAGTAACTTTGCGGGTTTTAAGTTTTATTAAAAGCACTGGTTGGTTTTGTAAACTGCATAGGTAAGCAGAAAACAAGACAAAACTACTGTAGACTAGTGTCATAACTCCATCTATATTAGTATGACTATCTCTCTCATAAAGGTCCTGTCAAGCAGAATCCCTCACGGGTTCAGGTACACGACGGGTGACCCGCAAATTTTGATGAAACGGGTGAAAAATAGTCTACTGTGTCGGATATGGGTTTGTGTCGGATTGGAGGCAGGAGAGCTAAATTGAAGTTTTCAAAGAATCATGTGCCAACAAAAGATACCCTAGGGCTATATTTTAGTGACAAAATCCCTGCATTCAAGATAAAACGTAAAATCCATATCAGTTTATGCCTGCACGTGCATTCCCGGAAAACTCTCCCACTTTCATTTTCAAAAAACGCATGCAATCTCCTGCAGTTGTTTGAAATGGATGCTGAAGTAGTCAGCTGAGGCCATCAACTGTGGCAGATTCTTTTTTTTGCACATTAATATAAAGCACCGCACCAAACGTTAGTCTTCCCTTTCGCGTAGGAATTCCAGTCGGGTAATCAAAGGAAAATGGACAGTGCACGTAGGTAGCCTATAAACCCCAATACTGTGCAGGGTAGCCTAATGTACATTTTATATAATATTAGTTTTATTAACAAATTTAATTGTAAGCTGGTAAGGCTATGTGTGGGCATAGCAACATCAAACATTATTTGAGGTTGGAGGTAGATTACTACTATTTGTTTTGCTTATTATTAGGCTGTTATTAAGCAACATTTACATTTGGCTATGCCTTTTCAACTGATGTTGCACATGTCACTGGTTTGTTGTGCAATTAAACTTTTGTCTTAAATTTTTAATCTGACACTGATTTTCATTCGGGTGTGAGTCGGGTGTCGGTATTTATAGCGGCTCGGGTGCGGAATTTTATTTCTGTCGAATAACGGTTCGGATACGGGTTTAAGTATAACGGGTGGGGCGGATGCGGTTTGTCAAAATCAGACCCGTGCAGGACTCCGCTGCAGCAATAATCATATAAACAATTTTTATATAAATCATATATAAATAATAAATAAATTATTTATTCATTCCGTCATTTTTGCGGGCGAGGAGCGGAAATTTCTGCGGTAGGGCAGTATAATCAAAATCTCTCCCGTTGGCTAAATTTATACCGTTTATACCGCCCAGTACTAGTATCTGTATGTATGTATGTAAATTATAATATAATATAGTGCCCCTCCAAAGCACGTAGTAAAAAATGCACTGCTTAAGTGAGAATAGGCTTCAGTGAGAAAAGCACAAAGCGCTGCACCTTTTTGACTGAAGCGTATTGGAGAATCAACCCCTATATCTCTAGATCCTTTTTCTCCCTGTCCTTAGTCCGTGCCCGATGATGATCCCATCCTTGCGCTCACAGTATTCCTATGGGAATGTGAAGACGCTCCATATATCCTGGTCCCTGCCAAGTGGGCAGTGCCTGGGGAACTGAGGGTCACGGTGTCTCCCCTTCCTCCAGCATGTAACTTTGACTTCCAGCAGTCGCTCTGTGCTGTGGTTCGACATCCGCTTCTTTGCATTGTGATTCCATTGTTTGCCTTCCGTGTCTGTACAGGAAGGATATGTCGAACTTGTCTATCAAAGACTTTTTTTAGTGTCTAGCAGGCGCAGTAATATCGACATTTCTGTGGCCCGTTCTCCACAGCATTTTGGCCCATCAGAAGCCGAATGCCAAGAAACTCCGGCGCATTTCTCAGAGGGTCGAGAAGCAGGTGGCTAAAGGGTTACAACTGAGAAGTCAGAAGCAGCTCCAGAGGAGGAAAGCAGGGGGCGCCATATCCTCCAGTGAGAAGAGTCTGCCTGATGATGACCCCAGCAGACCCTTCTATGATATATGGGGACAGGAAGGTGAGTGAGCTTGGTGGCGTGTGAGGGTAACCTACCATAGCATACTGAGTCTTCAGCTTTCGTCCTATACCTTCTGCCTGGCAGACATGCTATCTGGAGATGCCTTTTACCTGGAACAAACTAAAAAGAAGCCTGTGAAGGTGAGTGACTTTTTTGTGTTTGCTGATATGCTGGGGCTGTTAGTTTTAAACATTCGCTTTGCAATTTGCTGGAGTATTTAGGGTAAATTCATCAACAGAGACGAGCACAGCAGATTGTCAGTCCCACTATAGTGCTGCTACCGTGTTCCTGGAAAAACCTCCTGTGCTAAAATACACGTATCCAATGGGAAGAATCGGGTTAGGGGAATGCAACTGCAAAACTTCGTAACGTACACTAATCAAAATCAATTTAATACCTGCACTGAATTGTATGCTTTTTAAATAGGAAATATTATTATTATTAATAATAATAATAATAATAATAATAAAAATAATAATAATAATATTAATACATTACTAAATTGTATTATAAACATCTCCTCTGGGTCTTGAGAGTCTGAAGTAGTGATGGTCAGAACGGTGCTTCATGAACCCACTTGTATTTTCTGACTCCACTGCAAATGAACTGTAACAATAAAAATTCTGCTGCACAAAAATGTTGCTAATGTCCTGTTGGATGGATAGATGAACACCGCTTCAGTTCTCAAACCTCTTCAGAAGCACCTCAGCCGTTCCGTGTATTTGTCAAATTTAACCATCAGGTCATTCAATTTTTAATTAAGTAATGTAGTGAAATAATTTGAGTATTGCTAGTGGTTCAGTCAGCAAGTATAAATATGTTGGATGGCTACTGCAGAAAGTTTTTGGAATTGCTAAGACACAAATCAGTTTTACACTAACATGAAGATCATTGAAGTGTAATTGTTGTTGCCAAAGACTTTTGCGTAATGCTGCATATTTGTGTGTTTCATAAGAAATCCTTTCAGATTTAAAGCTACTTCTTTCAACTCGACTCTTTCTCAGCGTCCTGACAGGCTCAATGAAAAGCCTTCTTCTCTGCCCGCGGTGGAAATCATTGCCCCAGGAGGATCCTACAACCCAGACTTCTTTGACCATCAGGTACCATCAACTGCCCTCATGTCCGGTCAGACGCAGACATTTCCCTTATTTTTCGGGGCCATTTTTCCGCTGTATACTGTGATTTGTTGTAGTCTTGGAGGAGAGCACTTCATGAATCCTTATGTTGAAATCTTTCTCTACTCATGATTTTGGTAGATTAGTGTATCTGCAGTTTACCTAGAATTTTGCCCTCTTTCAGGTGGAATCTGTCTGAGAATTGTGTGACTGAGCATGGGCTAAAGCAGGGATGTCAGAATCAGTTGCTGAAAGGGCCATATTAAAAAGCACCAATGAATCTGTGGGCCGATGAAGGCTTATTTAGTTAACAATATGACCCAAACTTTGCAGTTATTTGGCTGAATTCTTTCCTATATATTAATATTTACACACGTAGAAGTGAACATTATTCCTAAAAACTGTCAGTGATATAAAAATACCTCTGAATATTAGGGGTGTAGCGGTATAGTTTTCGCAAGGTTAAACGTAAAACACATAACCCTTTAATTCAACGATGAACTATTTATTTTTCCATATAACAACTCTGACAGCATGACTAGGCCTAGGTTATGTCTGTACTATATAAAATCGAGGTGAGAAAAACGTTAAATGCTACCTTTGATAACCTGTTAGGTACTTTGTCTATTCCATTTTAAATGAATAGTGTACACAGTATATACAGTACCTGTATAGGCAGTATTATATTAAATAATAAAGGGTTAAACGTCAACTGAGCTACCTGCCTAAACATTCTCTAAGTATTTTCTTTATGCTTTGACAATGTTGAAGTGATTTACCTTCTCTATTTTATATAAACAGGGTACACACTTGTATAGGCAATATTAAATGTAAAAATAATGCAAAGTGCAAAATGAAGTGCCCTAATAAATTACACCAGCACTGGAAAGAGTGTGGTTGATAAGATGAAGACTGTCTGTTACCAAACTCTGATATGTCACTAGAAACCCATCCAGTATGCTGACTCATTTGAGACAATCATCCGAGTGTGTATGACGAAGCACGGCAGAGACTGCCTGTGTTAGTCTCCCCGTGGCATTTAAGGCATTTTTACCAGGAAATTCAGATCTGGCTAAAAAATAACTAGGTACTTTCCACCTGTTTTTATGAGGTTCTTTGTAAAAAGATTAGCATGGCAGCACTGTGACGCAAGGTGACTGCCACCAAGTCTGATCTTTATACAGAAAAATACTTTTACTTGACAAGAACTTGACAAAGTTAAGGATATCACTGTTAAAAAATAAGAGGCAATCGCAGCACACTAAGTATTGATGGATAACCATAGGTGCTTCCCCACCGAAGCTGCGGAATCTAGTTCCAGGACGATCTCATCTGCCCAGATAGACGAAGCAGGCTGGGGGCCTACCTGGTTAGAGGGGTGACAGATGACCAGGGGGTGACCTAGTTGGGCAAGCAGATGCGGGCCTTGAGTATAACGTGGTCTAGACTTAGCTTTAATGTTCTAAATCTGTCTTACCGTATAGATTGATTTGCTTTTCTGTGGAGGTAAACCACAGGGACATGGCTTATTGATGAAGCCGCTCTTATTAATTCAGTTGCCGCTTCTGCATTAATGCACCACGGGGTCAGCTTCAGCAATAGACTCTGCTAAACATCCAGGTCTAGCTTTGGGATGCTGGTTGGAGGGGGAATCCTGCCCAATTCTGGATTTGGGGGAAATGCCATGCTTGTCTCTTGTGTAGGCCTTGCTGCTCGAAGCCCATATGGTGGAGGAGAAGCAGCAGAAGGAGGAGCTGAAACTGGCACGGCAGCTGGCTGTGCGGAAGGAAGATATCGCCACAGAGGTACTGCCACCCCTCCACCCCCCCAACTTCAATCAATCCCCTTCATGCAATCCACCCCACCCCCAGGCCATTCCTGCCCACATCTGCCCCTCACCTACCCCTATCTCCCTCCACATGCTTGCAGGAGACAGTCTTCCAGGAGCAAGTTGAAGGGTTGGTAGAAGAAGATGACGAGGAAGAGGTCGAGCCCAAAGGAGAAGAGGAGCTCAAAGGCAGTATGCCAGCCATGGTTCGGGAAAAAAAGACAGAGAGACAAAGGAAACGAGAGAAGGCAGAGAAAGAGAAGGTATGAAAATGTTAGGGAACCTTGAGGCTGCTCTTCCGCAAGCCTCTTTTAATGGGGCCTGTTTTGTGTTTCCTTCCTCTTTGCCGCGCCAGAGTTTTTCCTATTGGCCATGCCTCATCTGTCTCACCATCAGACCTTTTGTGCAATTTGTGAAGCTGTTAAAATAATCAGTCATCCTTTTGCATGCAAGATAACGGTAATCCAATTTTTGAGCTTTGACTGCATATCTGCGTGTTCTCCCTCCTGCAGGAGAAAATGAAGCGTGCTCAGAGGGAGTTGGTAGACCAGAGGCAGCAGCTGTTCCAGCTGCGCTCCATACGGGCCGAGCTGAAGAGGCGTGAGCAGCGCACCAGGCAAAAGCAGGCCCTGTATCAAGCCCAGAAAGAGGCGCAGAAGTTCCGTCCCCAACGGCTCGGCAAGCTTAAGTCAGTCATCTCTGATTACCCCCGTTTGCTTTCATTTTACAGCCTGCAAGGCCGGTTGATTTCTGTCTGAGGTTCTGCCCTTAGGGAAGGCCTCAAGCAGATAGTCTGTCAGTGTCTGAATCCATGGTACTTAACATCCAGATCTTTAGATGGCTTTAAAGCGGCATGCATAGCAGCCTCCCCTTACCCTGGGCTGGCCTCTTTGCTTGCAGTAGACCGAGTAGACAGTCTAAATGCAGCTGATCTGATTTTGAATTTGGTAAGAGTCAGGATGTAACACATCGTTTATGTAACTTCAATGATGAATGAAATCGTGTGACTTGACCTGCACTCGCTCTGTCAGGTTCCAGGCTCCGGATCTGGAGGTGCAGTTGAGTGATGAGCTTTCTGGCTCCTTACGTACCCTCAAGGTGAGCCGGGCTGTTTCTCTCCATCTCTGGTCTCACCCTGGACTGTAACTGAGAGTCCAAAGACCCTTCTGCCTCACATTGTGCTGTGTTAGTCTTATTGAGATTATTCTGGCTAACCAAAACGGAGTGTGATTTACCTGCCAAACTGGTGGTGTTTCCTGAAAAATTTGATCTGTATCAGTTCACGAGTTTGTGATTTTAATGTTTAATATTCTAAATCTGGTGTTAGAAATACAGCCTTTTATTTTGTTTGCTATGTTTCATAACAACCTGTTTAAGCAGTCCCTTTTTCTGTGTAATTCTTCCTTTTGTAGCCAGAGGGCAGCATCCTCAAAGACAGATTCAAGAGTCTACAGAAGAGAAACCTCATTGAGCCCAGAGAGAGAGCCAAGTGAGTAACCCTTGGTTGTTACTGGGCAACGATTTCTGACCAAATCAGGGATTGTCAGCTGCCATTCCATAGAGCTACAGCATATGCTAGTTTTCTCTCTCATCATTTTGCTTGATTTTATTTTAGACAGTATATCATCTAAGCTGGTGTGTAATACAGACCCCAATATAGAAAATCTAAAACCTTTAGGGCTGTTCAGGGTTCCTGGATTTATACACTTGAGCAAGTGTAGCATCACTGCCAGAGGGTGCATTAATGATAACGAGCACTGATCTTCTTGTAATAAAACTTTACTGTCCTGTTTATGGGAGAATGTAATTACAGTCCTCTAGGGGCTATTTCCAGCAGATTGATATCGGTAGTTAGGTGTGTGAGACCCCAGCCAAATGATGATCAATGAGCAAAATTTCCCACCCCAGCTTGCTCTAAAACAAGAGTAAATTTAACTCTCGTGTGTAGATATGTCTAATTGATCCGCAATTTATTTACTAACCTTGTGGATTGCTGTGTCAGTTTAATGAGTGAAATTGAGGTTCTGTTTCTGTAGTTGTCTTTAGTAATCAGGTGGTATTGTGAGGATGCTGCCATATGACACAAAAGCTGCTGGGTGAATTCCCAGGATTAGATCCAGCCCTTGATCTTTTGGGACATGCAGAACCTAAAGTTGTTCCTGCAGAACATTCAGGTTAACTTAAAATTGCTACCGATCCCAGGTAAAAGTGTGCTGGCAGACTAGGAAGACGATTAAAATGGCAGCTGTGTTTTCGCAGCAATTCTGCTTTTACATGTGCTGGTATTATGGGACACGTTTATCTGTAACATAAAGAGATGCTTTTGCCGTCATTCCACGTCACGCAGAACAGGGAATGACACATTTTGGGTGTGTGTTCATATATGAGAAGGATCCCTTGTCCTCTACATCTGTTGCATCCAAGATTAGACTGAATGTGCCCTGTTATGAGACAAAACATTGTGGTCCATATCAAGTCTTGACTTGTACAGTGTCGTGGCACTTCTGTAACTGTGAACATTGTTGTGCAGGTTCGTAAGAAGAAACAAGGTGAAATACGTGGAGAAGAGAGCCTTCAAGGCCATCACGTGAAGGCGGCAGCTGGATCGGGCCCCCATGCTGTCAAACGCCCTTGTCAATAAATGCCTTTCAAATAGATGTTGAGCATGATTTTTTTCCCCTCTAATGCCCTATTTGATTAAAAACCATGTTCATTACACTGTGGCCATCAATCTGACGGATTTTTTTTTTATTTAAAAAAAAAAAAATCAAATCAACCATCTCAAATTTGATAGTTAACATGTTGATTTTAGTAGCTGCTGCTGAGAGTTTCGTTTTACAATCGGTGATCTCAAAGTTGCAGATTTTTTGACGCTGTGATGTAGGATAGTGCCAAGATGTTAGCATGCAGTATGTGCCACAGTATATTCAAACAGCCTAAACTGAGAGGCCCCATGCGGGCTCAGGCAGTGCTTCTCAAACTGGTCCTCGTGGACCCCCATCCAGTCCATAAAATGTTTCGGAAGCAGCAAAAATGTGGACTGGCCGGGGTTTGAAAACGGGGGTTGAAAAACGATGCATTATGGGCTGTGTAGTTTGATTCCTGCCCTTGCCTCTTAATGTCTAGAGTTAGTGCCGGTTTCCTGCCACAGTGTCTTCACACGGCCTGTTTGTATGTGCGTACCCTGTGACGGGCTGGCATCCAGTCTGGGGGTTTCCCCTGCCCCGTGTCCTCTGCTTCCCAGATGAGGCTGTTCTGACAGGGATGTGGTACTGGAAAAATGTGTGTGGAAGACAGATAAGATGTTCCCTTGGGCAGGAGGGTGGTGGTTTTGTTGTCCCTGAGCCTTACAAAAATAAATCCCACAGCAGTACTCTTCCAATAAGTATCCTGAAGCAGTGTAAGTACAAGCAGGCCTCGTTTAGCAACCGAGTCCTGTTCCAATGACCAGGTCCCTAAGTGAAAATCGGGGCAGTGTAGGTGTGACTGACTGCTTACTACAATAATTCAGCCTTCCATACCCAATTGCTTTTATCTTTTGTGAAGTGAATTACATTTTACTTTAAGGATCCATTGTATGTTGTCAGCTGTATGAGATTTGGTCGCAAATGTGTGCATTGTTCGAGAAATGAAATTTTTTACTGTTGTATTTGCAGATGGTCACTCACCACAGAAACTGCCTCTCGACCGTTTCTTGCTAGTAAGGTTTTTACAGGGTGGTAAACAGGCTGAGGACACATCTCAAGGTCCTTTCTTTTACAGGCAAAAATGTTCATATATCCAGGATCAAAGGTGTTAAGGTGGAGTTTGCTGCGGGCAGCGGTAAGCGTCGCTGAGTGTCTTTGGGCCTCAGTGCCTCCCAAGTCGGCAATGGGAGCAAATGAGTGAGAGCAGTTAGTAAGAAATCCTTATGAAACGGGGCCCTGTGAGGTCGTAGAGTCTTGCGTGAAGACGGCCTGTGAAACGGGGCCCTGTGAGGTCGTAGAGTCTCGAGTGAAGACGAGGCCTGTGAAACGGGGCCCTGTGAGGTCGTAGAGTCTCGCGTGAAGACGAGGCCTGTGACTTATGACGCCCACCATGTTTGCTTCTGAGCTTTGCACACAGCTACATTTTTGGTACCATGCAAATAACGGTGTTGAAGTATCGAGGCTATTTGATTCACGCCTGGTCGAAAGATTCCCTATCTTGTAGAAGAACATATCAAACAAATTTTGACCTCAAAATATACTGCAAACATCCACTGTGTGATTTAAATGTCAATAAATATTCATGGAAAATTGGTCATGATTACAGCAGATGTTTACTTGATTACTTTTGAGCACCTGGTGATTAAGTGCTGTACATGTTTTTAAATTTCTAAGGCACTGGTAAACATGATCTGTATGTGTGTACTGTTTTTATTAATAATACAGTACAGGGCGAAAGTCTTGCAGTATCAAAGGAAATTGTGATTTAAATCATGTTACTATTTGTAACAACTTAAGAAACCCTCCAGTTACCTCACTAATTACAGTTACTATCCAATGTACCCATGTATTTGCTGGACTACCACACCATGTTTTAATACCTCATAACATTAATTCCCTAATCAATGAATTCATTAAATGGACTGTGGTGAAATTTTACAAATACGTGGAATGGCTGGAATAAAAGGCGAGTTTTGGGATCAAATGTGGTGTTCTAGCTAGCCAACAAGATTTGGATCAACTTTTTGGAAAACAAGAAATACATGCAATACATACATACATACATACAATTACTAAAAAAAAAAATTATATATATTTTTTTTAGTAAGCAATTACACACTTACTACCCCGATAAATAGACGCTCCTCTAATTTACAAACTTTCAGATGTACGACCGAATAGGACTGTAAGTCCAAATTGTGTTCATTGGGCTCCCGTTTTCTGTCCACAACATCAAATTTTTTTTTGTGCGCCAATCCTTCCTAGTATGACTTCTGGCCGCTACTCTCACCGCGCAGCAGCGTAGCGTGCGTACTCCCAGCATCCTAGTTCTTGGTACTTGCGTATACCCTTAAAATGGTGTAGAAAAACGAGTTAAGGACATTTCAAGTTACGGTCATTCAAATGTATCTTGTTTGTAAGTAGAGGAGCATTTGTAGCTTTAAACAGTGTGTTTTTTGGGAGCCTGAGACACACAGCTCTGTGTGTTTCTGATCAATCCCAGCAACCTGTACTGGGTATGCATTTGGGTGGGTGGATTGGATTTTTAATAAATAGGTGATAAAATTGGAAAACTGTCATCCTTGGCCATTACAATATTTAAGAGAGTAATAATTTATATAGTAATGAATTCCCTTTTTTAAAAGCAATTTTCAAAATGACTGAGTGCAATCACACTTCGATAACTATAACTGTGGAGCCTATGATTTAATATACTGTCCATAATAAATCCTTTCTTTCATGTGAATGTAACATCCACAGAATTGTCTACTATACCAATAAAGGCAACATTTGAATAAAAGTGTTATTCTATCTTTAGTTAACTTTGATTTGATGGTTGCACATTGTTTTGGTGTGTTTTCCTGAGGTCCTTAAAAATAGGAATGTTCTAAATATATACCATAAACATCTACGTTCATCTGCTGTCAGTGTATTTTTATCTTTGCCATGTGACAAGAGAAACAGAGCTGTTTGAAATGAACCAATGTATAAACGAATAGCTTAGATTTTTATCTGTCAAATTGTTAATGTGTAATATGGTTCTTTGAGAAAGTCTAGTTTAAACTCGTGCTTGGTAATCAATGAGTGTTCCCAGCTATACAGGAAAAGCAGAAGTCCCCCTTTGACTGGTAGCCTCCTTAGAAATGTGACATTTAAAATTCCTCGCAGCAGGAACCTGACTGTGATACAGAATGTGCTTATGTAGTTCGGTGAGTTGAGGAGCCATTATTTAAACCCTTAACCCCCTGTCAACATACATGCACACCTACACACAACGAAACAGTGCCACAACTCTACCTAGTCAAACTGTCAACCCCCTGGACTTTTTAAAGAGACTCATGGTCACCTTTGTCCCTCCGGCAGATATTCGATATTCTCACCTTTTGAAAATAAAACTAAAATAATGATTTCCATGCATGCTCGGACTTGTTGGTATGACACTGAATAAGATAACTCTCTAGTTGGATTTTTGAGTACTGCATGCAAAGAATCTCATCTTGCTGTTCTCCTGTGTGCATGTGGTAGGAGAGATTTCCCTCACTGACCTTCCTTGCATCTCTGCGGTGAGGATTATCTGCCTCCGATTGTATACGTGTCCTACTTCTCTGTCTTGTTGCAAGCCGCTCTCTCCTAAGGCAGGGAATATTGTGTGAGCTGATCGAACTAAGGGATTCAATTCTGACCTCTCATGGAAAGAAAGTGTAAAAAAATAAGTGAATTGCTCTCCTCAACCACTATCCTATTCTTGCCTCCAGCACTGCACATCCAGGCGGACAAGATGGTTCTGCCAGGTCGTGGGTGGAGGTCTCCTTGTTATTGGATCCGATGGTGGTGGGATGATTGTTGATTCCAGCACATTAGCTTAATCTTTAATTACCTCTGTTTGAGGGACAATGATGGGATTCTCTCTGCTTGCTGTGCGTTAACAAAGCTGATTTGGGTTTAATCCACAAAGCAATGCAGTCTTTACTGATGAACCATCCCCGCTCTTTGGCTATTCCTACAGCCTTGTGCACGCAAGATTTTTCCATGACCTGAAGAGGAGCCAAGGCTTTGCTTGTTACTGAGCATGCTCTGTTTGTGCTCTATCCGCTGTCTGACTCATTCAAGCATAACACACAAAGACAGACAAACATCAACTTAGTTAGACTTTCTTGTCCCCATTGGGGAAATCCTTTTCCATGGAACTGAGCACTCCAAAAGAATCAGCATCACGTTTTACACCTGCCATTAGCTGTGAACTGGAATGTGGCCAGAGCTTGTTTCTTCAGTCTTTTGACTTGCTTACCAGAGCATGTCCTGCTCCCCATGCACTTAACGTGAAAAGCGGAATGGCATATCCTACATATTGGCTTGTGTGATGTCATCGGTGTGTCTCTACATACCTGTTCCTTCAGTAACCTTACCATAAAAACCCCAGGTGGAATGACATGTGAAGAATGCATGGACTGAATATGGCATCATTTAGGCCGTGGCACATGCAGGGGTGTAGCTAGATATTCTGGGCCCCTTGACAGAATGTCACCTTGCCCACCCCGCCAAATGTTTAGCATAATTTTACATATTCAAGGGCCCCTGTCAAGTTTTAGGGCCTTTGAATGTGCCAGAGTATCCATGCCGTACTGTACCCCTGGGCAAAGGCTACTTGGTATCTAACGCATGCAGAATGATGCTGAACGGTAAAGCTGGGATTTCTCCATCTGAGTACACACCGCTCCCCTTGGCCTGAGTCCCAGCGAGTCATGTGATCATCACAGCTGTGTGGAAAAAGTCCTGGAGTCCAACAAAGCCTGAATCAATGACCATCTCCCCCCGACCAGCCAACACGGCACGAAGATGCAAGTGTGAGCTTTGGCTGACCGGTCAGCAGGCCTGCTATCGTAAGCGGGTCAGGTAGTCACTGCTAATGAGCCAGAGAAGTCAGCGGCTGCAGGCCTTGACACAAAAGCTTCTGCAATGAGGGCCCTGATGACTTCATGATCTCCGCTGAACCGATACCCTTTTGTCCAACTGACATCTCTTTGACTCCCCCCCCCATTCCAAAGTCTCCTCACCATGAATCCTCACTTCAGGTCTGAAGCAGGTGAGAGGGCTGGACTGGGACTAAATTTTGGTCCAGTTGACTTAAGCTAGAAGTAACGATCATCCAATTACAGTTTAGGGAAGGAGCATTCTTATTGGATAGTCATGGCTTCTAGCTTAAGTTAACCCAGCTAGCTGAGGGATCCTACTTCATAGAACACCAACCCGGACTATGGGAGCCTTGTGATAAATTTTGTTGCCCCCATCATAACATTTTGCCGACTGGGGTCCCACATATCCATCGACCCCATATGCCAGATTGACTAGTCTAGCCTTGGGGGCCACCATTCAGATATCAATTCATTCTGCATTTTCAAAAGCCATCTTTTTTTCCTACCAGACCTCTATGAAGATGAAGCTGCCGCCACCCCCCCCCTCCCCCACATAGAGGTAGAGATGAATACTAGGCAGTATGGCACCAACATGCGGCTGCTTTTTCTTGATCTGGCTGAGCAGATGCAGGGTGTCACCGGGGGTGTTTGGGTAGATGATACACAGACCCACAAACAGGGGCCCAAATTTGCACACATCTATCGTTCCTGTTCTGGAAAAGATCCACAGGCACCGTGGCAGTTCAGAGGGGGAAATCATCTGTGTTTTTTTATTCTCTTCTCCTGCTTTGTTTTGCTGTTCTGTACAGGGCTTTTCATGTGCCTGGGCTCCTTTCACAGCACATGAAATGCCACATGGCTCATTTTACAAAGGTCTGTTCTCCCTTCCGCTTCGTCTCCTGCCGCTTCTCCTCTTCGTCGACATGTGACTGTCTTCCTCTCTTGCCCTATTCTTCCTCTGTCAACATCCCCAACTGTGTGGCAGAGGCCACGGAGTGGGGGGTGGAGGCAAACGGAACCAAGCGGTAGGAATGATGGAATGAAGGTATGGAATGATGAGAAGAGAAGAAAGAGTAGAGCGATATAGATCAGGATGTCTGGAATAAGACAGGTTTCTGGGCTGTAATTCAGGATGATGGAAAGATCGAGTAAGAGAGAGGGAAACTGGGTGAAAGAGGGAGGGAACAGAAGGAGAGAGATGGAGGAAGGAGGGGCAGCACTGTGATTTCTCAGTAATCCTCTTGGCATTTGTCAAAACCCGAGAGTATATTTGTGTGTGTGTACAAGAGAGAGAGTGAGAGAGAGACAGAGACCAGGTGGAATAATAAGGCTTTAAGAGAGAGAGAGAGAAAGAGAGAGAGAAAAGAGCGGCATCTTACAAGCACCAGTGAAGCGGCAAGCAGTAGAGGAACCAAGCGCCATTCCTAAAGGGGGGTGGGGGGGTTGAGCGAGTGAGGGAGGGAGAAGGGGAGGGAGCGTGGCACGTTCAGAGAGGAGAGAGGGAGCACGGAGGAGAGCGACATCGAGGGGGACTGAGGGGCTGAGGGGCAGAGAGGAGCAGTGCTAGAGAGGGAGGGGACGCAGAGCAGGGAGGAAGAGGGAGAGTGGAGCGCGGACGCGGTGGCTAGGAGCCGGTCCTTGCCGCCTTGGCTGTGTATGGGCGCGTCGCCCGGAACAGCACGCGGGAATCCACCGGAGCGAGAGCGCTGAGCGTGTAAGTGGGCGGGAACGTCTCCCTGAGGCACGTCAGGCTGAAGATCCTCACGCGCCCGAGTCTGGGGGGTCAGCAGAAGCTGGGTCAAATCGGGGGCACTTAGATGAGGCGGTCAAAACGAGGAGCGGGAAGCACGAGAGAGAGGAGGAGTAACGTGGTGAGAGGCGTATAGTGTCGCTCGGGGCGAGGAGAGGAGGGGAAGAGAAGGTTCCACGTGGGGGCAGAGTCGTGCATTTCGGGTTGAGGGGGAGTGTCTGCCACAGGGGGAGAGAGAAGGAGACGAGAAGGTCGAGATTCCTGAGTTTCCACATGTGGAGGCTGAGTGTGAAGGAGGGGATCTGGGGCTGATGCTGCAGAAGGGCAGCGGCACCGAAACTCAGCGCCGGATCCGGTTTGGGGAGATCACATGACAACGGGGGAACAGTGAGTCACACAAGAAGAGGTTCCATCCCCAGCCAGGGGTCAGAAAAGCCCAGACCGGCGGGTGGAGGTGTCTCTCCTCCTCTCTCTCTCGCTGTCCGTTCCGGGCACAAGAGCTTCACGGCAGGGGGCTCTAAGAAGAGTTCCCAGTCCAGCCCGTCACAGTCCAGTCCAGCTTCCCTTCTGTGGATGCTTCGCGCGCTGAGCCATGGGGGAATGGACCATCCTGGAGCGGCTGCTGGAGGCTGCGGTCCAGCAGCACTCCACCATGATCGGAAGGTAATGGCGATGACCTCTAGGCCAAGGGAGGGCAATGCGGGGCATTCGTTGTTTTAGGGACGCAGGTTACCGGGGTTGTGAATCTCCCACCCAGTCTGAACCTCCTATAGAGTGCTGTGTAGCAGGTAATCCAGGACAGTGATACACCAGTTGTCTCGCTGTAACATAGGAACAGCAGGACATTATGGGATAGTTTTCCGAACTCATAAACATACAAACCATCCTGAGGACTAGTATGTCAAACATACACTGATGTTTGCTTGGTGAGTTTGGTTTTGGGTCCAACGCTTCATATATGAATGATTCCTCTGATCTTATCTGATCAGTCTACAAAAGAGCCAAGTAACAGTTAATCAATTAAAAACAATAGCAGGAGTGCTGAGGTTCATTTCTTCAGCTGCTTACAGGTAAGACGCCCTTGCCTGTTGCATTATAGGCTTTTGTTCCCAGGTGAGGGTTAAACTGCACATTTTTGGCAAACACCTTTAAATCTACATGAAGTCTAAAATAACCTTTTTAGCTAAAAAATAACAGAAAATATAATAACTTACATCAAACCTTTCTAACAATTCTGAAAATATTGTGCTCACTGCCTGGAAATCCTCTAAAGAAGTGTAAAAGAGGAAGCAGATGACATTCCTCTGAGGGAACTTCAATCCATTTCATGTGATTGAACGTGCAGCTAATGAATTTTGAAGCTCTAACTCCTTACTTGTCTATATGTCACCGGGCACCATCTTGTCGCAGGTATATAATGCGAGAATTGTGGCGCTCGTTAACAGCACAGGTGCTGCATGCATGTTGGCTTAGATCAGGGATGAGATCCGAAGTGCTGACAGGTGGGAAATGAGACTGTGCCCTTTCGTGACCGGATCTGCTGCCCCTCTCCTAGCAGATTGGGAGTGTCCACATCCTGGGTGTCTCACTGGATGATGTGTTCAATAGAAGTAGAACACCATGGTCAGCTGCTCGTTCATTGTCTGGTTTGCTCTTCCCTGCTCTTTCGTCTGGTTCAATACGACTGGGAGGCAGGTTGCACTGGGTGAGCGATGTCCTCTATACTGTCATATGTGACTCTTTAGTAGGCAAAATAATCCCGGAATAGTTAAATATACTAGAACATGATATATTATGTGTGAGGGAATAATTAACAGCAGCATTGAAACTCATGTTTTGTATTTTCACACATAAGTAAACAGGTGACACACCCCCCTGACAATCTTTTTTATTGAGACAGTGAAACAGGCAGCACTTGGATGCTGTACCATCGGTGTGACATCATGGGTCTTCAGCATGGTGTGTGAGCGCTTACATGCACCAGCCCTGTAGTCACTGGTTTTTCAGCAGGGATGCTGCGTTGCATGGCAAAAGAATGAAGCTAATTTTAACAGCCACCTAGAGAGGGGCAATACAGTAATAATTTGCAGTATTTTATATATTTTATATTAATATTGTATATTATATATGTTTTGTTGTCTTTTCTGCACGTAAATTTATCCCTGTTACATCTGCGAGTGTGCTGAAATCTTCCATGCGTGTAT
>JAODKF010000042.1:8741044-8761585 GCA_026779585.1 Mormyrus proboscirostris | reverse complement strand
ACTTCCTTACCCGGAGGCGAGAGCAGTGACCCCCCTCTTCACTGCCGTCGCTATTGTGAATCTCTGCCGTCATCATCATTGCCCTTGTAGTCCCCTTCACCCCCCTCGTACTACACCCCTGTTTTTGGACTCTTCCTGTGGACAAAACAGGTGAGCTGGAAATGGACACTGGAGCTAGAATAACCCTATAATAAAAAAAAACCTTGATCTGATTGTTGATCAATACCGGTATGGTGAGATATAAAATCACTGTGACCACATAACGCCATTAAATGTTTGCCAAATGCATTTTGTTTCTGAGTGGGTGGCTCAGTAGGTTAGAGTGGTGTGGCTGCGGTCAGAAGTTTGCTGGTTCACATCCCAGGGTTGGCAGAATTATTACACTGTTGGGCTCCAGCTTTCACAAAAATAAAAAAAATCTATCTTTATTTATATAGCACTGTTTTAACCATAGGGTTTGCAAAGTGCTTTAAGGATATTTAAAAATTACATTAGAATTAAAATAATTATAATTACAAGCAAGAAAAAAATTAAAAATAAAATGAATAATAGAATCAGTTAAAAAATAACAACAACAAAAACAATAATAAAAACAACAATAATAATTATTATTATTAATAATAATGCCACCATAAACGAAAGACGTTAACCACCCACATTCTCGATAGGGGTCTTTTGTCTGCTCCTCATGCAAGGGGACACGAACCCCTGCCACACTGGGACCCCAACCCAGTGTCCTCTGGGGCACTCAAACCCCAGAATATGCATGTTAGTGAAAGTATCTGCTAAGTAATTATAATTTCATAAAAACTTAAGTGAAACATCTTATTAAATAGGATATTTTGAATAGATACGTATTCCTGAACACGTTCCTGGAGAAAAGTCTTTTTTCTTGTATAACTATATATTATGAGCATTTCATATTTCTTATTAAGAGAAAAGTATTTTTTTGGTAATTGGAAAGTATGATAGGGCTGTGGATTTTTTTTTTTCAAGTCACGATGGAAAATTGATATGTAAGTAGTGACACACCTTCCTGTAGTACGTAAGAATATATTTCAGGGTAGAGCGGATAAACAGCCCCAGAACAAAGTGACCTCAGCTTTCATTGTTAAGAATAGCCATAAACAAATAAGTCTACATCTGGGCACGCATGTAAATGAATCCCAGTCAACAAGCTTAGTAATAAGATAAACAGTCTGCGACCCTGTTTCTGAAATAGGACTGCAAAGAGAAGAATAAAACTGCCAATTAAAGAGAACAAAGAACACCAAACATGCAAACATTTACTAAGAAATATGTACAGGTGGCTGGATCCTGAGATACAACAGGGCTTTGGTCCAGGTTACTAGGTACCAAAAAAAAAACAGAATTTATACACATTGTGGAGAACAAGTCACCTGACTCTCCCTCACTGAGTCAATTTCCCACATAAGATTTCATAATAAGGGAACGAGTCGACATCCTCATAGAGCACAAACTCCATCCAGCCTTTATCTAAAGAATGACGGGTTATTGTTTAATAATTTAATAGCTCCATTATTCCATAAATGATGGGATTTGGCCATTCACCACCCTCCAACCACCCACAGTTCATACGCATACCTTGAAAATTAGATAAAGAAACCACAGGGGAGTTGGTGACACTGGGAGGATGGAGGAAGGGCAGCTGGGAGTGGCTGAAATGGAGGCTGCCGGATGGAGCAGATTGGCGGTTCTGCTCAGCTGCTCAATATCTGCCTTCAAGAAAAAAAATGAAGGGGGTGGCCGGTTAGTGAGATAAGGATATAGCAGGTAGCAAAGAAGATAAAAGGAGAGATTACGGAGGAAAAATGAAGCCCGGGTAGGAATAGCGGGGGACAGAGAAGATGAATATGGCAGGGGTGACACACAATAGGCTGCATTAGAGGTGAGTGATGCTAGACAAATATCACAGGAGAGTCTCTGAGCGCCGGCGGAGCGACACAGAGGCAGGGAGAGCAGTGTGGAGTGAGGCGCGCACTGTGTATTTGACGGCAGCTGCCCACCATGTCTCTGTGTGCCTGCAAAACACAAAGAAGCACATTTCCAACACTGACAAGCTGGTAGAAAGGCCACAGGCTGTTGCTACACGCATAGCATCACCCCCCTTTGCCCGCTGTGTGCTGTTCTGCACAAACGCTGCCTGAACGAACTGAATGTGAATTTGAACATACACCCTAGGGATTTTGTAAGGAAATTGAGGGTCTGCAGAATATTCAAGAGTTGCAGTAAAATATATTCGAATGAGACCTACCCCTGGTCTTTATTCATTAGTTGCTCATGACATCATGTATTAGCAATAGGGGGTCCTTAGCCTTCTGGTCTATTCTCATTTATGGGTTCCTGTTTCCTAACTGGTGGGACTGGTTTAATATAATACTTTCTATATGTATTCACTGTGTGATAACTGCCATCTTATAAAGCATTTATTAGGGATTTTTATTTATTAGCCAACGATTAATTTTAGCAGATGCTTTTGTCAAAAGTAACATATAAGTGAGCATCAGTGTTTCTGGAGCATTAGGGGTTTAAGGCTGGATGGAGGCCCAGTGGTGATATGGCTACTTTTCAGGCCCTTGGGATAGAACCCACAACCTTCCAGATATGGGTGCAGATCTATAATTCACAAAACTACATACCACTCCATTAAGAATCGTTATCATTTATAATGAGTTGTTTGTTGCATTACAATTACAGAGAACCTGTTTTACAGCTTTGACATTATTGTGATCATAGTTACTGCTTTTGGCACTGGAGAGTGTGGTGTGGAGGCAGCCACAGACTCCCGATGGAGCCTGGTGGGATCATGTTAGGTAATGCTGTACATGAACTGTACTGAATGTCCAACGGATGCGTAATTAATCCATTATGAAGGTGCAGTTAATGTGAAGAGGTACCTCATATTTTTAATTACTATAACCAAGTTGTTCACCTCATGCGCAAAGCATCCTGCCTGCTTTGTAATGCTAAATGACAAGCAAAGGCATTCTGCAGCGAGTAGACCTGCAGTCATTAACCTGTCACAAACAATAAATGCAACCTGATCTCCTGAAACACTTCCTTTCATACGGCTGTCAGCAGAACCTTAGATCTATTCATCCTTGGTTATTATGTGAGCCAGTACTATCTGAAGGTGCTGCTCCTTTCTCAGTCAAAAGTGTAACGAGCCGTTTCCAGTGGCTTTCCCATTCCTTCATACAAGCACATTTTTTTCCAAACTCAAGGGTATTTAAAAATCATTAGAAAACCAGAGTTAATTTTACGTACACATTACCATGTTTCATTCCTGCAAAATCTAATTAACTTTAATGCTTTTCCATAATAAGTTACATTACGTTACAGTCAAAAAATTATACATGACAAACTTAGTTAAATATTCGTGAAGTATATTAGCATATAATGTATGTAAATAAATGAGCATTATGGTGTGTGCACTGCTGTTTTCAGGACTGAAGGCTGCACCATCTCAGCAAAAAAATTTGACAATGTTACCACAGGTAACTGTGAATGTTTCCTACCAAATAAAAGGGGCCAATGGCATCTGGGGAAAACATGATGTGCTTACATTTTCTTCCCAGTAAGCAATTTAGAAGTACAAAAACAAATCCACAATGTCACATCTTACTTTGCCTTGTTGTTAATTGGAGACTCAATGTATTCAGTCACATTGACTCACCAGGAGGGATGTTAATGATCTTCCTATAGAACTATCAGAAGTCACATGACATTCATTACTGAAACATATCGAGCTGAATAAGTTGCCAGCTAACTATATAAATAGCATTGTAATGGACTTGGGGTTTTTAACTGAAATTCCCTGGCAAGTGTGCATTCAAGATTGCTATCCAGCTATTAATAGTAAGGACTATAAGAACTGGGAATCAAGGCAGAAATCTGTAGTGGACCTGCAAGGCAGTAATATTACGGCGATTATGTTTGTGTATCCAAAACCCTTGGACTAGCCTACAAATGATCCGTCGCTCCCTGTCATTTTTGGTGGGGAGGCCTGGAGGCTGGCTGTCTTAGCTGCCCTAGGGGCCCATGGCAAGGGAGAGCAGCCTTAAAAAGCATGGCGAGTTCCCCAGGAAGTCTAGTGCCCGGCTTCTTCGGAGCTTCAGGATTGGGTGTGGAAGGAGAGCGTTCCAGGTGTTACTGAGGCCAAGGTTCTCAAGAGGGAGAGTATCTGAGATCACGAGAGTGACTTCAGCAGTGTGCCATTTATACTGGCGAAGTCCTCATCCCAGAAAACGACAATGAAACCAATGATGCCAGTTCACAATATTACAATAATATGCAAAATTACATAACGTACGTGTAGAACATACAGTGCCAATAAGTTCTCTAAATAAAACATTCAATTGCGATTTAGGACCCTACAGGAAATATTCATCTTTTACTAATATGGTTTTAAAACGCAGCATCTGGTTATCCATCTGTCCATTCATCCATTTTCTTCCAGTTATCAATCCGTCCATTCATCCATTTTCTTCCCAGGGTTTCAAAAATGTCTTCCTATTAGACATTAATTATCATATAAATCATTTTCTTGTCTAAAAGGAAATAAATCCTTTGGAATGATCAGCTATGAAACCAGAAACAGCTGCTATTTATTGTCATTGTATTAGTGTACACACACACAAACACACACACACACACACACACATATATAAGTGCATATACGCACATATCACCCATCCAATCATAATTGCATTCAGAGTTTCATTGCACATGTGCAGTGACAATTATGCTATTCTATTCTATTCTATTCTATTCTATTCTACATGTATTCTATTTCTGAGGCACACAATCACACTCTGAACAATGTATTGTTACTAGTTAGTCTAACTGTATGTTTTCAGTCTATGGCAGAAACAAGATTTCCCAGAGGAAACAGTCATAGAGTAAATAAACCCAGAAGTGCTAATCATGAAGCCCCAGAGCCACTCCCACTTACAAGCATATGTGGATGAATCAGCATAGAGGATTATAATGTGATTTATATTTGGAACCAGTTGCTGAAAGTACAATAGTGGTCAAAACTGAGGAAACACTTTTCATTTTTAGAGTCTGAAGAAATGTATACCATTTACTCTAGGTAGTTCTTTAATCACCAATGTACTATATTTGTAAACATTATTTGATTTTCTATGAACATTACCACCGATATTTGTGTAGCAATTTTTAAAGGGTAACGGCAAAAATGCTAGATGTTTCCATAATTCTGGTCACTATTATAGAGCAGGCTTTGGCCAATGAAAGCAGCAGTACTCTGGATCCTGCCAAAGCGTCGGTCCATTGCGTAGATATTACTGCAAGCCAGATGTCTGGGTGTGTTTGATTAACAGTCAGCTCAGGGCCAGATAGCCCAGAGTAGGGAGCAGGACAGGGTAAAAATGTGCTTTGTTGATGAAATTATACAGGAAGTGAGTTAATGAAATTCAATAAGAAACAGTTCCAGTGACCTGGTATATTAAATACATTTTAATTCTGGGCAGTGTTCTTACTTAGTGTGACGAGACAGCAGGTTGTCACACTAATCTACCCCAGAGCTGCTAAATGCACAGACCTTTCCTGCTCATTCATTCTTTCTAACAATGACAGAAAGATACGGTACATTGGGAATATTCCTATAAAACAGAAATTTTTCAATTATAACACAGATGTTTTGTTTGATATATGCATTGATACAAAATGAACTGAGAGTGCATATCTTAAGACCATAGGGATTGGTGAGATACTTATTGGAGTTCATCATGCAGACAGCATCATCCAGGTCTTGAACCCCTTAATACAGGCTTCAGTCTTGGGGTGGTTTATATATCTTCTTGAGTTTGGCATGAAGATGAAGTTGCATGTCTTTGCTAAGGGATTCCTGGTTAAATCACCTATTTTAATAAAGAGATGCTGACGGTTTTAATTCATATCAAATATATTGGATGAGCATGTTGACCAAGCCTTGAAGAGCTGCCTATATTTACAAAGAAAGCTGAAAGCCTGCTAATTCAATACAGCGGCACTGAATTCTAATATTCAACAAGCCTGCGTGCTGCCCAGGTTGTCATTACTATAAGGGCTTTATTCATCACGTTTAACAGTTTTTTTAAAGATGTAACAATTTCATCAGGTCCTGTCTCAGTCCTCGTTTGATGAGACGCAGTTCTGAGCATGGCCTTACGCTATACAAAAAAGCACCAGAAATCATAATGGCCATGCATGTAAACATCTTGAGTGGTACGGCTAAGTGTGCACTTATAAAATAAAATCAGTATTTCAGTTAGTGATTAAAATTCTGTCAAATGCTAATTGTGTAGCAGAGCAGGGTCATGCTAATGGACAGAAACACTGCATATCAGTACCATAGGTTATCATAAAATCTACAGTTCCACTGTAGCTGGTGTGTCCTGTTCCATTTTGAGAAAAAGCTGGGGTATAAATATTTACAAATGTGAGGAACATCATTTGCTTTTCTCTTTAGGGAACGTCTTCTGTTGCTCAGTAGTATGCAGAAACTGTAAGACTTCTGGGGTAAAAGTGTTTGGTAAATGTGATGAGAAATGTCAAGTGAAATCTCTCGCAATTCTCATGATATCATTGTATCATTGGTGACCTTCAAATATGCCAGGGCAACAGGCTGGTGATTTATGAAGAAAGACAAGGAAGAGGAGCCCTATAAACCGTTTCAAGCTGAAAGACAGAAGAGCATTTATTACAGTTTGGGGTCTGGATAATGGGCAAGACAAGCGTTTCAGCTGTTTTTAGAGCCCAGCAAACACTGGGCACATAAATTACAGGAACAGGATCCTCCACCAGCAACAAGGTTCCACATCAGGCACCAGTGGTTAAGGACTCATCTAAAGATCTCATACGACCTAAGCTGGGTGTTATTGAGTCGAAAAACATCACACAGTGTCAGTCATCAGCTCAGCTTTACGTCTAAGTGATCTTATATTTAATAATATTGTTTCAACTGTGGAAAGTTAATGGTTTGATTTTAAAACTTGGCATGGGTTACAATTACATAGGTTACTGGACAAATATCCAAATAAATGTTAAGCACCAAACCCCCGTACTGTGGACACCATCCAACCATAAAAGACAAGGTCCCCCCCCTCCCCCGATCTTCCAATTATCTCCAAAACATGCACTGTTCCGACAAGCAGAGGTGCAAACCCAGCACCCTGCAGGGGTGAGGTGACAGTTCTCCCTGCTGAGCCCCCGGTAGGTTTATGCTATGAGTAAATTAAGCTGCATGCTAAATGTAATGAAGTATGTCAGCGTGAATATTGCGCCTTTCCGTATGCAGACTGAGAAATGATGACGGAAGCAAGAAGGTGGAATGTGCAGCTGGCGATACGGATCTGGGAGAAGCTGAGGTGTTTGGTGAGCGGCAGACAGTCTGAGCTGTGCTATGACATTTGCGACAGTGAGATTCTGGACCTTGGAGGGTAAACTTTCTTTCAACTCAGAAACTACAAAAACAGGAACTACAGCAATAAATTATGGGCTACGTGCACATATAAACGAGGTTTGTCATTGGCTGGCTGAATGGCCGGTACTTCTTATTAGAAATAGGCTTCTTTTGACATTTCACAGTGTTTGAAAGAAATACATAGAGATATATTTACAAACGATTTATAATACACTTAAAGGTGTATTTTAAAATGCATTTAACCATATTATTTATACAGCTGTCAATGACTGCATGACAGATTTGGCTACTGTGTTGTAATCTGTTTATACCCTGTGGGCTCAGCAAGCGGCTCCTCAAAGGCCTGTCACCTTTTATGAACCCGCTTGTGATTAACGACGCTGGTTCAGGGCAGCAGGTAACATGGTGCGACTTAGCCCAGAGAGGTTCTCATAAAGTGGAATATCCAGCTATATAAATCAGTAACATTCTAAATAAACGTGCAGTGCGGCAAAGCATGTAAGAGTAGGAAATACACCGGGCTGAATGCAGGGGTGGGGCCACAGCAGCACCCGCCCTGACTGAAAGCTGATTGGCCCTCTAAGTGCTCCCTCCCCTATACTCACCGATTCAAAACATATCATTGGTTAATGATAAGGTTGGGCCCTCTTTATGAATAACAGCACCTTGTATACCCCTCACCTTAAAAATATTTAGAATTGCCCCTACGTAATAATAAATGTATGCATAATATAGATTTTTTTAGTTGTTGACAGGAACCTAGAGCTATAGAGGTAAGCTGTCAGCAAGAGGAATGTGGTAGAAGATATCTCTACAGTGATAGCCAGATAGGGGGAGAGAGGAAATTAAATGTGAGCAACAGATCAGATAAGGAAATATAATGTGAAGGATGGGTCTAAACGCAGAAGGGAAAGGAACGAGTGAAACATGTGCTAGCATTTCTATTTATCGGGCAGAGGTGGAAAGTTCAGGTACAGAAAGGACAAATCCATACCAAGGTTTTCTTTCAACCAACCAGGTGAGTACTTTGTGACAGTGACTCTTTATACTCAACTACTTGGCTGGAACAAAACCTCAGTCTGGAGCTGTACTTTCTGGATCTGAAATTTCCACCTCTATTATTGGGTTGGTTCAGGGTGGAATGTTTGAATCTCCACATTAGGGTTAGGGTTCTTTCTGGTCATGTGACCCAACCTAGAAAATGTTGCTTTTGCTTTAGTGAGAAAAAATGCACAATTATTAAACAGCCAGAGTGTAAGAGCTGCTTCTCAACCACATGCGTGATAGGCAGTAAGAAGGCAGCTGCACTTAGCAAATACTTTACATTTATTCATTTAGGAAAGGCTTTTTCCCAGGACATTGTATTCTCAAATATATATACTGATGAATGGGATCTTGACAATATATGTAGGGTAGATAGCATAGACCAAAATATAATAAGATAATATATGTGATTTTACATCAGATGAAAGTCACACATTAAATAATAATAATAATAATAATAAGAAGAAGAAGAAGAAGAAGAATTCTTTAATTATTATAAGGAAAAAAAGTCTGCTTTCCAACAAGAATTTTGATACAATGGCTACATTCTTGTCATCTCTGTATTGAAGGTGCCCTAGTTGTATGTAGTAACATATGGTTATGAGGTCAGAGTCCCATATCTTGTAAAATTTGTGAATATATTGTATTTTTCCCAATTTCATGAAAGAAAGAATGTCTCTTATCAGGGGACCAAAGGAGGGGGCTGTGTTTAGCCAAGGCTATTGTCAAAAACAATGTCCAAGTGGGGACCGTTGCTTGCATGACTGTAATGTACCTGTGTCCAGGTTCCTCCTTCTGCCTTGTGTCCTGTGCTTTTTGCAATAAGCTGCAGACAAAATGCAGCCCTTTTCTGGATAAGTGATCCTGCGAAATGGACAAGCAGATGGACAGACCGCATGTTGCTACATAATTGTCCTGAAATGTCATAAATAGCTACCGTCAGATAGTCCTCAACCACCCTGCTCTTAAACATCCCTTTACACATTTTTTTAACAACCTCAGGAACATTTATCTTCTTCTTAATGCCTATTAACTGTCCCCCAGCATCTTATCCTCAACTGTCATGAATAACTTCGACTCCATAATTAAAACGGCTAAATCACTTGCCGACCACCCACTGCACCCATTAAAGGACTGAAGATGAGGTCACTGGAGGGAATATGAGTGCTGAGCTTTTGAAAGGGGTGGCAGGGTGTTTGTTGAACAAGCTGCAGTCATCACATCGGCTTTGTAGTTACTGCAGTCTGCAGTTAGAAGTATTTTAGAGAAATGACTTTGAAAGGAGAGCAACGAAAGGTGTTTGTATTTGCCACTGGAAAGACATGGTGAGAGTTCAAGTGCAAGGATAGGCTTCCACGAGGACACCCTTGTGCAAGATATTAAACCTCAGACGATCTAGTAACATCCATGAGAGAAAGAAAAAATTTGTACCGCTTTAGATTAAACATCAGCTAAACAACTAACTATAGATGCAAGAAGATGGTGCTTTGCAATGCAAGCAATGAGAAAACAGACATACACCGTTTCGGTACATTAACTTGCTCATTAGGTCATGCTTCACCGTGCTGGGAAATGTTCTCTGCAGCTTAGCATTATTTTATAATGACATCAGCAAGCTGATATTTAGAGATATCCAACTGTAAACACAGAGAAGCATATATATCTCACACACTCATCTTCTCTGGCATTTGGGGGGTGTCTTATTGCCCAGGACATCGAACTAAATCAAACCACTGGCAATCACAGGGTACGGTCTATATATAGAGAAAAGGGCAAAGAGCACCTATGCATGTTACAGTTATACGGAATCAGTGTGATTCATTTCCAAATGAAGAGCACAGCACTCTAGGGCTGTTCTTGATGTTTTCTTATACCTGTAGGACTCCTCAGACGCCAAAGATTGGCCTGAACAGGTATTGAAATAGAAAGTGAGTGTTAACCTTTATATGTTATTCACTCAGCTTATCGCAATGAAGTCCCACCTGCATCTCCCCAACTGGCCCTCGGGCCCAGAGGACGATGAGGTGGATACACACCACTGCTAGGACTCACAGAGTCATCACTTTAGGCCTGTGATGTTACCTCCACCCGCCCCGGGCTCCAAGCAGGTTTAACAAAGCCTGTCGACGTATGAAATACTAGGAGCCACAGATAAACCAGCCTGGCACAGAGGTAACCCCATCTCCCTGGACCATTAACATGGAAGCACCTGGAATGAGTTAATTCTTTTTCCCTTCATTCCTTGGTGAGGTCGGCCTGCCTAATTCCCTCAGTACACCTAATGCACTTAATACAGCGTATAAAGTTAAACAGTAAATTTGGAGAATGCACCTTGACATGAGCATTCAGCACCGGGTGCAAATGTTAAATTTGTCATCTGGTTAAAAGTAAATGGAATCCTGCTTCTGCGCTTGAAGCCTGAGAATACTTTTAGCTGTCACAAGTAAGTAGCTTTTATTTTTTTTTATTCCTACACTTACTGGAGGTTAATGGGTAAAAGAAACAGCGGGAATGGAAGCCCTCGGGAGCCAGTGTTCACGCAGCATGGTGCTGAAGCAGAAGCCCAGGTGTTAGACAAAGATGCGAAGCTACAGCAGTAACATGGCACATTGCTTTGAACCCCGATCCCCAGAGCAAACCTCCTAGATTCTGCTGGATGCTAGTCGGTGGTGTTCCTGCACAATGCCTCCCCATTGACAAAAGTCTAAGTATACTAAGATACGCATATGAAAAAATCATTTTGGAAACAGGAAAAGGTGACCGATAGCAATATCTGGTGAAGAGTCCTTGAATTCAAACAATTTTGATTTGCTTATGGGGCAAAGACTGCTTCGCTGATAACATTAAATAAGGCCAGCTTATTTAAATTAATCAAATTTAATTGATGACTTGATCCATCCGTCTTCCAACCACTTGTCCAGTACATGACTGTAGAGATTCACATATTGGGGGTAACATATAGGTTTAATACTGTACAAAATACCCTATACCTTTTGGGGAATGATATACATGTTATGGGTGTCTATGTTATGATGTAACAGGCTTATAAAATGTATTAGTACGCAATATACCTGTGACATTAACACTGGCCAGTATTTTGCGCTGAGTAGTGGTCACATGTGAAATCGTGGACCTCATGATCTGTAACTGAAAAATGAAATGCTTTAACTATGACTAAAAATGCTAGTTAGAACCAGAACATAAATTTGGCAACGGTAATATTAAACTGTCGTCATCCTTGGTTTTTGTGCATGTGCATGAATGGATGGATGGAAGGATTTGAAAAGGGACAAGGGAATGGAGGAAGTCTTACCCATCTAAGCTGGCTGACAGTGAGCTGTTGGATGCTAATCGGTGGTGTCCCTTCCCAACCCAACAAAGACTGACCTTGCTTACATAAAATGACACAGACCAGCTTGGCCCCCCACTCCCCATTTCTCCTGACGTAGACTTGGTCCTGAAGCACACGCCCATTCACCTTCTGATTATGCCCTCCGTTGTTCTTCATGCTTTGTTGCACTGACTCATTGTGTGATGAGAAAAAAAAACATCTCCCAGGCTTTTGCCACAGATTTTTATTTCCCGTCAGCAATTCCTGTGACCCCCCACCCTCCAGCTAATCAATACTGTGCCCCAATGAACCAGTAAATTAAATGCAAGGCTAATCTATTTTCCTAAATGCCCCTGACATCTAGTTGATGCCATTCTTCAGTACTGTATGTGCATGGTGTGCGCCTGGCATGCTTGAGACAAGACTTTGTGAGCCCTTTTTCCCAAAGACTGACATGTTGTCCATTAGGCTGGAGATTTTCCTTCCCACCCATCCAGGAACGTGATTTCTGGCACTGAAGGGAAACCAACCAATAGCATTCGATTTCTAAAGATCCTATTTGCTAAGCCCGCCCTTAGGAATCTTATAACCAATCATATTCTTGCATCTCTCTCTGTCACTAATGTGCATCATTACATTGTTCTCTATACTTATTTCCCTATTTACCTCTTTATTTAGGAGGCCCAGAATGTCAGTTATGCAGCCATGAAGCACATGTACAATCACAGTAAGGACAAAGAGCAGCTGATGAGGAACATGCAGTGTGCATTCAGCACATTTTACCAACCGTCTTTGTCGCCTTTGTTCTTTCAAAAGGCAATTTGTACTCATGTTATAGCCTTTCCTGACTGAAACACTCTCATTCATTTCTAGTGGTGCTATTTTGCTCATTTCAAATAAATGAAATTTTTTTTCAAGTAATTTTGCAAAATATTACTTTTTGGAACACAGAGTTAAGAGTAATGTATTATATAATCTGACTCCCTTATATCTGATTGTATTATTATGACTTTTTACGTTTGTATAAGTGATTGTTTATCATATTATACTTGTTCAAGTTTTTTTATGTATCAGTCTTTGATCATTTATGCATTTCTTTCCATCCCCATATATTAAATTTTATATTTTTCATAATCAAAGGTATGTATCTACATAATAAATATATTGGTTCTACTGTTTGCTATAGAAGTCTGACTGGTGGCCATTTCTCCAGTGTACAACAAAATACCTGTAATTGTTGCCGTTGTTTTAAAAACGTACCTACATTCAAACAACAGGTAAACAAGACTGTGTATGTGAATAGAATATTAAAAATACACTGTTGTCTTGCAACATCTACTGTAGAAGCACCTTACACTGAAATTCATTGACTGAGACTAATTGACTGAAATTATGTATAAAATATTATTTGCGTCTGGTCATATTCAACTGGGTAGTGGCCATTAAAATAAAAGGACATGTGTTTCAAACAATTACTGCAAAAGCAAAGTGTCGTTAACGACCCTATATTAAAGTAACTGACGTGGAAGAAGAAAATTTACGCAGTATTTGAAATGGACGATTGGCACCACCTAGTGTATATAAATATTACTACACACAGCTATGATTTATTAATACTTTTTAAACATAGAAACTACTATTTTTAATTTTTTTAAAGTCGTGTTTAAGGCCTTTTGTTCTGAAAAATTCCGAATTTTCTTAAATAAATAATTAATAGTTACACTTATAGGAGGCGAAATCGCCATTTAGTTAGTAATTGTAAGATTTTTTTTTATTAAGGCAGAATGAAAATGTAATTAATACCATTAAACATGTGTTTGAATAATAGCTTAAGTATTTCTAAATAATTACAAATTCTAATAATTCTTCCTACGGTACATGCTTGGGTACCGTAGACCCCTACGAAGAAACTTCATAACCCAGAGTGCCTTGTGACTTGACTTAATAAACTTCCGGAGTGGAAGGGATAGTGTGTTTTTAGCTTGCGGGGTGCTCGGGAATTTCCCAGGACTGTTAAAAACACCTTTGGTCAGTAAAACTGAAAATAGAAGCCATTTTTTCTTCAATGGAGAAAATATGCGACATACCAAACATGAAGCTTAAATTTAAGTGTACGATGCTCTAGCCGTGAGAGGGATTATTGGCTAGTTATTCTCATTTTGCCCTGCAAAATTAGGGGGGCTTTGCGCCCTTAAAAGGACATAAACATCGCTAGCTCGGTGCTAGCAGAATCTGGATAGCCGAGATTATTGCTGATATTTTAAAGCTCATTTTTGCATCCAGATGGAGGGGATACAATCGCAAGCCGTTCGTTCACAAACCCAGTCGGATAATGTGAACCAGCCTGCGCGGCCCCTTAACAGCTATGGGTTCGGTAAACAAGTCGGTTCCGATGGAGTCGGTGGGGAGGACTGGTGCGACAGCGGCTTGGAGTGTTTAAATGGAGCGCTAAGCCTGGAGACCCCTTTCTGCACCGAAAGCGAACATCCCCCGTATGATATTTGTTCCAGGAAGATAGACTCGGAACATGAACCCACCGACAGCTGTATCTCCCTGGGGAACGGGGAAAGACTGGACTCGGCCCTCGGGCACTCGATAACGGACGAGATGCTGGGCTGCATTTCCCAAGGCATCGGGACCATACAGCTAAGCGAGCCCGACAGTGTCTCCGTGGACAGATCTGGGGAAGTTATCGGGGGACAGGTGGAGGCATACCCCCCCGAAGAGGTGTTCAACACCCTGAACTTCGTGTCAGAGGACGGAGACACGTGAGTAAAAAAAATGACCAGTGCAACCTGGTTCGATTGCAGTTGTGGTGCAAAACGTGTTTTCGAGCTAGTTGTTTAGTAAAATTATTTTACTTTGCAAGAAAGAAAAAAAGCGTCTTAAATATCGTCTCTCTTGTAGTGCTCTCCACCTGGCTTTAATTCATGAACACTTGACCTTTGTGCACTATTTGGTGGGAGTGATAACCCTGGACCAGAACTGGACCCCCTATTTGGACATCCAGAACGATCTGGGCCAGGTGGGTTACGTGTGTGATTTTTATACTCGAGTTTGCCTAATACGCAAAAAAAAAAAAAATAATCTCAGCTACCTGTTTGGGTTTCCCTTGGTAAATTAAATCGCGGCTATCAGAGCAGCTGTCGTTTGCGTACGGAATAGCTGTCATCATGCAACTCTCTGAGAAGAGTGTTTACTTACACAAAAAAGTAAGTAAACCCCCTCCTCCAATTGTTCTGCATTTAATATCTCTGTTTGCATGCCGTTTTACATATTTTTTTAATATCTCCTTCCTGCTTACCGCTTACATCGGACTGTAATCTCTCCCACCGCTAGACGGCGCTCCACCTGGCCGTGATCGTCGACCAACCCGACTGCGTGAAGGCTCTGCTGTGGGGTGGCGCGAGCGCTAAGATCCAGGAGCGTGGGGGCAACACACCGCTGCACCTGGCCGTGCGTGAGAGCCGCATGTCCTGCGTGCGGGAGCTCACCTGCAGCAGCCTCCGGCCGGACCATCTACGCATCATCAATTACTCGGGTGTGTGCCAGTCGATCACAGTACCACCAGTCTTTTAACCTGTCCTTTCCTGGTTTCTTACTTCTCAAGTCTCTCCGGTGTTTAGGGGTGAGTGCCCTGCATCTGGCAGTGCAGAAGGGCAACGAGGAGATCGTTCACATGCTGCTGGAAGGAGGAGCTGATGTCAACCAGAGGGTCAGTTACTTTGTTATTTTTCAACGCAGAGTCTGGAACGATTTCCTCCATACATTCGATTTCATTTATTATATTTGTTAGGTTTATTTGTTCTAAGAGTTGCATGGACCCTGGTTGTGCTTCCATGGTCTAGAACTGACTTGTTATGGTTTCCATCTTCATTCGTCCAATGGTCACCTAGGACCTGAGCTCTGGCCGCTCCCCGCTGCACTGGGCCGTAGAGTCGCAGAGCCCCACCTTGGTGAGGCTGCTGTTGCGAGCAGGCGCAGCCGTGGACCAGCCGTCATACGCAGGACACTCGCCGCTCTACTGCGCCCTCCACAGGCCTAACGCGGAGGTGCAGGCATTGCTGCGCGATGGTGGAGGCACGGAGATGCACGGCGGGGACGATGAAGACGAGGAGGACCGGGAAAGTGAAGAGGTGAATGTACATGTGGGTCTACACGAGACGCAGGTCGAATGGAGTCTTATTAATGTCAGCTTTCTTGGTGGCTCTGTGTCGCAGCTGTTGAAGTGCTGGTATGATAATCCCCCTTCTCTTCTTTTTGCAGGATGAGTTTGATGACTTGATCATCAACGGCCACCGGGTGCTGTAACCATGCAGAACACTTTAGAGCCACGCATCTCGCTAAAACCCTTGTGCTGTTCAGTGCAGTCTTACATGTCAGGGCTGAACTAATGTGTGTGTGTGTGTGTGTGTGTGTGTGTTCAGAGCTGGTGGTTAGACCCCTCCATTGCAACATCACCCAAACATTATAAACAGTTATGCTTGGTGGTCTCTGCCATACTTTGTGTGTGTGTGTGTGTGTGTGTCTGTGATGTGTCTGTTCAGTGCTTTCCGGCTTTCTGGCTCATTTCCGAATCTTCAGAGTGCTGTTTTCCTGTGGACTGCCAGGGAACAGGAGCAGCACTAGTGTTCGGTACCTTTAACCTGGTTCTCTTGGCTTTACTGGGTTCTGGATCCACATTCTGATTGATACTGAACTTTTTAGCTTCGCTTTCTTTGTCTGAAACTGCTGGGGTTCTCGCTGTATTTCAGAGTTTCCCTCTGAAAAGGGTGAATCCTTCTGCAAGGCTTTAAACTTCTTGTTAGGCTAGCTGTCACTTTTTTAACACAGAACTCATCTTCCTGAGTTGCCGTACGCTGTATGTATGTGGCATTAAAATAAAGCAAGCAACTTGTTTGGTGTTTTAGTTGGGATTTTATTTTATTATTTTTTTTTAACGGAACCTAACACCTTGATCGGTTGCGATGGTGTAAATACAGAGAAGGCTGAGAACTGTGAAGGTTTGTGACTCTACACCAGGGCTCCTTCATCCTGGTTTCTTGGGGCCTGTTGTGGCTTTTTGTTCAAGCTGACCTGAATAGACTTAGTTCACAGATTCCTTCTGTCTTTGTCTGGATGTTTGTGTGTGTGTCACCTGTAAAAACAGCATAAGATTGTAGAAATCTGTGTTTCCTTGTCAGTTGTTGTTAAAATCGTTAAACGTTTTGTTTTAATGGTATGTTTAAGCCCAATATTAATTTGCAGTGGTTTGTTTGAAGGCCAATGTTATTTTTAATCTTAATCAAAGTGGATAGAAAGTTTCTTCTCTAGCACAGTTGAACATTGGAGAATTTGGCTATTAGTATGGGATGTGTAAACATTTGGTGTTTTGTGTGAATAAAAATACCTCTCACTAAATTGGATCTTGGATGGAACTCAAGCCACGACACCCAATTGCTCACAATTCGCAAACTGTTGATTTGGCCTGGCAGGGAAGAACAAAATCAAGTCAAATACTTACACTGCATTCACATCACAGAGTCAAATACTTGCACTGCATTCACATCACAGAGTCAAATACTTACACTGCATTCACATCACAGGGTTACACAGAGTCTTTTGAGAGAATTAAGGGAAAGACATAATTTAAATTTTGCATCCGCCTATATGCTTTTTAATCTTTAGATTACAACTGCCCCTGAGTTAGTAATGACTAGCAGGATGGACATTGACTGGATGAAAATGAATTGCTTCTGTCATTCTCTGCTTAATCTTTTCCCTGTACATTGATGCTTTTCGTGATCAAAAATTAATAAATCATTTAAATGGATAAACTCTTTCTGTCATTTCTTCAACAGTGTCAGTAATTGTCTTTTTTACGATTGAAAATTCCATGTCAAAGTCTGTGTATTCTTTTTGAATTTACCCTGTTCTAAATGAATTAAATAAACTTGTGTTCATTTGATTTACCAGTGTTCAGACTCAGAGTAAGACCAATGAGGAGGTGGGACCAACACATCTGATTGGTTGGTCCCACCTGCTCTAGTTGCATGGACCCACTCTCTGAACCAAGAATTTTTTTGTTTTGCCCTCAGAATATTTTTTGTGTAAGTACAACTCTCATGAGCGACAACGTTAATTAAACCTTAAAGTTTCTCAAATGTCATTAATCTACTTCTTATCTCCTCCTGAGTATTTAGCCACTGCAGCACCTGCTGGCTGACTGAGTACATTACAGTCTGCCCGTTTGTTATTTACTGATGTAAAGATAGTGATTAGTTATGACATTCAGTCATTGCTGCTACATGCAGGTCCAGGCACGGAGTCCTGCACGGCTCTGGAGTTTGCAGTTTCTTTTTCATGCATTGTTATTTTTAAAATATATTCTGTCACTGAGATACTTCGACAGTAATACTTTCTCTTCCATACTCCTGGCGCTGGCTGAACCTTAGTAAACTTACCGGGTAAAATTACTGAGCAGTGTCTGTAGTGCCGGTGTGATTGTTTATTGGTACCTTTTAAAATAGCTAATGGCATCAATAGTGAGTTTACTTCCATCCGTCCACCCTGTAACCACTTACCTACTCAGGGTTCTGGGAGGTCCGGACCCCATTCCGGAGGCCACAGGCACAAGATGGGGAACTTCCCAGGATGGGGGAATTTACATTTTTAATGGAACTGGTACAACAGATGATACTTGATTATAATGATTTTATACTATGACACTATGATTGATAATGATCTTATTAGCAACCCAACTTGTCATCGTCCGCGGTATCAGAAGCTATATGAGGATTGCATGTAAGATGTTGTCTGCATTTACATCTGAAGGAAGTAACATGAAGCTGATGCCTCTGTTGATTTATCACTGTTATTATTTTATTACTGCAATATTTGAACATGAGGATTTAAAGTGACATTATGTTATTTAGTACAAGTTCATTTATGTCAGCGACGGCTTCCCCAGTGGCCATTAATGAAAGCAAAGTGTGTCTTACACTGGGGGTCTCAGTGCTGGATTAGTGTCCGGTTAGGCTGTAAAGGCCCTTTGCCTGCTATTTCCACACAGTGACCCCGGCCAGGCTGCGATTGGATTCGAGTGAACAGGGTAATTGTTTCGCTTGATGTAGGTTGGACATGGAGAAGGTGAATAGCTACCCACAATAATTATTGGTGTGTGTAGGTGGGGAAGGGTACAGCAAAGGCTAAAATTACTTGGCGCTTTCAGCAAATTTCTAAAAATTAGTCAAGACAAAAAAATTCTGTTGGTGCTTTATTCTGTAAGACAGCGTCGTGGCGTGAAATGGGTTTACCAAAACAATGAGCTATGGTTCTGTAGCCAGACTTATGGAGCTGTGGTTCTGTAGCCAGACTTATGGTTCTCTGTTTGTATTCAGGTTTGGTCATTCCCGCTCAGCAATGGCCACCAAATGTGTTTCAATCTCGGCTTCCGTCAGTGTTCTGTTGAAGGAAAAAGGTAATTGAACGTTAAAATGATCTGGTTTCAGTACTATATCTGAACTCTAGATTACAGGTGCTGTAATATCGCATTGAGATCATTTTAAGTTAAAGTTAAAAACTACAGTTACTGCAGAAGTTTGAAATTTGAAATTACAATTTATTATAGGATTGCACAAAAACTTTTGGTTGTGCGAACAAAAACATAACTAAAACTACAGATATAATATTGTCTAACATTTGTTAAGATATGCTTTGGTGCTTTAGTTCAAGCCTTGTGTTCGTTTCAGAGATCAGTAGATTTTAATAGTTAAAATAAAATAATAATAATAATAATAAAAAAAAATCTAAATCACTTCCTTACCCAAGCAACTAATTAAGATAAGGGCAATCAGATCCACTAAATAGTGGAAAGTTAAAAAGTGATACTATACCAGGAACTAATTGAGTGACTTGTCATTAGTACCTGAATTTGGGGTTCTCCTTGGTTACAACACCAACCTCCAGATCGCTGGCTTTGAAATCCAGAGACAAGATGGAGGACAAGCAGCTGATGGCCAGCTAAAGACAGATAGACCCAACAGTGCAGCCAATGTACATGAAAGATAAAGAGACCCCTGGGTTAGTCAAGGACAGGTAGTATAGCATGATACAACTCACACTTTGTTAAAGACAAGTGAGTATACAATCAGGACAATTGACGTCATTTTTACCAGCATCTTAACACAGCAGTGATACAATATTGGGAGAATATCATTAAGGTGATACAAGGTAACATCCATTTATTGTTTGCATAGAATGTAGCAAGAAATAGCTCATTCACAGACAGATCTTTTTGAGAGACAGCAGTCTTTGATAAACCGTGTTACCGTTACCTCTACACTCTGTTCGTAGGATAAGTCCGGTTTCTTTTTCAGCTTCTTTTCCAAGTAGCTATTCGCTTCATGTTGCTTGGCGCCCACACCTGTGGCTCGGAACCCACAAAAGTAGCCGGCTGGATCGCATTTGTAGAGCATCGGGCCCTGCTGTGGATCCATGGCGATCAGGATCATACCTGGTAAGTGAGAGGGGCAGCCACGTAGTTGGCGTGGTTTCAACAACTTCATGCTTCATCAGTGTTGGAGAAGTTACTTGCAAAAGTAATCCATTACACAGAGGTGGAAAGTTCAAATCCAGAAATTACAAATCCAGGCCAAGGTTTAGTTTCAACCAGCCTGTAGAGTACTCTGTGACTGTTATACTAAACTTGTTGGTTGAAACAAAACCTTGGCCTGGA
>JAODKF010000042.1:8698257-8721049 GCA_026779585.1 Mormyrus proboscirostris | reverse complement strand
CCCCCCCCCCCCCCCCCCCCCCCCCCCCCCCCCCCCCCCCACACCACTACCCGAGTAGCAGACGAGACAGGCAGAGACCGATCGCACGGAGCTGAGCAGAAAAGGTCAGTGAGACCTGTAATGAAGCTCGAGCGCAGAGAATATCTGCTTCTGCAGAGAGACGAACTCCTCCAGCAGCTGCGAACTCTCCTTGCCCGTCTCATTCGCCGTCACCCCAAACATCTCCACCTGTACGCAGAAGGATCAGAAAGAGACACCATGCTCACCGGCTGCCACTGCTGAGAAAATGTTTACAGACGCCACATTCAGCCAATACAGCTGCTCATTAAAGCACGACGACATGGAACAGGACGTGCCCAGGGGAGGCTGCATTTAAACAAACATACTGGCTTGATATCTCCTGTCTGGTTGACCACCAAGCAGCATTTTTCATGCCACTTGGTGGCAACTTGTGACCAGGTAACAACTCTTGCTCCCAAAGGGAATCTCACTCAAAGAATTTTAAAATGAATTTTTTATGTTTACAGCAGCTGTCTCTATTCACTTTGAATTCCCCATAAATATTAATATTTGCTCATTCTTGCTAACTTAATGGGCCTGAATAAAAACTTGCGTCACCATTTTTGTGTTTGAATAGACATCCAACTAAAAACACACACACAAAAACTTTTCCACCTGCTTATGTTGCCCGTAGACCCATTTTAGTGTTGCGTTAATAAACTGCAGTCAACAACAGGGAATACGTCGTTAGATGATTCAGTCGTTGCGAGATCAGAGTACTTACGCAAACCTAGATTCTATAGCCTACTACACACCTAGGCTACAGTAAACTTTTTCATACAAGTAGAAAGCGTATACTCCAAAACAATGATAAAACTACAGCATTGTGAACACATAACAGTTAACTTGGTTATTATTGAGTATTATGAACAGTGCACAATTGTATGTGCTATACATACTTTTATACAACTGGAAGCGCAAAAGTTTTATTGACGCCAGCATCACCACAAATACGTGAGTAATGAGTTAGGCTACGGCAGGAATTTTTCAACTCGATTAAATTGTAATCTTAGAGGATTCCCGTCGTAAATGTGGTCCATTGTTGACCGAAATATTGTTATCCGGTACATAACTAAACCAAAGGAGAGAGCTGTAAATGACCACTGACATGCGAAGGAATGAAGCTGTGAACAGGCTTCCGCCCCGAGGGCCCCGAGCACGGCCCGTTCTCACCTTGTTGAACTGATGGACTCTGTAGAGTCCCCAGGCCTCTCTGCCGGTGTCCGTCTCTGCCCGGTAACACGTGCTGCAGCACACCGTCCTACACACAGGGACTCTCCGTTAGACTCACAGCTAACAGCCACTTTGACAGTATAAAGCACAATAGCCACCAAAAACAAAAAAACTCTGCTGGCGAGATGCTGCCATTAGCGAGACAGGCTAACGAGCAAACAGAGCGCTACATGTGCCGTCCAGACGGCAACTAGAAAACTCCACAGGGCATTTTGCTCTGAAGTGTTCGTAGGCACTTTTTTCGCTGAGTAAGACAGGGCAAGAAGGTTGTTAAATCAAAGGGTTATTGTTACGCTATTCAAAGGGTTTCATCGAGTTTGAGACGGAGCGGTGCTAGGCTAAAACCACGAGCTTGTTAAAGCTGCATCAGCAACACTGCAGGAGAGAAACGCTTTTCATGCACGCAGGTGCAGAGCGGAGGCTGCTTCCAATCCCTACGGCTTCTTCCTCCACCTCGGCAGTGAGAAATGGCTCCCATGAGCAAATGGCAGCACAGTGGGACTCACCTGACTGGCAGGTCCTTGCTGTTCACAGCGTGATCCATGAAATACCCTGTAAACAGGTGCTGGGAGTGAATAAGCTTTCCCACAAACAGCCTGCTTCCCTAGACAGCATAGTCTTACAAACTATAAATACATCATCAGAAACAAAAAGGCTTAATCCACCGTGCCTGAAGATACCAGCACTTATCTGGACAAACCTACAGCTCTGGAAAAAAATTAAGAGACTAGATTTTAAAAAAACCTGCATTCTTAAATCCTGGTTTAATGCTGGCTCTGTTAGTGGAAGGCTATGCTGCAAGGCAGAAACGTTGAGCCTGGAAGCAGCCTAAGACAGCAGTACACAAGAACAAAGTGAAGAAGACGACAATGACAGGGTTCGAAATAGCCGGTTTGCGATGTAAAAACACGCCCAAACCAGGTGAGTCCAACTCTAACAGATACTGATTGTTGAACTAATGGGGCTCCTGGGAGGAAACGAGGGCTGAAGACCCCTGGCCCAACCTGATGTGCTCACCTGCTATGCCCACCTCTCCAGTGCCAGCCAGTCGGAGGTCAGGGTAGCGAGACGGGTCCAGGGAGTAGGCCTGAGATTGATGAGCATGGGGCTGCATCCCACAGCCTTCCTGTGAGGAAGAAGTCGGTCACCATCACTGATAGAAGTACCACTGCGGAGCGCCAGTACAGCAAAAGTGCAATGCACAACGTCCCTAGAACAACAGACGCAGCTAGCTGAGTAATGGCCGATGTGACACTGCTGCAACAGTAGGTCAGTAAACTCTAAAATGATCAAACTGTCAAGGCTTTAGATAAAATGCATCTAGACACCTTTTCTGAATGTATTTAGCATTAAGATATTTCCAATGCATTTGTAATGCATATATTACATTAAAAAGACCAAGAAGGCAGCAAGGCTTTGAGTTACGGACCACTTGCCAAATGTGAACCCGGACATGGAAGTTTCTCAGCACCAAGAACACAAAAATCGTACTTGAGGTCTTGGCAAGAGTGATCATGCTGACTTCATTGATATTTGAGACGGGGGATTTTTACTGTTCTCCGTACTTCTGTTCATGAGTATTGGAGCTGGTTGTCAGCAATGGAAGACGACGTAAAGCAGGTATGCAGAAACACAAGTACAGTCAAGTGTGCGTATTGTGAAACCTCCCATGTTTCTCACACTGTGGCTCTTAGCGATTAACATGGGAACAAGTGGAGGTTCATGCAGAAGGAAGACGGCTTGTACTCACAAACACAGCTGCTTTCAGCATGTCAGGCACAACCATGGGGACAAAACCCTGTGGAGGAGGTCAAAATTCATCTTTATGTGATCATTCTCAGAAGCCTTCTGCATCAAAGACCTCATTCATCTCCTCCCCAGGCCTGTACTCCTCAGTAATGAACTTTTGCCACCAAGACTATTTCAGACAGCTCCACTTCTGCTCCAAGACCCACATGAAGGGGCATTTTGCAAATGTAATTTCTGAGATTTGAATTCTGAGGTTCTTGAGTGTTGAGGTTCTTGAATTCTATGGACTTTCTCAAAACCATTCTTACATGGTAAAAGTCAATTGCCATACTGCTAGTGAAAACGTCTTACTCTACCAAAACTGTCCCCTACCTAATCTTAACTCTTTCCATCTACAGACTCAATCTTAAAATCCAATTTCTTTACAATTTATTCAAGTTCCGCTAGGAATCAGAGCCATCAGGAATCTGCAAGTAATTCTCCAAAATACTATGGCAACGTCAAAATAAGTATTAAACTGACACCACTTTTCTTACTTTAACATGCTGCTATACCGGAATCTGCCTGAAATATTCCAGCACAGCTCAGTGCAACTACGACCCAGGTCCAGCCAGACCTATCAATTTTCGTTGTGATTAAAGACCCCCCCCCCCCAAACTCAAGGGACAGCTACACACAGACACCATCCTTACATACCCTTTGTTGAAGGAAGTCCAAAACAAAGTTCTGCAGAGCCGTCTGGAGTTGGGCCCCAGCTCCCCGCAGATAGTAGGACCTGTGACCCGATATGTGAGCCAGACGTCTGAGTGGTAGAGGGAGGAATGCAGACAATATCAGAACCATTATCATCATTGCATCTATTCTCAATGTGCATGTGACACTCATGCCAATGAAGCCATTTAAGTGGACAAAAATTAACTTCATTTCAAAGCGGGTGGTAGGTAACAGCCATGAATGGATATTCCTACAGGATTGCAGTCATGCTATTAACCTCTTTCCAAAAATAACCAGTGACCACAGTTTAAGTTTATGCTTTTTGCGTGTCTGAGTCAGACTAGTAACAGAGACTGACTAGGCATCGGATCTGGCAAATAGATGCAGGCAACATTTAAGCGATTTCTCTAATTCTAGACTTGTACATCTCATTCAAATAGGCCGGGAATACATTTTCAAAAATGGTTCTCTGTTGCCAACACTACAATATAAGAGAGATAAAATAGAGGAGGGTACAGAACGCATGAAGAGAAAGAGATTTGAGACAAAGGGGTTCAGTGTCTGGGAGCACAATGCCAGCCAAAACCAACAAAACAAGCTCATGCAACTATAATGACCCATCGAGTGACGTCACTCTCACAAGCAGTGACACACATTGTGTTGAACGAATGAGCCACAACAAACTCATTAATACATCCATCCATCATCTATCCATTCATTCATCCATGCATTCATCCGTTTTCTATAACTACTTATCTAGTACAGCAACACAGACAGGAACTGCATATTACTTTGAGAACATTAGTTTCCATTTCAAGTACACCAACGGAACAACACGTTACTAAACCACACAGCATTTCAATGTAATTAACTTACTGCACTACAGTAATGGGAAAGACAAATAGGGAGAGGACAGAGACAAGCTTCGAGTAGTGTTGATCTCTGACCTTTGCCTGATAAGGTCAAGCTGTTCTCCAATTTCCAGGTGCCCTTTCACTTTGAAGTCAAACTCTAGAATATAAAAAACACAACCACATTCACATCACACAGTAAACAATGGATTATTAGTCAGCTCAACTCGGCAAGGCAGACAGCCTTGGGCTCTGTGAACAGCACCGTTACCGTCTGGCCATAATAATGTATAGGAGCCAATTACGGGAAGAAAACTACAGGCAAGGTCGCAAAACTCTAAATAAAAGTTGGCACAGCTTGTCTAGACAGCATGAGAGAGTGTCCAGGCAAGACCAACTGCTACATCTTTTACTAGAGCAATTTATATGCAGCCAAACGCAATCTTTAAATGTTTAATAGGCATAATTATAAAAGCTACATTCTAAGTTTGTCCACATGGACTTCTACCTGAAGCAGAATCAGTGACAGGTTGAAATATGGGGTGATGGAGCGCAGACACTCAGAAAACATGGTGTTATCAAAGCAGCACTTCTGGTAACCTTACCGGGTTTTGGGCCAACCAGCTCCACTATTTTGGCATGAGTCTCATCCCCCTCTGGCTGAGAAATAACAAGGCCATCAGTGTGCAAGTGTGAATCACCCTGATCGGTGCAGCAGGCAGGCAGGCTTTACTAGGGACGGAATCTACATTCCCACGTTTAAAGGGAAGGACAGGAATAAATTCCACAAAAAAAAAAATAATACGATTCCCAATGGACATCGGCGAAAAGAAGCCAGATCATAGAAGACTGGGTATATGGTTTAATGGTTTAAGGTGTAATGGCATGAGAGGAGGAAGAGAAACAGCAAAGAAACACGCAAAAAAAATGGACAAATCAACACAATTATTCAAGTCACATGACTCCAATTAATCAGTGTATCAATGTAAAGTCTGGGGATAAATCAAACTTATCGAGGGCAGCTCCTTACTCTTTCGTACAGGAGCCCATTGGGCCAGCATCTGTAAAGAGGGTATCGGTCTGTTTGCTGCGATTCGGCGGCTCCATATGTTTATCGCCGTCTCAGAGAAGATGCCTCATGTGTTGGGTCAGCCTTTGTACTGATACCGATGTCTCTCAGTGATTCGTGCTTTTTTGTTTACCCAGTGTCCATTGTCACTGAAGCACTTAGACATGTACTTAACAACATATGCAATCTTAGTACCTCATCGGCACATTTTACATTTACCTGACAGACACTTGACTACAAAGCCACTACATGGCATTGGGCAAAGGTAGATAATTCATGTGCAGAAAGTAAAAAACCCAGACCAAGGTTTTGTTTCAACCGACCAGCTGAGTACTCAGTGACCGTGACTTTTTAAACTCACCACACTAGGGTGTGTAGTGTTGGGTAGTAGCAGGGCTTGAACAAAATGCTCCATCTCCAGCTCAGTTTCCTGGGGGTACAGTTTGTTTAAGCTGTTGCGGACCTCTCGTCCTTCTGCCCTTGCTTGCTGGTATTCTGGCAGCTGAGTAAGTGAAATTGGGTGTTACTGATCAATCTTGACTCAAGTTCTCAGACTGCAACTCCAACATCAACGCCAGGGGGCTCCACTGAGCCATCAAGTGCCCAAAATATACAGACCCTCAAACCAGATCCAACCCCCAGTAGACATATATACATATATACACATATATACATATATACATACATATATATATATATATATATATACACACACACACGTATATATATACACGTATATATATACACGTATATATATATATATATATATACACATATACACACACATATATATACACATACATATATATACACACACACACACACACACACACACACACATATATATATATATATACACATATACATATATATACACATATATATATATACACACACATATAAAATTGTAAAGTATACTCAAATCACTTACAGCAGGCAACATTTTCTTGTCATACTGATCCTGCAATGAAAATAATTCATCACTTATAAGCAAAAGGTTCCATTAAAGCATCAGCTGACAATCTCTAGAACTCTATTTACAGGATTAAAACAAATGTGTAGTATGTTAAGCTTGTTATACAATCACGTAAAGCATAAGCTTCTCCCCTTTGTCATTGACAGATATGAGATACACAGACCACTAAAGCTCGAACTCTGGTGCTGATTTCAGTCTTCTTCTGTTCCAGTTTGGCAATCTCTGCTTTCACCTGCTGCAGCTGCTGCCAGACGGACACCTGCAAAACAGCGAGTACCACACCAGAGACATTCAACACATTAACACTGCTTTTCTCCTCCCCTACATTATAAGTGAAGATGACTATATGTGAAGCTAATTAACCTAAACTGGGAAAAGTTGTTTCCATAACTATGTGTAATCGCAATATGTCCAGAGGGGAATATATATATATATTTTTTAAATAAAATACTGAACAGTTTCCCTATCTAATCAATTCAAATAGTCTACTTAGATCATCTAATGTGGAGCTAGTCTAGCATACATATGATCTTGGAAGCAACTAGGAAATGTTGTCTTGCATGACAGACATTTTATTCCAATTTTTCCACGCATACAGAGCCTACTTCAGAGATAAGTCAGATTAGCAGGTCCCCTTGTAAGCTTGAGGTACCACCTTTCAGGTTGAAAGGTTATCTACTGCCCCTCTCGTCAAACTCACGAAATTCACAAATACCACATGCCGTTTACATGCAAATAAAACCACGACCCCAACACCAAAACCACATACTATACCGATCAAAATATACTCACAATACTTACATGATACTACACAAAATACTATGCAAACACAAAGTACTATGATTACTGACTATATTGCTACATTTCAAGCATAATTCGCATAACACACATGCATTCAGACAGATACAGTGTAAAAACGGCAATGAGTCAAACTCACAATCTCCGGGACGTCCTCCCCTCGAAGTTCACCTTTCCTTTTCTCCACATTAGCGATGACTTTGTCAGTCTCTTCACAGACATATTGCATATCAAGCTGCGGCTTATCGCTATACCCATCCCGAACATGCTCGTAAAGACTACTCCGCAGTCTGTGGGCAAGACGGCGTGAAAGAACAAACGCAGAAGCACGAAAGACGGGAAGCGAAAAACTCGATCTCAAAACACCGCATGTACCTATACGAATTAACTTGCCGAAGTGGGCCGCCATTTTTAGATGGAAGCATGTAAATTTAATAATGGGCGGAATAACAATGACAACCTATCACATTTGAGAAACCGTCAACAGTAATACCGGTGACCATTATACCTCCGGTAACATAATTTAAGGGCTGCAGTCTAAGCAGAGGCTCAACATGCTACCATACATGTATGCAAAGTCAAATGCAGCATTCCACCACGAGAAACACACTGCCACCTGACTTTCTTGCTCATACCGAACTACACAGCTGGAACAGAACCCAAGCCAAAAACGTCACTTCCGTTTCCGGGATCATAGGCCAGCCAATCGGGGAGGTGGAAACCTCCAGTGCGGTTCCGACATGACTAGTGTGTCGTCCCCTTCATGGAATTAAAGCGTGTGCTTGTATTGCAGGCTAACAGCCCAAGTTAGGTACCTGGCTCTTTCAGGTAATGTCGCATCCACTTCCGCGTCAGTGTAATTCACAGAGACGTTAAGTCACGACTTTGATAGAAAAAGAAAGAGACGAGGCGGGGAACGGGAGTGTCTGTGCAGGAGGCGGAGGATACAGGAGCTGTCAGAAAGGGATACCGGGCCAACTGTTTTACTTATATGTCTGTGACATATGCCTTACGAGCCGTGATGCACCGGACAGTCTCAATCCAGGGCGAGTCGGTTGTAAGGCGACCGGACAGCGAGAAAGACGGTCGGCCGCACCAATGTTTTGCCCAAATGACTGAAATGAAATCTGCCCACTTATTTACGGACCTACCGTTACTGTGAAGGATTTAGAAAGTTAACAGGACGAAGGGGGGAGGGGCGCTGACAGCACGAAGGAGAAATTAATTAGCCAGCTGACGTCAGTTGACCAGGGTAAGGAACTTGAAAATGTCAAGTGCTTCTTCATGTGAAGAGGTGTGGCTTCTCGGAGATGTCATACAGTGTGTAATACTGCTACCTTTTTCATTACGTGGTATCCTCCATCCTTTCTATTAAATGATGTGTTTGCCTTTCATTTTATTATTAGAATGTCTGTAAAGCTTGTACAGGTAAGCTTACTTTCAGCTCTGTTTTTGCACGTTGCCTGACATATGGAGCCTAGATGTCATCACGCTGTTCTCAGATGTACTCTGTGCCTAGCCACTCTGTTGCATGGTTCAGTGAGTGATAGACTTGACTTTTAGTGATGGAGGAATATGACTGTGGCAGATGAGCACCATGCGGGGTGGGGGTGTGACGTGGAAACCCCAGCCCTGGCAGGACGGCAACGGTGGGGCCGGCGAGCCGCTCTCAGACAGCGACTCTGAGGAGGAAGACTTCCCTGATGACAGCACCACACCCCTGGGGGACTATGTCACACATGGTGAGGTGGCACAGATTGCATCTAAGTATTTGTGATCGTAGCAGCATTTTGGCTTGATCTGTGGTCAAATCCCTCCTCCTTTCTCTGCATCTCTACCAGGGCTGAAGCAGCTTCTTGATGCGCAGCAGCTGTGTGACGTGACTCTCTTAGTCGAGGGACAGAGGTTCATGTGTCACAGGTGAGTCTCTCACACGAGGTGCATATGAGAACATGCTCAGCCAGACAGGCCTTGTTGTGTTGCTGTGAAACTCACTGTGAATGTCATTCTGGTGTCACAGTCTACTCAGGTTTTTTTGACCGACTCAAACCACAAACCATACTCTTCATGTTCAGTGTTGTGCTGCATGGTGTGACGCTTATTGGGTTACGGTGGACTGAGATATTTTTTATCTTTTCTTCTAGAGTTCTCCTGGCTGCTGTCAGCCCATATTTCCGTGCCATGTTCACCAGCCCGCTGGTAGAGTCCCGCCTTGCCGAAATCAGACTAGAGGAAGTCACTCCTTCTATTATGGAGACAGTCATCCAGTTTATCTATACCGGGAAGGCAGGACTTAGCTTGGAAACAGCGGAGGATTTGTTTGTGGCGGCCAATCGGCTCCAAGTGATGCCCCTGCAGGAGCTGTGCTCGAGGTGACTGAGATGAACACCTAGTAAAGAAACGGGCTGAGAAAGTGTACTGAAACACTGATTCCCTAAAAGACACAAATAGTTCAGGCTCTACAGTCCTGGCTGGTAATTGGCCGTGGCATCTTGGTAACACTAGTGGTTTCACTGTTAAAATGAGGCTGTTGATCAGGATGGGGGGAAGAGTGTGAAAGAATTGCTGAGAAAGTTAACTTCACCTTGTTGCTTTAGGGGTAAAATTAAAAGTCATGGCACATATCAGTGACAGAGACAGGAGACTCTGTGACTTGTATTTCACAGGTGGTCGGGTTCTCGAGAGATCACCGTGATGCAGTCACTGCAGGGTTTGTCTCAGCACAGGTGCTGCTGATTTAGCTCTGACATGAGGCCCCATCCTCCTGTGCAGGTTCCTGTTCGAGCACCTGTCGGTGGAGAACTGCCTGGGTATGTACTCGCTGGCCCACTCGCATCATGACCAGCTGCTGCTGCGCGCATCCCTGCGCATGGTGGCCCACCATTTCCCTCGGGTGGCGCGCCAGCGTGACTTCCTGCTGCTGGATCCCGGCACCCTGGGCAGCCTGCTGGCCTCCGACCAGCTGGGTGTGGAGTCGGAGGTGGAGGTGTACGACGCAGCCCGGCGCTGGGCGGAACACCAGCCGCGACAGCGCTACACACACATGCCTGCCCTCTTGCGACACCTGCGGCCCGGCCTTCTGGCCCCTAAGGAGAGCCGCCGGCTGAGCCAGGAGCTGGGCATGGGCTCCGGCGAGGGCTTTGGGGGCCCTATGCGTCCCCGGGAAGGCATGTTTGAAAAGAAGATCGTGTGCGTGGACCTGAAGCCCCGGGAGGATGAGTCACTGCGTGAGTCTGACTTCACGGTGGACTGTTTTGACCCCCCCACCGGCAAGTGGAAGACGCTGGCAGCGCTGGGATCGCTGCTCTGCCCCGGCTGCACCGCTGTGGGGAGCCGGCTTTTCGTGGCGGGGGGCATTTTGCGGGGAGACCAAGTGTCAGCCTCCGTCCATGAGTATGACACGGTGCGGGACCGCTGGCTGCAGCGCCCCCCGCTGGCTGAGCCGCGGGCTATGCTGGGCCTACTGGGCTGCGGAGGAACCTTGTACGCGCTAGGTGGCTGCAATCGGGCAGCACTGCTGGATTCTTGTGAGAGCTTGGACCTGACATCAATGCGCTGGAGTGCCGGGCCTCGCCTACCGCTACCGCTGCGCTCCTTTGCTTGCGCGGCTCTGCGCGGCCGCCTTTACCTGCTTGGGGGTACCACCTTGGAGCAGAACCGAGCCATGGTGCATTCTGGTGTGCTTATCTTTCACACAATCACTCGGTCCTGGTGTCGCGTGAGCCTGGAATCTGGCGCCACCTGCCTGGCCGGAGGGGTAGCGGTAAGGGGTGGGGTTTGTGCCGTGGGTGGGTACATGCGGGACGCCACTAACTTTCTGGATGGTAATTACACCCTGATGGATCCCCTGGACGCCACTGGGCGCGTGCTTTTCTTCCGGGAGGGACGGGGATCTGGAGGGGAGCGGGAGGTGCTGGCCGGAGCCCTGGAGCGGGGCGGGGGGAGCGACCGAGCTCCCAGCCCTGTGGTGTTTCCCGGGCTGCCCCGGCGCATCGCGGGGGCAGGCGTGGCCCGCTGGAAGCGCAGGATCTACGTGCTCGGCGGGGAGAACAGCACCCGCCTCTACGACAGCGTGTACTGCTGGAAGCCCGGCTGGCGCAGCTGGGTCCAGCGGCGAGAGAAGCTGCCGGTGGACACCGGAGGGGTCAGCCGATTCGGCTGCACCACGCTGAAGTTCCCAAAAAAGCACATCCTGGCCCGTTTGAGGCAGGCGCAAGAGGATCGCTCGCTGGATGAATAGGGTTAGGGTTAGGATCACTCGCTGAATGAATAGGGTTAGGGTTAGGATCACTCGCTGGATGAATAGGGTTAGGGTTAGGGTTAGGATCACTCGCTGGATGAATAGCTAGGGAGCAATCGAAGGGTTAGTCTTAGGGTGATGCAGCACTGATCTTCGTAGCTGGTTGGCAGCCCTCATACCAGCAAGTGGCAGCCTGGTCACGGCTCAGTACTGAGTGACAAGGCTAACCTGATTCATCACAAGTCAGGCTGACTGATTGGTTTATTCACGAGCTTTAGTGCTCGTATAGGCTAAAGATCTCCTCTCACTGTGACCTGTGCCTACCATAGCTGAGAATCAGTGCTCCAGAGAGTAACGCAGATGAGCCAAGCTGAACATAATGGATTGTGACAGCTAAACACTGGAACCTGAATGTAAAAGAACAGTATTCCAGACTCAAGGTGCTGGTGTCGTGGCTTCAGACCCCTTGTGCACTAAGAGTAAATGGATGAATGTGTGGCGGAAACATATTATCTAATGCAGATTAGAGCCACTTTAATCCAATGTGTATATACAGTATTTATACATTAAAAATGTAAAGTACATTGTTAACAGATGCTACTGTGATTATTATTTTTCTCTGCCAGGTAACTATTCCATGTAAATAGGCAATAGTTCACCAAAGCAGCCCAATTATTGCTACAGAGAAATTAGACCTCATTTTTGACCAGTCATCGAATTCTTTAACTCTGTCTAAAATTGTGTTCTAGAATATTTTTAAAGTAATATAATATTATAATCATGGTTAACAAACATTATTATGTCTTTTTTTGTAATACTTTTGGGAATGCCCTTCTTAAGTAGCCTTTAGCATTTAATTGTTAATTCCTTGAAATGGAAAATAAGTTTGATTAATTATTAGTAATCAGAATTATTATTAATGATGCATACAGATGTATAAAATGGATTGATCCTCTGGAATACCGCTTTTTAGTTTAAGTGGGGAGACACCGATATTAGAATCATGTTTAGTAGTATATATTCTACTTGACAGAAATCTATGTGACACCGCACCCCCTAGTGGTCACCACATGCATAGGAGCTGTAAAATCACTTAGGATTCACACTCAAGCTCAGTTGTCAGAATCACTGCAACGGAGGATTCTGTTCTTTGATTTGCACTCCCTGGTCTTTTTCAACCATGGAAGCTTTTCAAGTCAAGAAGAAGACATTTTTTGGGGATACCGGAAGCACCATTTTTAGCTAAGCAACTTTAATGAATGAGTGGATGAATTAAAAACCAAAGGAGCTTGCAAATTGGCCACAACAACATCGAGAGGGTGTGTTTTGTTGTGCAGGACTGAAAAATTAGGAAAAGTTCAGTTTCTTTTTCTTTGTAAAGTTGCCTGATAAATGTGGGTCATTATCTGTAAATCTCTAAGAACTGTCGCGTGTCAGGTCCTGATTTCAGCATCACTCTCTCTGAACTTGACCGTAGCTTTAACTGTTTGATTGCTCTTTGATACCTTTCGAGATCTCTGGGGTACCTCTGCTTGTTTCTGGGCCACAGAGTAGCTGTTTCTGTTTCGGGTTCTGAGTGTGTCCAGATTAGACTGGAAAATGTCTAAAGCGGGACTTGGATCCCATATTTTGACAAATGTATGACTGGAAATTACCCTCTCGCTTTGTTTATCATTAATACTTGAGGACTTATTGTCAAACAGCTGGTAACTTTTGCCCTTGAACGCCAACATTGTCAAAAGGACTGATTGTACAGGTGGTTATGGCTGAATACATTTAATTCTCTTATTCTAAGTGATATTTTCTTCCCTGACTTTCAGCCAATAAAATTATCAATGTGTTTGCTCAGTCACTAACTCTTTCCATGGAAAATACATTTCTGTGTTTTAACCTTATTCGCACATCTCTGAACACTGAGTTGTTATGTAAGTAATAATTATTCTGATAGGAAATTCTTCTAAAAAATTATACTTGAAGATTTTGGAAGCAACATGCAAATGTAATATTAATTTAGGTAGAACAATTGACTGGGTGGGGAAAAAAGTGAAGCCAACATATTACATGTCTCATAACGGTAATGAAATATTTAATACCATATAGTGACTTATTTCCCGGTCAGTTTATCATCCTATTAGTACTAATAGTACCAGTACCGATTCTAACCAGCAGGGACCACTGTTGGCAAATTTACTGATTCGCAGCCAAAAACATGTGGACAACCCTGTTCATCTAAAGCAGGGGTGGCCAATCTTATCCACAAAGGGCCGGTATGTGTGCAGGTTTTTGAGATAACCTGTAGGTCAGCTGTTCAAACGCAGGTGTGAGGACTCTTCAGCCAATCAGTCCTCTAATTAGTAAACTAATTAGGGAGTTGCAGCGAAAACCCGCATACACACTGGCCCTTTGCAGATAAGGTTGGCCACTCCTGATCTAAGGAATTAGCTAATTAATCAGCCACACATATCGCTGATCGCTGGTGTATAATTAAGCACACAGCCACGCAATCACCAGCAAGAAATACTGGCAGCAGATTAGCTCGCCGTCCAGACGAGATTTCTGACTTCCAATAGGGCGCCATCATTATGACGAGTCGGTTCCCAAAATTTCTGCCTCGCTAGTGAAGTGAAGTGGAACCATCTGGAAGCAAGTTCATATGCAAAATGGTAAGCCACAAAAAAAAAAAATCACAAAAAGGCACTTAATCACCTAGCAACCTGAATGGCAGCGAATCCCACAAGCGATGATCTAATATCTAATGGAAGGTCTTCCCAGAAGAGCAGTTATAGCAAGAGAGTGTAGACCGACACTATATTAATATCCATGGTTTCTTAATGAAACATTGGGCAAGCTGGTGTCCACATACTTTTGGCCACAGAGTGTGTCAGTCACTGATTCTCTGCATTTGGGTTCCACATTACAACAGATTATTTTTTTTTTTCCAGTTCATATCTATAGAATGCCATCTTTGTATTTTTCTTTGTAAAAGATTAATAAATGTGCATATTTTATAGTATTCAGCATGGGCTTTTATCTGGAAGGCATCATTACCAGATTTGCTGATGTCCTGGTTAGCATCATGGTAGCATCATGGTAGCATTATGTCAAGGACCAAGCGTCTTTTTCTACATCTGTGGGTTCCAGCTCGTCATGGGGGATCCCCAGACTTTCCCAAGCCAGCCGAGGAGCCTGGAGCAGCATATTCGGGAATCCTCCAGGTGGCCTCCTAAGAGAAGGCCAGGCCACATCAGCTGCCTCCTCGCAATCTGAAGGAATTCTAATTTATCTCGGTGCCTCTATTCTGAGGTCCCTCTGGATCCAGACTCCTTACCCTGCCACGGAGAATGAGTCCAGCAACCATGTGAAGAAACCTCATTTGGCGGGAAGCTGGATCCATTACCTGCAACTCACTGGTGCTGATAGAGGTAAGTTAAATTCATTTGGCAGAGGAGCTTCAGCCAGACATTCCCAGCAATCCCTGCCTGCTCATTTTGGCCCACATGGCCTGCATGTGCATCAACTCTGTGCTTATTGGTTGATGTGCCCAGACATGGTGTTCATTAAGAACGATCCACAGGTTGAATCTCAGAAGTCTAATAATTCCCCATTTGGGCTTAGAGACGGGCATCACAAGTCCAGAGAGTACAGGTTTCACACCAACCAGTTGAGTATGAAGAATCACAGTCGCAGAGTTCTCAACTGGTTGGTTGAAATAAAGCCTTGGTTTGCCTTTTTCCTTTCTGGACCTGAATTATCCACCTCTGGATCTGGGATATCATTCTTCCCAGTCAAATCCCCCCAGCCATTTCCATCATTCCCTACATGAGCACTGAAGTCTCCCAGTAGAACATCAGAGTCTGTAGGTGATATCTCCCCCCTGGTTTGGACTGCTTCCTCGCCAGAAAGGAAAACACGAGATTCCATATGCGATAAGCCAGTGTCCATTACTAAGGTCAAATCTGTCTTGCCTGTTATCCAAAGGGCACTATGAGGAAAATAAATGATTGGTTCCCTAGAGCAGCTATATCATCTCTTACTGTGTACGCTAGACTCGCCATATATGGAATTACATTCACATCCTCTACTAATGTTATTTCAAATGGTGACCCTTATACACTTATTTTAATGCCTGTGTTAGCTTAAGTGGTTTTCCAAATCGGCCTTGGATGTTTCAAGCAGTGTATTTGTATATATATCCCATGTGAGTCCAGCCCAGATATGAAGCACACAGAACATGCTGGATTTTGGATAAAGTTCCATTAAATTCTTTTGTTTTTACAACGTCATCACCTTACAGGGAAGACCGAGGTCTGGATTATTGATGATACTTAAAAATTAAATAAAACCAGACTGTTTCATCCTTTTCCCTCCCTTTTTTTCTTTTTCCGGCAAATTTGCATAAAAAGTAGCATACAGTAACATTCTTCCTCTACTAACATTCCAGAACTATAATCATTTTTTTAAATGTAGCTTTGTTCTTTAGTCAAAATCAGAAAGCTCAATAGGAAGACTTTATAGATTAAAAAAATAAGGAAAAAGGTGTTGTTGTGGAAAAGTCAGAATCCCCACACTACCACCGTACAATTTTCTTCCCTTTTTTATTCTTCTTCATTAAGCCCTGAAAGAGTCAGGCGGTGGCTCTCCAGTCTTTTCTCCAAAGATTCTTATGATTTTATCGACTGTGCTGCAGAAGGATGAATCAGCCCCCGGTGTTAAACACACCAAGAGGTGTTTTCCTCTGGCATCTGACCCGCTCTGCTCTCTCATATTCTCCTTCTATCTCTGCCACCTTCCCTGTCCTTCTCAGCAGATGCACCCCACGCTATAATGCTATAGCCCCCACGCTATAATGCTTTAACCCCCATGTTTAACTAGTTATGACTAACTTCCTAAAATCCTGCTGCACCAGTTACATTTCATATTTTCTGGATGTTTCTGGCAAATGCACAGTTTTCCCAGTAATATAACTGAATTGCTTTCCCTCCTGCTGCTGGCTTGGCAATGCTACCACTGACCAGCTTTTTTCTAGCTTTCCCAATTTGAAACTACAGCTTGTAATGATACACAGAGACTGGACCAGTTACTTATAGAGACAAGTGCTCACATTCTGAAAGACAGCTGTTGCTAACAACAACCTTGTATTATGTTGTTGCTGAAGGGCACATTCAGGGAAGGAAGACATCCTACCTGTTCTGTTGCCAATATTTGAACCCCCTTGTTTGCATGCAAGGACTTTAATTGCAGCAACTCTAACTACATTTTCCGTCAACATGAGGCAGAACATTCCAATAATATGATTGAGTAAGCACACATTCTGCAACAAAAATTGTGTCATATTGGGGCACAGCTTCAAAACACGCATCTCTTTCGTCATTATTTGATTTTTTTCCACACAACAATCCTGACCAATAGGTATATTGTGTCATTTCTGGTGTTTAGGGAAGGGTATCTTCTCAGTAAAGCTATTTTCTTTTAGCTGATGTTGAGTGGCTCAAAAGGTTGGCTATAGGACACAGTAACACAGTGGCCAGGTCTAATTTTCCTTACATTTTAATAGTGGTTTTTCTCTGGAACCTGACAGCCATGGTCTAAAAATGCAGCAGATGATTAACCAGAAAGCTGTTATACATTAAAGTAGGTTTCCCTGAACAGCATTTGCCGTTCGGGAAATTTATCTTCAAACTCATCTACGGCTTCTCCTGCTAAGATCTTCAGTCCATCTGACCTGCATTCGGCACCACACAGCGCATCTCTACGTGATTGACTCCTTGAATGTCCTTTCAGTCCACGGAGCTCTGAAGCGGCTACGACCTGTTTTCTAGCACTGCTAACGGTGTCAAGGTCATGCAAAAAAGCAAATTCCATTTCCAGGCACCATAAACTCACTGATAAAAACAAAATGCTCATTTTACATGGATTCAGCTGGGCATGGAATGTTGCTGCTGTCCACATAAAGCTTATTTTAATAATGTTACTATCACATATGATTGAATTAAAACACTAAAACACTTTTATTTCTGTTTTACCATCAAGTGTCAAGTATTTCCATACAAATCATATATAAAAACGAGGTACATATAAAGAGTAAAATTATGTTCAACTTTTCTGTGTGTGATTTATAAACTCTTTCTATACTGGACGGTTCAACAAAGTGATGATATAGAGGCTACAGGTATTGTCTCCAGGGTGAACCAGGACTAGCTGCAGTTACATCCAAGTGCCGTCACTGTCTTGTGGTTCTGTAAGGCTGTTACATATTAAGAAGCTTTGCTGATGTCTGGATATTAGTCACTGTGTTAATTATTAGGGCTGTTTGTACATTTCTGCATCATCCTCATTTCTAGTGGCCAAAGGTTTCCACCTTTACTCTGTCACCATCCCCCGGTCTCTTTGCAAATCTGCAAAAATCCAAAGGAGATTCTTCCCTTATCACTCTGTTTCCTGTTTTGTATCAGGGGGGACTTGTTTAACTACTGTTTTGAAAGCCATTGATTCTATTGCTTCCAAGGTAGGAAACGTACACTTCAGGTTTGTCGCTGATTTTTGCTCTTTATGGTTGTCATGGATCCAGGTATCTATGACACCAGGCCCGGGACGGAGAAGCCGGCAACCGAAAATATTGGCACAAAAGTGACTATCAACAATCCAGCCGACATCACTGTCATCGTCGGCTATTTCGTCATGGTCATTGGCGTCGGAATCTGGGTACGTCCATTATGTGCCTTACATTACAAGTTTGCTAGTCAAGGCATGGCTTTCATGTGTATATTTGAGTGCATACATGCTATATTTGTTGTTAAATATGTCACATCTTGGATATGACATTGGCAAGTTGTGAACCTACTCATCAGGACCCTCATTATGAGCAAATCGGCTGTTCTGTCTTGCAGTCCATGTTCCGGACTAATCGTGGCACGGTGAGGGGTTACTTTTTAGCAGGTCGGACCATGATCTGGTGGCCGGTAAGAGAACACTCTTCAAGTCAAACACTAATTTAAGAATAATTCAGTCATACGTTATTGAAGGACAACACTGTCCTGGATAACAGTGTCCACAATGTTGTGTCACTTGTTTCAACAGTATTGGAAAGCTGTTGAAAGCTTCCATTCATATGGCAAATTTTTCCTTCTCCTTTATCCTCAAAATTAATCCCATGTTTTGATTTTTGACAGCCCTCTTCATTCCCTACTCCTACTGTACATCCTTATAGAGCTTTAGCGATATGTAGCCTAGATGTTTGTTTGGTCTCCATTTCTCTGGCTGTTCCCTGTAACAGGTGGGCGCCTCTTTATTTGCCAGCAATATCGGCAGCGGTCATTTTGTCGGGCTGGCCGGCACTGGAGCGGCCAGTGGCATTGCCGTCGGGGGCTTCGAATGGAATGTAATTGCTCTTCCGCTCACAAAGCCATCGCTAAATTGGAATCTTACAAATGGGATGGTAATAGATGTAGTTACACATTTTCTTTTTCGTGTCGTTGCCCTTCTTGCCCAGGCTCTCTTCATCATGCTCCTCCTGGGCTGGCTCTTTGTCCCTGTTTATTTGACTGCTGGGGTGAGTTGGATTATTAACGACAAACACTAGGAGTACCTCAATTACCAAAATTTTAGGATATAATTATTAAACTGGAGAATACTCTTGGGTAGAAAACATGTTTAAGAAATGTAAATTTGGTTGAAACCAGTCTTTTTGCCATTTCCGTAATGTCATTATCAGCAGGAGAAATGTGAAAAAACACAGTTCCTTAACTACTCCACGTGCAATTTTACTATTTACACTTAGAAGAATCTGACAGATTCTTTGGAAAGCATGCCGTAATTTTGCTTCTTTGTCAGTCCTATGCTCTGCTCTTCCCCTGTTTCCCCTCCTGTTGCCTTGACAATGCAGGTAATTACCATGCCTCAGTACCTGAAGAAAAGGTTCGGAGGTAACAGGATCAGCCTATACTTATCTGTTATCTCTCTGTTCCTCTACATCTTCACCAAGATTTCTGTGAGTACATGCATCTGTCTGCCATAAAGCCGATAGCTTTGTCAGTTAAGGCAGCATGCATCTGTCTGCCATAAAACCGCCAGCTCTTTCAGTTAAGGCAGTTCATGTGACTTATACAGCAAAGCCTTGTGGGAGCGTTATAAGTGAAAGTAACTTGGACCTTGTAACCGGCAACATGTCAGCAGAAAAACGTCTAAATAATAAAATGACACAATGTAGTATTTTACGTTTTTAAATTTATAAAGCCATACCAGGCAGATGTAATTCCCATGAACAGGGGTAATCTATTGTCCAGTTAAATAGCAGCTGTTTAGGACGGATTGATTTTTTGAAAAAAGGTGTGGATTAGGTCTTAGCTCCTCTCCCGCTCATTGCCTCTCTCCTTCTGCCTTTAATTCTCAGGTCGACATGTTCTCAGGAGCAATATTCATCCAGTTAGGCCTTAGCTATTCTCCCGCTCATTGCCTCTCTCCTTCTGCCTTTAATTCTCAGGTCGACATGTTCTCAGGAGCAATATTCATCCAGCAGGCTTTGGGATGGAACATCTATGTATCTGTAATTGCCCTGCTGTCCATCACAGCCTTATACTCAGTCACAGGTGACACCACATTGAAACACTGATACTCTATTAGTCTAATGACGTGACTATTAAGCCTAATAGTCTCAAATCCTGATAAGCTCTCGCAGATTAGTCTGAATATACTGCCAGTGGCTTCACATGTTACATTTATTCTCATATATAATGGTCAAGCAGCCCTGAATATAATGACTAATAAATAAATAAATGTGTCTATAGATCATGCGACTCTATGCACTACATAATCAGCTACACGTTTACATTTTAGGTGGGCTGGCTGCTCTTATGTACACAGACACTGTCCAGACAATTGTCATCATCGTCGGAGCCTTCGTCCTCACTGGTTTCTGTGAGTAACTCTACAAGAATCAAACACAACAGCACACAGGAAAATACGCAAATCAGCAGTAGTAGGCATTTCCTTGACCCCGAATTATTTAGACTGAAAAACTTATGCTGACATTTTTAAAGGAAACATTCCTTTGCTAGCATGTTGCAGTAGCTCAGTGACTAACACTGCTGGCTCACATCTCCAGGGTTGTGAGTGCAGTAGACTGGTATCTCATTAAAGCAGGTAGATTCCAGTGGTGGGCATAGCTAACCAAAAAGTTAGCTTCGCAAGTTAGCGGATTAGCGGAACCTAGCTCACCATCGATAACCAAGCTTAACCAGTTGATGATTCAATAATGCACACCAATAAAGGAAAACAGAATGATGGACAGATACTCACACCTGCGAATAAGTGAAACATGTACATGCTTCAGACACACCCCCTTCTTCTGTTGCAATACCCAGCCTTCGTGGAGATTGGAGGCTACAGTGCCCTATTTGAGAAGTATGCTAAGGCTCTGCCTTCCGTCAAGCAATCCTCACAGCCCCAGCTCTACAACATCTCCTTGGCCTGCTACAAGCCACGAAGTGATGCCTTCCACCTGCTGCGAGACCCGATGAACGGGGACCTACCCTGGCCCGGAGTGATCTTTGGTATCGCCATCGTGGGCAGCTGGTACTGGTGCAGCGACCAGGTGAGCCATTGCTACCTGTCATGTACACTGGGGGTATTAAGCAAGTAAAATATATTACAGTAGCGTTTCCCAATCTGGTCCTTAGGGACCCATAGACAGCCCACATTTTTGCTCCCTCCCAGCTCCAGAGAGGGAGCAAAAACGTGGACAATCTGGCAGTGAACTCAGAAGGAGAAAAAACGTGGACTGACTGTGGGTCCCCAAGGATCAAATTGAGAAACACTGCATTACAGGCCTCACACTTCAAGATTTAAGGGTTTCCAAACCTCACCGCTGGTACTGTGTGTAGATGGTGCAAGTTCTTCCTCTGCTTCCTGGTTTTCTTCTGCACTCCAAAGACATGCAGTTAATGACATCAGTACATTAAATTTCCCCAAAGCGTGTGACAGTGCATTCCGCAGTGGGCTGGCATCCTACTCTGGGTATCCCCTGCCATGTGCCCTGGGATTCCCCATTAACATCATGACCCTATATTGGATAAGCAGCCATGGAGGATTAATGGATATATGAACATACATCAAGGAGGTTAAACTATGCAGGTGATACACACTGACTCAGTAAATTACTCTGGACAGATGAATGGAGTTGGATTAAATGGATAAAATACAATATAAAGTGAAAAGACAGACAATTTAAGGTCCCAGCGGAAGTACCTAAGAAATGCCCTTCTCCACAGCCAAAACACTGACAATAAATTATAATGCATCACTTTTGTGTTGTTTTTATTCAGTCCCAAAATGCGCAGGCAGCAAAATACCACACAGCCATACTTGATTAGAATATTATATTAATTTGATACCTACTTACTTAATGTTATTCACTCCAGCTATGGCAAAATAAAATTGAAGATCAGATTTCTAAAATCCATTCAGTCCATGGGATATGTTTGTGAGAAAATTTGTGAGTTTTAGAAATTTAACAAAAGTTCTTCAGCAGATAACAGGACAGGAGTATGTGTGTTTCGGTTGCCAGTGCAGTAACAAGTGATGAGGAAGCCTGACTTTAGGTCTACAGCAACCTTATCACACAAACGATAAAAAGTGGATTGAGTGAGTTTTGGAAATTTGCTCCTCAGTTAACTTGAAGCTGCAAAACTAATGGCACCGACGGGTAAAGCCACCAGACCGCCATTGCCTTTGTCCTGGCAGGTGATTGTGCAGCGCTGCCTGGCCGGCCGCAGCCTCAGCCACGTGAAAGCTGGCTGCATCCTGTGTGGGTACCTCAAGCTGCTGCCTATGTTTCTCATGGTGCTCCCCGGCATGATCAGCAGGGCCCTCTACCCCGGTTAGTCCTCCTCACGGCCTCAGTCCAATCAGGTGGAAGGGTGATGATGCCCAGGGCAATTTATTAAAGACATATTGCTGGGTAATGTCGCTGAGCGATTTTGCTTGAGTATTTTACCATTGATATTGGACGACAAATTTCTATTTGAAAAACTGCGATCAGCTGCGATCAGCTGCGATCAGCTTTTCAGGATCATCCAGATTCAGATGAGTTGCCCTTTGTCCGACCT
>JAODKF010000042.1:8681305-8692461 GCA_026779585.1 Mormyrus proboscirostris | reverse complement strand
AAAAAAAAAAAAAAAAAAAAAAAAAACACACACACACACACACACACACACACACACACACACACACACACACACACCACATAGGTTGGCACACTGAGCAGTTGTGCAAGAGGTGGATTGTTAAACGTAATAGGTTATCAGCACAGAAAATATATACACAAATCAATTCCTGAGCCTTCCCTGCACTCTGGGAATCTTCAAGAGTCAGCAAATAATGGTTTACTGAACTGTCAAACTTCACTTCAACTAGAATGCAAAAAAAAAAATTAAAAATCCATTTACTGTGTGCCCAAGCTGAAATTCCAATGAACATCCAAATTCAATACCGTCACGGTCCTGAATATATGCACAGTTTACACTTAAATTATGCTGCAATCCATGTTTGTCAGTAAGTGTGTGACTGAGGTGTGGAGTTCAGGTGCAGAAAGTAAAAAATCCAGACCAAGATTTTGTTTCAACCACCCAGTTGACCATAAAGAAATCAGTCACAGATTACTCAACTGGATGGTTGAAACAAAGTCTTGGTCGGGATTTTTATTATCTGCACCTGAACTATGCACCTGTGGTGCTTGATGTAGAGTGGAATGAGATTAACAGCTCAGCCGAATCATGCTGCATGAAGGAAGCCACCCCTATAATCCCCAGGACCAGATGAAAGTCACTGGTCCAAAAGCATGGATAACTCATTGGACCACATATCCCTGATCCTACTCATCTGAAGAGAGAAAAAAAAAAAAAAAAAACACAACAGGCCTCCACAGCCATCCTGAACTAACCGATTAGGGTCTGAAGGCTGTCGGTAAACAGCCATAATACACATATTGAAATTCTTCAAACGTTTGGAATTCAAAGCTAAAATTGATCTCAGCCATTACATTTAAGGATCCATGTTTCCTAAGGTACATGAGAACATGCAAAGGCACACAATCTTAATTAGTACTGACGATACTCACCTTCAGTTCAATGTAGGTGTCGTTTAAAAAGAAAAAACAAAACCCACCACAAAACAGTTTCCAGTTTTAAATCACTTCAGTTTATTTGAGAAGCAGAAATTCCCATGTAGCATTGCACAGCTCAGATACCTACAGGGGTCTCCCAAAAACAGAAGAATGGACTATTCTTCCTGACACGTTTTTTTTTTTTCAGTTTGAGGAGTTGGTGTACAGGGCCAGGATTTAAGGCTGGAAGCTGGTTTTCCGAGTTTCTCGCAGACCGAGTCCCAGTGTTCCCCACGCAGAGCAGCGGCTTTGGCAACGCACAGCCTCTGCTGGCCAGCAGAGAGAGAGAGAGAGACAAAGAATGGGGAGTGGCGGGATAGGCTGGGCCGGAAATAAAAACCTCTTAAAAAAAAAATAAAATTTAAAAAAAAAAAAAAACACACACAACCCATCAGGGGATGGAAATGCAACACCCTGGGAAAATAAAAAAAGTAGTGAAATTCATACGCCCCCTAAATAAACAAAACAAGCAAACCTCACACCACTTGTACAAAATGACATCAGATTGCTCTCTTCCCCCCCCCCCCCTATTCCCAACAAAAGCATCCTATCCACACCCCTCCAGCCCACCCTCTACCCTCCCCTGAGGCAGTGCCGGGACAGGTCAGTGTGTACTGTGAGTGGGATGGGGTGGACTGGTCATGGGAAGGGTGGGTGGGGGTGCAAAATCAGACCACCGCTTTACTTGGATCCAGTGTCACATGCCACAGCCAGGATATCGGCAGTGTTCTGGGTGAAAGTGGCGTGAACCAATATCAACTTTACGGAAAGGGATGGGGCGAGTGAACAAATAAGAGCAGTGACCCAGACCTCAGTAAGGGGATGGGGTAAGGGGCAGGTGGGGCGCCCCCCCGCCCCCATTACCCTCACCTTCCGTCTTCCCTCTTGGCACGGCTCTGCACCAACTCACAGGGCTGCACCCAGTTGTTGTCATGCAGACCCACCCGGCAGCCCGGTGTGTCCTTATCGGTACGGCGACAGCACATCCAATAGGAGCGTCCGTAAGGCAGGTCGTGGTGGTAGGGTTTGGGGTGCCAGCGGCACAGAGAGACGTCGCCGCGCGCGTACTGCCTCTTGCACTGCTTGCAGGGGTCGTCGCGGTACAGCGGGTCCTGGTTCCAGCGCGAGTCGGTGGCACGCACGCCGTACGTCTCGATCAGCGCCTTGAAGTCGTGGCAGGTACACTTGAGGGCAGCCAGCGAACGCGTGGGCAGGTAGCTGAAGATGTGCACCATGATGTGATCCGGGAGCAGCAGCATGTACTGCCGGGGCTCCAGCAACCGTTGGATCTGGAAGCGGATCTCCAGGAAGTCGTGCGAGACGTGGCGGTAGAGGCGGCACAGGGAGGACGACGAGTCGGGGCAGTCCTCTGATCCTGCCGAGGGGGAATCTGGCCGTTCGGGCACCCCCACTGCGGACCCGTGGGTACCACCACATTCGACCGGGCGCAGTCCCCCGATGTCAGACCCTGCCTCGTCTTCAGGGCGGGGGGACTGCAGGAAAAATAGCTGTCCAGGAGGAGGGTCCTCACTGGCGTCCGTAGGGGGGGTGCCGTTGCCCACGGCAAAGCACACAGTCTCCTCCTGCACGTTCTCTGTGCTGTCCTTGCCGTAAAAGACACACTGGTCTACGGCGCCCGTCACCACCACCTCCACATGGAAACCCGTCACTTGCTCGCGACCCGCTGCCTTTTTGTCCACCAGGCCCGAGTCCTGGGCCACCTCCGAGCCAGGGACTCCAGTGACGAGTTGCTCGGTGGGGCTGTCCCCATGGGGCTCTGGTTTGGCCGGCGTGGGCAGCAGGAGGCCCGGATCTCGGCTGGACGGGCTGACCAGCTGGTACAGGTCGCACGTGATCTTCTCTTTGGCCCGAGCCCCCGTCTGACCCCCCGTGCCCCCACAGCTCATGAACATGCAGCTGGGCCGACCTGCTGGTTCTGACTGAGATCTCGGATCCAGACTGGAGACCCGGAAGGCGATCCGGACCTCGCCTCGCCTATGCGGACCCCTGCCGCCCTTGTCCCCCTGGCAGTCACTCTCCCCGGTCTGTGGCCCGTTTCCTGCCCGGAGCAGCCTGTTCTCTAGCTGCTGTTGCTCAAAGTGGGCGACCGCCTGGGCCACACGCCGTGATTCCTGCTGCTCCATAGCCGAGGTGAACGGGGCCTGGGCTTCAGGGGGTTCAGAAAGGTACACCAGCGGTGTGGGCTCCAGTGGGGAGCCACGCACCTGGGCTGAACCAGGGGGCACCGGGCCTTGGGCAACCATACCCTGTAGTGCCATGGCCGTGCGCTGCTCCACGAGCGCCACCATCTCGGCGACCGACAGCAGGTCTGTCTCCCCGACTCTGGGGCCATCCTCAGGGCCGGGGGGGATCTGTGGGGCGCTATCGGGGATGGGGTCACGCGCACGGGCCGGCGGGTCATAGGACGAGCAGCGCCTCCGCCTCTTGGCTTTGGTGCAGTCTGTGGCCCAGTTCCCTTTGACCTTCATGGCACTGGGCCGGGGAAGGCCCATTCCACTGCACTGGTGAGCCACAAAGAAGGCAATCTTCTCCTTGGTGTTGCCGGGCTTGATGACATACCAGGTATCCAGCAGCACCCGCCCATCCTCCATAGGGGTGTTAGGCGGGGAGGGGGCTGGAGCCGACACTGCAGGGGCACCAGAGGACAGGGCTGGGTCAGGGGGTGTGTTCTCAGAGCCGGCATCTTCCTGGTCGTCTCCCGTCCCGGCCGCTTCCGTGGTCGTACGTCCCGCGGCGTCGACCTTGCAGAAGGAGGTCCCTGCTCCACAGGCCCCCCCTCGGGGCTTGTTTTGGGAGTAGGTACCAAAGGGGCGTGGGCACCATAGTCGGATGTGGGAGAAGGTATCTCGGTCCATCATGGGCCAGCGGGAAGCATGCTGTGCTCACACCGCCGTCTGCGTTTATGCTGGGGAGCTGATGCGTCTGTTACCTGTCATGCTCGCAGTGCTGGCCAAACAGCAACACCGCAGGGTGGAGGGCATGCGACCTGGGGGACAGGAATCAGGAATGGGGATTAGGACAAAAAAAAAATAAATAATCATCTGTTACAAAGCAGAAGTTTGTTGTTTCACAGTTGAAGCGAAAGCAATGAAAGATAAAGTATGAGTGTAAGATGGGCTGCAACAAGAAAACATTTAGCTATATATCTATATCATTACAGTAAATTTCTAAATAACAAATTACGAGCCTTTGCAGAGTGACTCAGGCAGCTCTATGGTAAAACAAAAGGGTACAACGTCTACAACCGCCATTGTCTCCATTTAGACATTAATGGTCATCCCTGTCCCTGCTGATCATTTAGGCCAAAGATAGCACACCTGAAAATGGAGAAGGTTCAATCCAGGCATTTCAAAACCTTCTGTGACTAAAACCATAAGAACTGCTTTCACAAAATGGCCAAACTAAATTACCAAACTTCTCAGATTACGACGAAGAGTGAATTTGCCCTTGAAGTCTGAAATGAATTAAATGGTTCCACTTCAGGTGCAGTATTTTAAGTATTGATGATGGCATGTTAGCATGGCTAATGGACCGTGTTTGCTTTAAATGGAGGCAGCCCAGAACAGACAGGCAGGTGTCAATACTGTTTTAAGGTGCTTGGAAACAGCAGAATATGGAAATCGATTGTCTGCCAGTATCTCAAGAAGTCTAAAAGAGTATTCTTTCAGGGTAGCAAATCTGTTTACTGCACACTGCTGTTGGCGTCATTCCAGTAATGCAGAGAGGAATGTACCACTCCAGAGTAAATGGACATCAAGACTCTCAAGCCATCACCACGAAGTCTAAAATGGAAAAGCAGACCTCGAAGAAAACCATAAAAAAATAATCATAGAACAAAGAAAGGTGAGGACAGTTTGCGTGGGCGAGCCAAAATCCAGCAACTCTCGCCTGAAGCACGTTACACATGACTGCATGTGCATAAGGCACCCCTGCGTGGGCATCCTGCGTGTTGCGACACAGAGCCGTGGTCAGCGTGATGCTTCGCTCCCTGTCAGCACTCACACTTCCCATAAGCCACCCCACCCCCAGAGCACCTCCGTCCCATCAAACCTGGAGCTGCCTTTTGCTGCTCCCCCGTCGCACAGGCTGATTAAAGAGTTTGTCACCGCGCAGCGAGATTCGAAAGCCTGATGTCACAGATTTACAATGCCTGTATCAAAGCAGCCACATTCCCATCTGCAGGGCCACTCACCCGTTCACTTCTCTCCTGTCCTCTGCACCATTACATAAAACATTAATATCTCCCAATAGAACTGAAAATGCTTCCTCCCTTTGAGGAAGCAGTTCTCTCTCTCTCTTTTTTTTTTTTTTTTTTTTTTAAAATGAGCTGCAAAAATAATCTTCTGTCATCCCAACTTACACAGAGAATAGGTCGAAAGAACTCTGAGAAACAATGGGGCGAGTCAACTTCACTCCTTTCTTGACAACACTTGCAGAAACATCTATTATTCACGTGTCCGCAATGAACAACCACATGTCAAGAAACAACATACGACATGCACACTGGGAGAGGGTTCGAGTGATGAATGACGTGGCACAGTCTGCATCAGCCTCCTCCTGTGCTTTCTGTTGAGGTAAGCTAAAGAGTAGTGAACAGATTATGTCTAAGACAAGGCAATAACGTTCCGGCTGATAGGAAAAGATAACGGCAAATGTCTGACGACTGCTTAACAGCCTGACTTCAACTAAAATCGACTGACTCTGGATATAGTAATTGGCTACTGACTTGCATACAACACCTGGCAAAAAACCCCAAAAAGTATAGTCCAGACTTGCTATGCTTCTTACCTGCTGCCTGCAATTAGCCAATAAAACACACCCTCAAGGTCAAAGATCCTTGTTACAAACTCTTCATACATATCTATGTGCCAAGACTAGTCTGGAAAATCTGGTTAAGCCAATGACATCATTTGGCCAGTCAAAACAGAAAAAAAAAAGACAAAGCAAACATCTGCAAAATGACAGAACACTCTGGTGAAGGGCTGTTTCATTTCTGCACCATAAGGCCATTTCTTTTTTGAAATAATTCCTGCACATTAAGCACAATATTAATCCATTTGCATAATCCAGCAAATCCTGGCCCAGCGTCCCAGGCACGGGCCCGAGTGGCACCACCACCTGCACTGTGGCATGCGTGCAGCTGTCAGGGGGAGTCCATTTCTGTGACCTTACCGAGGATGAAGCAATAGAGCTGTGCACCATGACATCATATGATTAAATTGCAGCTCAAAACCCCCCATGCCCCCCAAACAGTACACACAAACCCACAACAAAAGCAGCTGCAAATCAGAAATCACCACAAGTGGCGACGTAAAGAGTAGAGCGCCAGGACTAAGAGTGTAATGCAGAGCTTTCTTTCATAAACTAAGAATTGCAGGCTGCAGAATTGTACATAACAGGTGATAAATGATCACCGGCTCACTCTGTCTCTCTGGCCCGCAAAGACAATGCAGGGGTGTTGCACTGCAGCCCACAAGACCCTCCACTCTTTTCCTTCCAGAACATTGGTCCTGGCTTCAGTCACCCCATCTAATCCAGCGATAAGATCATCAAGGAGCCCGCTTCGTCACAGAGCAGCACAGACAAATGAATAAGCTGATTAAACAAAGGTGCCACAGCTGGCGATCGATGACAGCAAGAGGTCCAAGGATGGAGACAGTGCACCGGAGTGGGATGGCCAGACATGTTCTCTTTGTAAAGAAAATAAAGCGTTCACATTACAAGGGACATTTCAAAACCTGGATTTTTTAACCCAGATATTTCCAAAATCAATATCAACACCAAAAATATTTCTCATATGAATTCAATAAGTAATATCAGTAACAACGCAAGGACATGCAAACCACTGCATGCAATTTTAGAGCTGCATGCAATACAGGCAGCATGTAACTTGTCTTGGGTGTATTCATTTGAGGAAGACCAGCATTCCTAGCAGAAATGGTCTTTGCTCAAGCAGTCAGCAAGGTCAGTGACCTGCCACTATGAAACCTGAGGGCTAATAGATAAAATTCCTTCCTGGCCGGCACAAAGCCAGCACGTCTTCATAGGGGGTACAAATGCAATTGATATTAAGCTTGCGACTCTCCTTTAACATACAGGTCAAAACCTAAGCAGTAGGTCCAACTAAGGGGGTATCACATAAACATGTGCAGGTACACACAGGGCTCTCATGTATCATATAGCTGCTGATAGTGTGTGACAGAGATAAATTAGTGGAGTTAAAAATAATTTAAGAATTTTAAGCTATTATTTACCTTTCATTAGTCATCATTTTAACATGGCAATAGTAAAGTAAATGGATTATATATTAAAGGAAGTATTGACAAGCACGTCTGATATCTGATAACCGGTTACCTAAATTATTCAGTAGTTTGCTTCAGCCAGTATTATGAATAGCCTTAGATTCTCCCAAGGTGTTTTGAAAGTAGTTTCCATAACATTTTGTTACATCCTGCTAAGAAATACCATTGAAATCTTTTTAATTACTACGCAACAAGACCGCTAAGCAGACACAAGTTACATAAACTAAAATTCTAGCTGGTCTCTTACGTTATTTATTATTAGCCATCGACAAAAACAAATGTATGCGTTACAGAAATACACAGTAAGGCTGTCAAAGCGAATGACGACGCTAACCAGCTAACGAGTAAAACTGTCGTTTCGAAAATAACTATACAGCTAGCTGGCCAGACAGACAAAAAGGCAGAAAAGTGCCGAGTTAATGAAGACCGTTAAGAAATCGTTTACTCATAACCTGAGAATATAATCTGGTGGCAGCTTTTGACGGGCTGTAATAACATTTTTACTTTGCATTTCCTTTATCGAAGCGCAAGACGCGGATGTGACAGCACATCGCAGGTCAGTGCGCCGTACCACCCCGCTAGCCCTCATTAAAACTTCAAAACCTTTATTTTTCTTACATATTCAGCATTACATTTGTACAACTATGTATATAACTACCCAACAGTCAACAGAAGCATTTTTCACCGCTTGCACACGGATAGCTGGGGGTTGGTAGTAACCTAGCCTAGCATGTCGTCCATACTCGCCAACGAATCACAGCCACCTTCACGGTTATCCATTACAATATTAACCTACTAACTGGAACACTTCGTTCATCTTACCTCGAGCTCCCTATATTATTATCCCTCGGTATGTGATGATACTCTTCTCCGCAAAGGCACGTAGGGGGCTGTCGGCACTCCGGGGCTCCGGCCTTGCTCCTCTCCGGGACGACAGGTCCTACTACTCTTATTATCCCCTTTATGAACGTTTAACTACTTGTTACTTCTTGTTCGCTCGGTCTGCTGGGGAAAACCCCGCATTAAAGCCAGCTATAATGTCGGTACTTCTCGAAAAAATTCGACTCGCAAGACCATCCTCCAGCTCGCCAGCGGAACAGGCCGACTAGTAAAGTGAGCTCCCCCAACAACCAAAATAATGGAGCGGAGCGCAGGCGGCGAAGAGGAAGGCCATCTTGTTGACAGGCTGCTACCCAAGACCCACAGCCAATAAGCGAGGCCGAGACGGTGGCGTGCCCATATATGGCATCCTCCTCAGCCACCCCCCCCTCCCCCCCGCCCCATCCCTCCCACGCTCGATTTTTACTCGCCCCCTGCTACCACGAGCCGGGGGGGCGCTTACAGTGCTGGAATTGCAAATGCTTGCAAACGATGGTCCAACGTGACCTCTTGCACTGATCGAATACTGACTGTAGCCTGCGTTTGCACCTGACGGTGCTCCCAGTCAGTGTTTGCAGGTAGAATGAAGTTAGTATTTAACTTGATAAACAAAGATTGTAGCGTGTGGCTGTTTTGACACAGAATTCTGTTGATGCTTTTGTCGATGTAATATAGAAACACTCATTTTACTGCCAACATGGCAAATTACCTGAGGCAGACCATTCAAAATTACTTAATTCCCCTCATTTCCCGATGAATCAAACTGTTGACAGATTCTTCAGTTTTGTTCTGCCGTTTATTAAGCATGTTATATAAACAGAACCTGCACAACATACAAACCAAAACAACGTTTTATTTACTTGAATAATGCATGGCTGTTTCTGTGATGGAATTACTGGAAATTCTAACGAAACCACAAGAAAAATTGGAAAAATTGATGCTCTCTGATCACTTTTATCTGCTTCTTCCTTATCATTCTAGTGGACCCCTATTTTCTTTTTGGCCTTCCCATGATCAGGGTTTGCTGTCTATATTCAAATTACCAACCAAGAAAATTGGGGCATCCTTAGCATTTTTTCTGACACTCCCACTCTCACGAAGAATATCTGTAGTAAAGTCAAATGGCTTTATATTTTCCCCAGAGCTGAGTAAGAACAACACAACGACTTTTTCAGTTTCTCATTAAACCCTTTACCTCATTCTCTTATTAATGTAACTGCTGCAATTGTTGTTAATCAATGAAATTCCCTTTTCTATATTGTGAATCATTGAAGGATTTTTCCAAGAAAGATTTTTGGATGTTTTTTGTTATTAATCATTAAATTTACTTATATTTATTATATATGCGTATGAAACATCTGTCCTAATTATATTTAGAAAGCAACAACAAACCCAATAGTCCATTGGGCATTACTGTAGTGCATTGACAGTGTATTTCCAATACAAGAAAAGTAGAATAAGTAAATATTAATAAGATGGGCCTCCTTGATTTGTGCTTAAATATCCACACTGATCCTGTGTGAAACAAATTGCGGGGGGGGGGAGAGAGAACTTCAAGCCGGTGCACAACTTCTGCGCAGAGACTTTTCAAGGGGCAGGTGCTCGAACGGAAGGGGGAGTCAAAAAGGAGCGGCACATTTAATCGTTCTGGCATTAAGGATGTGCGGATCGATACTGAAATGTCATTTATTTCTCAAATAGACTACTTCTTGATTCATTTTTGAGAATCGATTATAAAGTTAGTTTTTTTTTCTTACTTTTTTTATACGTGGCATTTAAATGTTTCAAATGTATATTAAGGCTAACTTTATTGATCCCAGGCAGACATATTGGTGCATACAGCACAGAAGAACATACATATATTGCCAAAAAGACAAGGTACAAAGACAGTACACATAGTGCAAACAAAATAAATGTATTACAGGGAGCTGGACATGAACTATTAGCAGGACCTATGTTTTCAGTTTTAGGGGCAGGACTGCTGACAATCACGGTGGTGGGAGAAAGAAGATGCAATCAGTAGAGCCCGGGAGACTGAACAAATGGAAAGAAACTAGTTTCGTGTGGAGTTATGTTAAGACACAAGATAGTAAGGAAGCAAAATGTGATGTTTGTCAGAGTAGCCAACTATCCGAATGGACAGTGGGCTGCTATACAAAGCCAATTTGGTATTTTCAAATATATTTTCGGTATGCACGCAGTATTTTGAAGTCTTGGACAATAAATTAGCTAAGCAGGTTTAATGATTATCTAGTATCTTTAAAAATCAGTCTTTGGTTTGGAGCTGCTGCTTTTGCATTCGTATGCTCTCTGGGCCATTCATAGAAATTTTCCTCCTTGTTTAATTAATAGGCAGTACAGTGTAGAAAAGTGAACAAGAACTGGTGACCGAAAGATATTAGTGTTCCAGTAAATAGAAGTATGTCCATAGAGAGGATAGCAAAGCAAATGCTTTGTCAGCATGATTTTGTGTTGTTTCAACTCGGGGCAACACCACAAATTTATCTGATAAACTGTTCTGAACTCCTTTTAGTTTTTTGAATATGGCAATATAGCTTAATATATTTATTGCAATGAAATATTACATTGTGAAATGTTTCCAATATTGTTCAGAACTATTCCCATTTAATGCGTACACATGACATAAGAATATCAGTATAAGCGATACCACCCTGTATTGGGTCAAATCGGAAGAAAATTAATGGTATTGCCCATCCCTATCCGGTACCCTCAGCCTCTCTACACGTCCCTGATACAACGTATCTTTTGATCTAGATGGCATATGGCAAGCCAAAGTGTCTTTTATTAGTATAAAGTTTACTTGTCACAACTTCTTACTAATAAAAATAACATTCTTACTTGTAAAAATGCATTTTTTTACTAGTACGAATATGAATTGCATTCATCTACAATGCAATTCTTAATAATAAGAATCATCTTTCATAAGATCATTTTT
>JAODKF010000042.1:8650245-8679410 GCA_026779585.1 Mormyrus proboscirostris | reverse complement strand
TCCCCAAACCTGGATACAGGTCTGGCTGCAGAACACTGGGCGACTCCGCTCAGAGGATCTCCAATGAGGGGCCGGAAATCACATGAACTCCACTGAGGGGCTGGAAATCAAATTATCTTTATTGTGCGGCCGGAAATCACATGATCTCCACTGAGGGGCCGGAAATCACATGATCTTCACTCCTGGGCCAGACATGACGTTATGCATCTTCAGGAATGGAGGGGAAGTGTAGGATTAAGATATTATTATTATAATTGTTGACAATAATTATTGTAGTAATATTATAATAATTGGTATAATGTATATATGTGTCTGTATAATGTTAATTATTATTACAGCATTTTATAGAATTATAGCATTATATAAGCATTATTGATAATACATCATAATAATGAAAAATAATAATATAGGATAGGATATTATTATTGTTATTATTATTATTATCTCCACTAGGATTATGTCGTATCACTCTGTATAACATAGGATATACCACCACTAGGGGGCAGAGAATCACATGACCTCCACATGAGCGGTGGAGATTACATCAGTGCAACATCAGAAATTAGTTTTAATAATCCAGCCTACTGAGTTCTCTTTAGTAGCGTCGTGTCTGGGCCAGAAGTGGAGTTTCCAGCTCCACAGTAGAGCTCCTCCTGGTGGAGTCTGCAGCCAGATGCAATGCAATGCAATGCAATGCAATTTTATTTATATAGCATGTTATCACAACATTACATTGTCTCAATGCACTTTACATTTCTGCCACGTAAAGACCCCCCAGTGAGTAAGCCGAAGGCGACGGTGGCAAGGAAAAACTTCCTAGGAGGAAGAAACCTTGGGAGGAACCAGACCCAAAGGGGGAGCCCATCCTCCAGGGGCCGGCAGAAGAGTCAAACAAAACAAGATGATAGAACTAAGTTAATACATGGGTTGAAATTTCAGTCTCTATGCATGGGCAGATCGGTGCTGGCATGGGGTGCTTGATGCTTGATGGCAAGATCAACAGTGGCACAGCAGCAGGGAAGGAAGGAGAGGCATCGCATGAGCCTAGGCTATGTGACCACATGTCCAAGATAGGATTTACATTAAGTGTATTTCCGGTGAATATTTAGCATGGGTGTAATTACACAAATCTCAGGGTTATGTACAAACGGTTTTGGGTTCACGGTTCAGTGCAATTTCACTACAGCAGGGACAGCAATCATCCAAATGGATATATAAGCAAGGCAGACTCATCCTCTGCAAGTTAGTCTCCTTGTGGTACGTATTTAAGGCGCTTTACCAGGAGATTCTGGCCGCGCTTACTATAGGCTATAGTGGTATTTATCACTATATATAATTTAGCCACTGAGCCACTCCCCAAGAGGGTCTAGCTGCAGTCACCTGTAGAGTGGAGCGCCACCGGAAACACGGCACCTTCACAGGAAACACGTGATCTTTAAGGGCATACTCCGGTTAGGGTTAGGGTTAAGATTAAGGATAGTTACGTTAGTGTTTATTCGCTGTAACACAGAGTTGAGGTCACGTGTTTCCTGTGAAGCTCCACTCTACAGGCGTCTGCAGTTGGACCCTTCTCCTCTGCCGAGTCACAATCAACATGGTGATTATATGATTACTCTTATGTCGTCTAATTTTTCGTCATTTCAGACGAAGAGTTAAATGATAAATACAGTTTAAGTTTTAACGGCGTAGAGCATTTAGCATGGTTGGTTTTACTTGTATCATAAACATACATATTTAATATTAAGCTCCTTTCCTGAATTATGTTTTGCGATGAAATATTACCAGGCATACTTCTCTCATTGGTCCAATTACTGATGTGTTAGTCATCAATCATCTAATGACACCATACTAGTGTAAGCGCTGCACAACAATTGAATGGCTACTCTGTTGCTCTATTGTCAGACAGACGGAAGTATTTTAAATCAAATTTAATGTTTGTGGTACTACTTCCGGGTTATGGAGGTGTGGCCAAGGACCTGATATCACGCGTGCGTGTTTGCAGGGAGGAAAGCGAAGGACACGACTACCGAGCTTTCATTGTGAAAGATAGCAGGTAAAGTCTCTCGGTTATCTTCTGGTCCTAGTAATTTCTTATTTAATACCTCTTTTGTCTCCTTATCGTGTTTGAATTTAGCATACTTGCAGGGACTTTACAGCCTACCTGGAGATCGGCTACAAATAGTTTTAAGACAGAAAATTATATCTTAATATCAGCTTATTTAGTTAGTCTGTGTTGGCAAAAGTGAAAAAGAAATAGTTGACGGAATTCATGCGTTTTCTATACCACTCATTTGGTTAGTTGAAAGAATAGTTTAACTTAGTTTCACCCAGGTGGGTGCTACACAGTGGTTATGATTGAAGCACTTTGGGTATCTTAAATGTAACCTTCATTCATTCATTCATTTATTCTGCCACTTCCAGTGAAATATTCATTCATAACCTTGTAGCTGACAGTCTAACTGCTGCATATACACTCAGTTTAGCCATGTAACTAATGAGCAATTATCAACTGAAGATCGGCCATCCGGACATAAAACATATGTCGTTGTAAAAATCCGTCAAAATGAACTCCTCGAGAACTTCAGCTAAGAGCGCGTGCTGAGTGGAAGTTTCTGTATTGTAATGAAACTGTACAGGAGTTAGTTAAATTACAATTTCCCCTGAGTTTTCAGTCCTACACCAGTAAGAAGAACTAATGTAACAATTTTTTATTAATCATTTATTTGCAGCAATGTTGATGGAGGTGCTCCAGGTGCTGCGAGGGATGGGACGTGTAGGCACAGCTTTTATCTCCATCCAAGGGGAACAGCTGCGGCTCATGGCTTGCAACTCCACAATGGGTGCAGGAGTCAAGACAGCAGAGGAGCTTGTTGAGAGCATATTGGGTGCAGCCGCTCGAAGCAGTAAGGTGGGTACAAGCTCCCTCTCTGTCACATTACTGGATTTCCTCACTAAACATAAACTGAACATTCATCCTTTCATCTCCCAAATCAGTTATCCACTGCTGGATTGAAACAAGCTCAAACGTATCCCTGGAAGGACAGGATGGCAGTCCATCTCAGGGCATGCATTAGGCATTAGGGGTGTAACGGTACACAAAACTTGCGGTTCTGTGTGAAGTTTAGTTTTCAGTTCATGGTTAGGTGCCATTTTGTAACAACAGAGAAAACAGAATTTGTTTTGAAATGATTTATAATTAAACACAATTACAACAACCTAATCAATCAGTATCATAAGGAACATAATCAATGAAATCCTGTTTTCTCTACTATCGAGTATGGTTGTGTATCTGTAGCTGTTCAATTTTAATCATAACAGTATTTGTAAGGTGTGACACATTCTTAAACATGGTTTGCATGTTATGATGAAATGAGTAAACATTTGACTTTTATCTTACCAGCTGTATGTAATGCATAATATATTATATGAAACCGTTGTGTATAATACGAAATGTGCTGCTGATTGGTTAGAGTAATCAAATATTCGATCTGTTCCTTGCCTGTCCAGTCTGTGAGGTCAGAATTCCCCGACAGCTGGGAAGAAGCAGAGCAAGATGCCGCAGCGAAATGGGCAGTGGCCTCTGAGATGCCACTGGACTCCGCAGGCCGAGGGGAGCGGCCAGTCCAGGAGGCCGGAGACCTGCTACCTCGCGCCAGAACAGACAGTCCCGGTTGGCAGGCTCAGGGCACCCGCTTCCTGCACCAAGGCCCGGCACTGCAGAGCCGCAGGCTGCTCCACGACTCTGTGGTGGGCCGCCTGACGGAAGAAGACATCAAGAAGGCCAGGGAGTCCAAACAGGCGGCAAACAGGACACCGGCCACCAGACTTCCCCGGCAGAAGGTGAGAGAGAACTTCTGAGGAATGTTAGGCCATTTGTCATTCTATTGAAGCTGAAACAATTTTATGGGTGTGTTTATACACAGAAATGCTGAACTTCATGTTGTCTAATAACCAAAAGCACATTACATTTGTGCTTTTTTTTTTTTTCTCCTCTAATATTTTGTTTTTGCACGTTGGCAGTCGGTAAAGCTGTGCCTTACTGTGCATATGCTTTAGATTTTTTTTCTCTATAAATTAAGTGTTGGAGATGGTACAAAATCTGCCCCCACACATCTGATGCCACGTTGAGCCTTAATCTGTCCTCTTTAAGGAAACACAGGTCTTAACAGAACAGCATATATAGTATATAAGAGTAAAAATGTAATGTCTTCTGCAGAGGATAAAACTGAATTGCTATTCTCATGAGAAAATATAATCAAGATTATGGCCATTTGAGATTGAGAGGTTTTCTAATTTTTTTTATATATTTTGTAGAATTTTATAGAGTTGTATATTTTGATGTCAGTACTGTAATGAGCACAGATTTGTATTCAAAGACTTGTATTTAAAATTGTTACATATAACTGCTTATGGTAACAGTACTGAAAATAAAGTTTACCGGTTGTATTGTGTAGCTGTTTTCTCAAATGCAAACAGTTAACACAGTTCTTGGTGAGGAACATGGCTCCCAAACGATGGGGGTGTTTCCTGACATTTTTAGCAGCATAATTGCTTGGCTTTTATGTTCTTTGACACTGAAATGTCTCAATAAAGATCTACAACGTATGACCTCTACAGGTGTCAGTCTTTTTATTCTGATATCACAATTTAGCTTTTTCGAATATTTAGTGATATTTTAGAAATAAATGCTTGAAATATGCTTGCACCTGATTTTCGTTTTCCCCAGTAAGTCCTTTTTTACCTCTCTGCTTTGCCTGTGCAGAAATTGCAATATAGTTTACACTGATGTGTAATTGTATCCAATAGCATTATGCTGCTTCAGCATTTTTTCCTCTTCGTCCTAAAGACTGAAAACCTCTCAGTGTTACAATTGCCCGGACATTGTGGTCTCGCTCACTGCCTGTTAGTAATGAGAATGTCAGTCAGGATATAGAGCAGGGAAACCCAAGTTTACTCACTTGTGTAACAGACACTAGTATAACAGCCACCACCGAAGCAGTTCCTCATATATATGTGTGTGTATATATATTTTTTTCTCTTTCTGCTCCTACTTTTCAGCTGAGTGACCGTGCCAAAGAAAGGAAAGTCCCAGCCACCCGTATCAGCCGGCTTGCTAATTTTGGGGGTAGGTTCCTCTTATTCGCGCTGCTCAGGTCTGTGATATGTGGGACGTGTTCTGCGTCATGATTTTCTTTAAAAGCCATACTCCCCTGCTTTACATGTGTGGATCAAAGTTAACATGGAGTGCATTTCTGTGTACCTTGTTACTGGGAACTGTTCTATTGGCCAGCTAGGGAGCATAATAATTAACTTGGTAGGAACCAGATGATTTGTGTATCAACAGTCTCAGGAAAAAGGACATCTTGTGTAAATTTCCGTTAATACAGGCAGATGTTTGTGGTGGTTGTTCCGTAGGGCACTGTCCTTTAACCGTTGCTCTCCTACAGGTCTCGCGGTCGGCCTGAGTCTGGGTGCCATTGCAGAAGTAGCCAAGCAGTCTCTGGGAGGCAAGCGCTCAGGTATTTATAGCGGATGCACGTTATTCGTCATGCAGAGCAGCCTTTGTCCAGCTCGCGTTAAAGGCCCCTGTGTGGTTTCTCCGCTTCAGACACGGCCGCCCTGCTGGACTCGCCACTGTTATCGGAGGCCAACGCGGAGAGGATCGTCGACACTCTCTGCAAGGTGCGTGGAGCGGCGCTCAAGATCGGACAGATGCTCAGCATCCAAGGTACTGCACTGCCCAGCTTCTCTCGGGCCTGTGACCCGCTCTCCCCTGTGTGTGGTCTTTCACACTGTCATCTGTCACTCCTGTTCAGCCCAAGCAATCATAGAGTGTAACTTCTCTTACTTGTTTTTGAGTTGCATAATGTTAATACTTTAACAAGCATGCAATTGGTGATTTTGATTTCTTTTTAAATAGATATTCAATGTGTGCATAAATGTTTGTGCGTGTGTTGTGATGGCCTCGTGTCATATATATACATGCTGATTACGCATCCATCAATTATGCATGAATTCTCTATAACTACTTGAAAAATAAAGGACGATCCTGGACAGAGTGGTCATTGTTGTGGCGATGTCTCCTTTAGATAACAGCTTCATCAACCCCCAAGTGCAAAAGATTTTTGAGCGTGTCCGACAGAGTGCCGACTTCATGCCCTCTTGGCAAATGATGGTGAGTTTTGGTCCTGAGGGCTGTTTCCACTGAGTATATGCGGTACTGTGCGCAAGTCATAGCTAGTCAAAGGAAATGATATTTAAATGATCATCATCTTGGTGTAAAACCCTAATATTATGTCTGTAAAAGTATGTTCACTTAACCTCTCCCCAGACTTTGCAGCGACCATCCAATACACCCATGTATTGTTTGACTATTGTTGACTAGTACACGTTGTATGGCTAATCGATACAGCACCGACTTAATAAAACTAACTAGGTCAGCTGGTGGTAAAATTCCTCAAATATATGGGATGTCTGGGGTGTTCCTGAGGAGAGGTTTGGGATCCGAATCTGTGTTCTTCAAGCCATCGGACAAAATATCAATATCTTTTTGAAGAACAGAAAGAAATTCTTTCGTTTCTTTTTTTTTAATGTTACTTTTAGTTTTCATATGTTCTGAGGTGAAATTTGTATTTTGATTCTGAGCACGTATACACATACTACCCAGATAAATAGCTTTAAACATTTACTTTGACTGCTTAAGACTTTTGCAAAGTTCTGTGTGTGTGTGTGTGTGTGTGTGTGTGTGTGTGTGTGTGTGTGTGTGTGTGTACATCAGTACATAATCAACAAATAAGGTAGCAGCTTGCTATCGTCAAAATAATTTACACAATGGTAGATAATGTCTAATAGACTTGATTTTGTATATACATCAAAAGCCAAAAAAATTATTGGAGCAAATAAATAATCTGTTACAGAAAACTCGATAAACACATTGTCTTGACTCCAAATGGGGCTTTATCATGATTAAAAAATATGCATCATTCTTTTAAAATTTAATTGTGCACGTTAATGTGTTAACTTTGACAACCCTAATATAGACACACATGTTTTATAAAGCTAGTTAGGTGGGTGGAGCCTCTGGGCTATTTGATTTGTCAGACCCCCCCCCCCCCCCCCCAATGATTTAAATTTAAGTTAAAATTTGTTGATTTTATTACACAGAGTGAGCTGAGACCCCTTTTTAGACAATGTCTCTGAAGTACAGCCCAAGTGAACCCAGTGTGTTAAGCACCTTACCCAGGGATTACTGGGTCTGGCCACTTTTTCTCTGCGTCCCCAATTAGCCAGACATTTGTAATGGTCTGACATGATCTATGGACCGGTCATCTGTGTAGAATGTTCTGGAAGAGGAGTTGGGTGCAGGCTGGAGGGAGGAGCTGGCCTCGTTCGAGGAGAAGCCGTTTGCGGCGGCATCCATCGGGCAGGTCCACCATGGAGTGCTGCACGATGGGCAGGAGGTGGCCCTGAAGATCCAGGTGAGCAGACGCAGCAAGGCGCTCCAGCCCTTCTCTGGCGTGAAAAAAGGGCATGTCTGCTGAGCTGCTTACAGCTCCCAATGTTCATCCTAGTTTGGGATGGCCAGTAATTCTGTCTTTCATTGGATGACATCATTTCCTGTGACATTACTGGTCAATTCCACCCACTTGGCAGTAGGTGTCGCCATAGATCAGCGTCAGGCGGAGGCACCCAGCCATGCGATCCACCTGATGGAATGTGGGCCAATTTTAATTCCCATCAGGGCTTCCACACCACAGATGGCTAATACAGTAGGGATCAACGCTGCAGGGCGTCACTGTCGTGATGGATGCCTCATTTGAAGAGGCCCACATCTCATTAAACGGAGCGTGTGTGATGCTTTTAAATAGGCACAGCAGTTCTGCAGACGATTGCCTTGGCTCATTTCAGCTCTAGCCGAAGCCACGCTGACCTTTTCAGTGCTGGAGCCCTTGGTCTAGCCGTGTGACATACGAGGACTAAATTTAAGGGCACTATCTGTCCATATGTTGTGGTAATTTTCCCCCCTCCCTCTTGCACCAGTACCCAGGCGTGGCAGAGAGCATCCACAGCGATATTAACAACCTGATGGCCATGCTGAAAATGAGCGTAGTGCTGCCTGAAGGTGAGACCGGATCCTGCACGCAGCCTGTCATCGTTAATCCACCCACTTTGGGGTTTGCAGACATTTGCTTGTTTTTCTTTTTGCGCAGGCTTGTTTGCAGACAGCAGCCTGGAGGTCCTTCAGAGAGAGCTAGCTTGGGAGTGTGACTACAAGAGGGAAGCAAAATGTGCCAAGCGATTCAGGTACTGTGAGTATGTGGCTTTATTTTGTACTGAAACAATCTGTTGGAGGTCAGAATATTAAAATAAAAAACAAAAACTTGACACCTATAAAAATACTGTCGTTGGTTGTGGGTTTGAATATCATTGCCGGCAAAATAATTGTGTTTTTTGCATTAATACCATCTTCCAGTATTGGCTGACGGTGAACCTCCTATATGGGTTTTTTTTTTTTTTTTTTTTTACTTGACACCTAAATCCTGTTTGTTTTGGGTCAAGTTGAGTGGAGAGTACAGTAGATTAATGAGCTATGTTGTGAGGGTTATTTATTTCAAATAGCTAGGAGGCTCTTATAGAGAAACCCCAAGACTCCATTGGACAAACCCTGAGCTAGTCATTCGGACAGCTGTATGCAGTAGCACTGAAGGTCCTCATGAGCTGTTGGGAGTCTGTGTAACTGCGATTTTTGGCCAGCCAAGTGGTTTTGACCACACATGGGTCACAGATATTGAAGCTGGTTGATTTCGAGGTGACCTATAGTTTTCTTAATAAAAACTGTATAATAATAGCTGTGGATGCAGATGAAAATTTTATAATTATAATATTAAATTAAATATTAAATTAATTATCAGTCATGAAGCTACTTTTTAAATTGAACACATAATAGTTCTTTAGCAAGTCAAACTCTATTAAAGATGAGTCCCTCTTAAATCAGACAGGTAACAGAAACTGTAAGAAGTCATGACTTGTTTTTTAATTACAGGCTGAAATATGTAAATGTTTCATAATAGAAGAATAATCTAATGATGTTTAATGTATCACAGCACATCCATGTGAAACACCTTGGGACGACTTTGTTGTGAAAGGTGCTATATAAAAATAAATTGACTTGAATTGAATGGTGAGAAAACATCTTTGAAGAATAGAATATTAAAGACTGTAAACAAGATTTTGAACAAAACAAACCTTCGTACTAGAGAAGTGGCTTCTTATGTGGAGTAGCGGGTATGTGAGTGCTGTATGTTTGATCGCAGGGCTCTGCTGGAGGGGGACCCATTTCTCAGTGTCCCGGAGGTGGTGGATGGCCTGACAAGCGGCCGTGTCCTGACCACTCATATGGTGTCTGGGGTGCCGCTGGACCACTGTGTGACCCTTAGCCAGGAGACGCGGAACAAGGTGGAGGATCTGAGCACGTGCTTGCGGAACCGTCAGACTGGGTCCACCAGTCGGAGCATTTTTCCTCAAAGCGTAACAGTTTACCAACATTTTTTAAAACCAGTTTGTTGAGGTGGAGCTAAACTGGTGCTAAACTGGTCAAACCTCCTTGCTCTCCATGAATAACCTGCCATTAAACCGGGGCGATTCTCAGGTGGTCTGCACCGTCTGTCCATTTTTAATTTATTGTTTTAAATCAGGGATTTGTATTCTGATCTTCTGACGGAATATGGAGCTGTAGCAGCGCGAGGCGCCCGCTGCGTCCACAAGTTGGATGGCTTCCCGGAAATCTCCCCATCACTGCCTCCTTATTTAATTAAAACAGTGTTGCCTCACAGACCCTTTGCTCCTACAATCAGCCCACCTAGATGAGCTTTTCTCTTGAAGTCTTGTGTCCGTCTTCCGGACTGCGGCTCTAAATCAGCGACATGCTGTCAGAGCATTGATCAGACTGATTCCATTAGCCAAGCTGGTGTGCTTCTCCTCATTCCAGGCTTCTGGTTTTAACTCAACTCTTAGGTGGTTATACATGCTTGAATTATTGGAAATGTAAATATTTCTTAATTTGATATGGATGTGCCAACGATAATTTACATTTGAAGTAATTATATTATTTGTAATTAGTTTTTAAGCCACTTTAACAAAGAGTAGTCAAAGCCACTTTGATCTGGTAAACTGCAGCTCTCTGAGCCAAAAAGGCAGAAACCACATGGTTTTAGAGGTGTGCTGTTAATATGGAAATTGGCCACAGGGTGGCAGTATTGCATTTTTTAGTATAGAAATATGTCATGTGTTCCTTCTCCTTTTATATATTTATAATATAGTGTATTTGCTATTTCAGATTTGCTTCGGCATCTTGCAGCTGTGCTTGAGGGAGCTGTTTGAGTTCCGCTTCATGCAAACCGACCCTAACTGGGCTAACTTCTTCTACAATGCAGAACAGGACAAGGTTTGTGAACTGCTGTGGCTGTGACTAACATGAAAACGTGCATATAATGCAAAAACATGGTCATTTTAATCCTCCATATTCTCATGTCTTTAGATTTTCCTGCTGGATTTTGGGGCTTGCCGGGATTACCCAGAGAAATTTACTGATGACTACATAGAGGTAAGCAGATCAGAGTCATAGAGGCCTGGGCTGGTTAATGGCTTTGTAGCTAAAAAGCTGAACTTGACTGTGTAATCTTACCAATTCTAATAAACTTGACCATGACCTGAACTTAACCTGAATTTTTTAAGCATTATTATTTCAGATCAAAGCCATGTTCTGCAGACACAAATTAATATACCTGTAGCCTGGGGTGCTGTGGGGGTCATGATGATTCCATGGGCCCCTGACTGACAGGGGCCCTAAAACTTTGCATAATTAGAGTGGTGGGTTGGGGGCCTTGTGTGATGGGCTTTGGGGCCCAAAATCTCTAGCAGCACCCCAGCCTGTAGTCAGTGTGCGTTGAGGAGCTGCGTTTGACGTTACCGCTGTGCCTGCTTGCATTCCTCTTGGCCTGCCACTTGCGCAGGTGGTGCACGCTGCTTCGGTGGGAGACCGGGCGGCCGTGCTGCAGAAATCCAAGGATCTCAAGTTCCTCACAGGTTTTGAAACCAAGGTCAGACCCTCTTATGTTTCGTCTTGCTCGCTCCACACCTTGTGTACTTGCTCAGCGGTGCCGGCCTCCCAGCGCCTTTCACCAGCGCCTTTCACCAGCGCCTTTCACCAGCGCCTTTCACCAGCGCCTTTCACCAGCGCCTTTCACCAGGTTCTGCTCTATGTTCCCAGGCATTTGAGGAAGCTCACACAGAAGCTGTGATGATCCTGGGCGAGGCCTTCGCCTCTCCGGGCCCCTTTGACTTCAGCATCCAGAGCACCACCCAGCGCATCCACAACCTCATCCCTGTCATGCTGCGGCACCGGCTTACCCCGCCGCCGGAGGAGACCTACTCCCTACACCGCAAGATGGCTGGCTCCTTTCTAATCTGCTCCAAGCTGGGTGCCCGCATCCACTGCAGGGACATGTTCCTGGAGATCTATGATGACTACAGTCGCCGGAGACGGGAACAGGCCGCCTAGGGGGGGTGGGGGGGAGGTCGAGCTGAAGACTGTGTGTGGGTGGATATGCAGAGAGATGCGGTCCTTCATCCGTAATGCCAGCCCTTGAAGTAACGGGGGCCAAACCTTGAGTGGAACTTGGCAACGTCTTTGGAGAAAAAGGTATGAAATGCCCAGAACTGAAGGATATGACTCATTCTTTAAGGCAGAAACTGGAGTGTACAGGAACCCATTAAGTTCTTCTGAAGGCCTCAGTGACACTCAGGAACTGTTAGTCATTTTACTAGCTGGTCCTTTGACTAGCTGGCTCCCAGACACTGCTGGGATCTGACCAAAGCAGCGTCTGTACCAACAGTTAAGGAAATGTACAGTATATAAAATGTAATGGGCTGAGTCAGAAGTTTAATATTTTGTGGTTTCATTGTGAAATTAATGTGAGGCAACAGCAGGACATTTGGTTATGTCTTTATTGTCGGTGTGGTTGATGCCGGTGAAACACAAGTGTTGGCTGTATGCTTTACTGTAAATCTTCAGTATCATTAATAACTGCCCACGCCGGCAGTTAAGTCGCCGTAAAAATATGCTGTAATTTATAGAATGTAATGAAATGTTTCGCTTGAGATCAGTGCCTGAGTTCCAGCCTCTGAGCTTTCCAGTCACCTGTTTTATACTTGTGCTTTAACAGCGACTGAAATGGCCATTTGTTGTGATTTTAAAATGATAAATTTCTCTGAGCTGGTATTAAACAAGATGTGTGTAAAATTATATGATGTTGCATAACCGAGGCTGGTACGCAGGGGAAATTATACACAATGCATATGGTGGATTGAACCTCCACACCCAACTATGTCTAGTCTGTTTTCAGAGACTATCAAATCCGAACCGGTAGGTTCACAACTTGTGTACAGGACAATATGTTGAATTATGAATGTTGATAACACAGACTCCACATTCACAAGTTGCATCCAGGAAAATCTAATTCTGCCAATTCATCATATTAATGCTCAGTCATTTTAGAGCAATAAATAAGTGTTTCAGCTTTATTTCACCTTGACAAATATCTCAGAAAGAATTCCCAAATTTATCAGGTTTTCAATTGTCAATACACATTGTCAGTATTCTATTAGTCAAGCTCAATTAAATGATCTGAACCAAATTCCTACCTACTGTTTCCAAAAACACTAAGTAAAATAATTCCTAAAAAGTAAATTTTGGATCATTAAAAAAAATGCTCAGATACACTAGCAGGGTATACGCTCGTGTCTGACAAGGGGCATGAGCTCTGTAGATGTTTGTCGAGTCCCCAAACTTAACTGATTAATATGCCAGCTGGCTTTTGCAAGGATGAATAATTTATGGCTGTGCCATTCTCCTGCACCACCTAGATGAAGTTACTTTCTATTCAAACAATGACTTAAATGCTTAAATGCCAGGACACTCCTGTGGCACAGCTGGCCAACCTCTTTCACTAGCGTCATTTTTCTCATGGTTGTCTTGAATAACGTCTTAGTGCATGATGCTGATTAGCATAACGCGTATGTGATTGGACAGCTCAAGTTTACAGGTGAGCCAGAACAAGAATGGGTGCTGCATAGGGAAACTTCAGCTGCTTCCTTAAGCTGCAGCCCTGCTGAGCCTCTGCACCCCGGAGGCAGGGCCAGTGAGGGGGCTGGCCTGGCATTGGCATCCCATAATTTAATCGGTTGCGCTGGTTCTCTCCCATTTTCATTGGCTCTGAGTGATGTCAATCATATTATTTCAATAGATATGGGTGACTCAGTTAAAAGTGCAATAAAAGGTATCTGACCTGACTCATTGAACCTTGTTATTTGTTGCTTGTATTTACTGAAGCATAATGATGCATATAAAATACATTGTTGTATATATAACAAAGGTTTTGTCACTTTCTTGTCTGAATTAGTGATAGTGTTTTCATATGACTGCTGGTTTTTCATGGGTAGTCACATCCTAGTAATATTTTTGAAATCGTTCTGGTATTGTAAAGTTTTAAAACTGGTCAGTGAAGAGATTGCATTTAATTATGACTTGAATCATAAAATAATATCTGTACTACAATGATGCCTCTTGTCAGTTCGGTGCCTTAGATACGAAGGAGTTCATTAGGCTGTGTAGTTGTCAGTGGGAACTGAGGAATACAGTGTGTAAGTGAAGACAATATTGTGTTTTTTACTTTGTGCACTGAAGTAGACAGAAGTTGGTGACAGTCCCCCCCCCACCTGGAGACACTACTGCTCAGACATTCTTCTCATATTGATGACCATGGGGAACTAAAAGACTAATTCAATATTGACCTTTGTGTGCATTAAACTGCTTAATGAGCTTCAGGACACCAATTCATTGTGAACTTGTCCTACAACTGAGCCTCTGGGTCTGTGTGGTAAAACCCCCCATCCTCTTACTGGCTAATTATGTTTTTCTTCTTATTAAAATATTTTATGGACACCGGGCAGGTTATACTGATTGGCTGAACTTCATACTGCTGACCTTTCTGAGGGAAACAAGGCATGTTGGACCTTGCAAACAAGATTGGGCATCTTGGTCAACATCGTACTCTGATCATGGATTTTGGTATGATATTATTGTGGCCTGTTATTGATCAATGTGGAATTTTATTGGAAATAAAACTTTTATTTATTGACCAAAGGAGTGAAGTGAAAAAAACACACAACTCCAGCCGCTGTCATTAATTAACGCATCATTTTAATCAATTAATTAAAAAGGTGAGCACCAACCAAAAAGCCCTTTGTTTATGAATATGGGCATTTTTAGCAGGGATTTTTCTACTGCCTCATTGGCACATGGATATATCAGTCATGCCTCTTTACTGGTGTAATAATATTCCAGTCCAGCTCCAGTTGCAGTAGTAATATAAATATACATTCCTAATAATAAAGTATCGATTATCTACTGTTACATAATGTCAGTTCGTTTGGCTACCTTGCATTCCATTTCTATGTATCTTCAATGTCGATTGAAGACGAGGACTCATGTATGAACAATGTGTTCAGAGCTTTAAGAATATTTTTAAAGAATGATAAACTTCAAGTAAAATATTTCAAATGATATTTAATACATTTTAACTTTCGTCGACCATCCAAAAGACATCTTTTAAATTAAATCTTTGTCTTGCTCATGAAACCATTTTGAATGTATTGCACATTTTGAATGAACTGCCAATAGATGGATTTTTTAACAAGAACTTAGCACTTTGGAATTGTTTTCGAAGTTCCACCAAGGACTCACAGTTGCACTTAAATTCAAAACATTTGCAATATTAGTTTTGATTATAGTGATGAGGTGGAATCATATTACAATATGAATATCAGACAGATTCACATATACGAATGAGCCCAAACGTTATGACTACCCCCACGTTACGCAAGTAACGTTAACTATCTTGTTAAAAATAGCACATTCATGGTCTGGGATATATTACATGGTAAGCCAACATTCGGTACTCAAAGTCAACGTGTGGAATGCTAAAGAAATTGCCAGGTATAAAGATCTGAGTGACTTTGATAAGGGCAAGATTGTTATGGCCAGACAACTGATTCAGAACATCTCCGACTTAGCAAGGCTTGTGTAGTGCTCACAGTCATCTGTGATAAGTGGCAGTGCTCACAGTCATGTGTGGTGATTATGAACTGACAGTGGTCAGATAGGAGAAAAAAACCAGGGTATTACGCAGCCAAAACTCATCTATGAGAAATGTGAACAAAGGCTGTCCCGTCTGGTATAAACCAACAGCAGGGCTACTGTGGCACAAATCACAGGTAATTTTAATGAAGGTCACTGGAGAAATGTGTCACGACACAATGCATCCAGCTTTTCTGTTTAAGGTGTTATGTTGCTGCGGTTCAGACTTGTCAGTCCAACGCATCCCACAGATGCTTGACGCATACTGTCCACATGATGCAACAGGGAACAGTCGGGGATTCTTCAGACCAGGTGACCTCCATCCGTTGCTCCAAGGGCCAGTTACGATTTTTTCATACCCGTTGTAGGTGCTTCTGGTGACAGCCAGGGATTATCATGGCTACTCTGACTGGCATGTAGCTATGCGTATCAGTGTATAACAACAATATCAATATTGTCAGAATATTCATATTTATATTGAAACTACTGCTATTCAGTTGCACAATAATGCATGCATAACTACATTCCATCATGGCGCTCAATGAGATATCTACTTATGTGCTTGGTTAGCATAGCTTGTTATGTAAAGCCGACAAATTTTTCGAGCCCTAAGTTTGCACTAAAAATATGAAGCAATTTTTCTGGGCCAAGACTAAAGAAGCTTTGTGTTACCGGGGTATTTTCAAATCTGGGAAAGCTCATTAGGGTGTTCAGGTGGCTGAGTGAGTAGTGTCAACCTGCAGGGGTGGGGAGATTGAATGATTTACTGCTGGTTATTTCACGCACTCCAAAAAGACACAGACACGTGACCTGATGCTTTTCTTCCGTTTTGCTTGCATTGTGCTCTGTAATGGACTGACACCTTGTCCTGAGTGTTTTTCTCCCACTTGGAATTCAAGGCTCATCCTGAACATGTACTGGATAAGTATGTGGAAGGACATATTAGACTGTGATTAATATACTATATTTTATTTTCTTAATTGTAAAGTGAAATATACATTCCCCTTCATAACAACTGCACCCAAAAATCACACATTTAGCCTTTAAATCATGTATTTTTAATCATAAATTCTTACCAATATGTCGTTACACTGTTGTTACATTTTTTGCACTCTGCATTCCTCCCTTACTTTTGTTCATTGTTCTCCACACTTGATGACCTTAAACATGGTCTGTCTGGTTCTTTCTCATATGGCGCCATCAGGATTAGGTATAAGCAAAGATGGAGTTTTCTGGAAAAACACTGGGATGTGTCCTTGGCTGCAGAAGCTCAGAACACCTTATCTTTGTGGCCCCAGATGGGTTGGGACACTGAAATGAACCAATACCCCTTTCACAGATCCAGCAGTGCCCATCTTTTATTTCCTTTTGTTTTGTAATTCTATTGTTTTATCAATTGTACATTAAAATTAATCACTATGGAACTGAGATGTGAAACACATTAATGATGGTGTGTGGCCCATGAGTTAGACTATGCCCGTGGTCAGAAGGTCTCTGGTTCAAATCCCTGGGTTAGAAAAGTTAATTCAACGTCAGGCCCTTGAGCAAGGACTTTAACCCCTAGTTGCTCCAGGGTTGAACTGACGCTGTTTTCTTTGGGTAAAAGTATCTGCCAAAAAAATGTAATGCAAAAACCTTCAGCCAATTACATTTATTTAGCAGGCGCTTTTGTGCAAAGCTGAAGTACAAGTGACACAAATAGCACATTGCAGACATACATGCTGTCAAGGAGTCTAGGCATGAGCTCAGCTAGGAGGAGCTTTCAATGAACACCCAGGTACAAGAGGAAGCAACATGAAACCAGGAGATATACAACGACTTCTAACAAAGCAAGAATCTAATAGGACTATTCTATGATCATTTAGGGAACACAGAGGGGCATCAGGCTAGTAGAGGAATTCACAGAACACAATGAGAACCATACATACTGCACAACATACTCAACCACTGAGTCACTTCATTTGTGTTCAAAATATAATACACATGTGATCCCTTTTTAAGTTCATTATCTACATCAATGTCTCCCAATCTGATCCTCGGGGGACCCGCAGACAGTTCATCTTTTTGCTCCCTGGTAGGGAGCTGGGAGGGAGCAAAAACCCGTGGACCGTCTGTGGCTCAGAGGAACAGGTTTGGAAACACTGATCAATATCGCTCTGAAGCTTAGCTATTTACGCTGCCTGCTGTATCTAACCAATTCCTGCATCTACAGCTGCACACCCCCCCCCCCCAATCAGGGACTGTTGAAGCTGGTGAATGGGCAGCCTAATCTGGCCTGACCTTCTAACCGTCCAATTTAATGTCTTGTTTCAGGCATGATGCTGATCATTTGTCCTTGCTTAGCTGTATAATATGGATTACTGAAGCGTTACTATTTCCATTCTGACTTTTGCATAATACATAATGTGAAGCTCCTGTTACAAAGCAAGTTACGTGTCTTATATGTAAATTCTGACTCTTGTTTTATGTTTTATAGTCCACATATTGGAAACCTGTGTGGGAGTCAGTTGTCAATGAGTTTTATTGAAAATAGCAAAAAATAAACAAAAAAAGTTTAAAAATTTTGGCCAAATGATTACAGGTTGCAATATGGTGGTAAGTGTATACAGGTTTTTTTTATGGCATTTGGAAATCATTATATCCATCCATCCATCCATTTTCATTACTGCCTGCCATATTTCAGTCTTTTAGAAAATCTGTACATTCAACCATTTATCAAAACCAGCTATTCAGTTGAGGTTTACAATGAGCTTGAAGTGTATGCAGGGTGGGTGGGGCACCCTAATTATATTAGAATAGAATAGAATAGAATAATAGAATATCAGCCCATTGAGGGGGGCATTAACATGCATAATCAAATATTTAGGATAAATTAGCAGTGCTTATTAACATCAAACAAGTCCAACCAGGTGTTTTTGGATCTTAAGATGGTAGGGAAATCGATATATGTTGATCATAATTCAGTTTTAAAAATTATCTAGATGGTTCAAATCCAAATAATATGCGTTAGTTCTGTCCTGATGCTGATATACCAATTTTTCAGTTCAATAAAATGCTTAATTGATCAGGTTGCTTATAAGACCTGCACTCATCTTGACCCACCACAAGCAGGGTTGCAAACCACACATTTTGTCAATATATTGATTATTTTCCAATCTACTAAATTTATACTAATAAAAATTGCTAGAGACATGCAGTATGTCCACAAGGGCCCTATTAAGTAAAATAAAATCAACCGTCCTGCCAAGAAACTGGATCACAATATATTACAATACTAAACGGTCTCCCCATAAGACCATATTTTATAATATCCAGTGATAGCTGGCAAAGTCTGCAGTCTTAATGTTAATAACTTCCTTATGTTGCTATTACAGGAATAATGATCCTAAAAGTATTTTTTGTTTCCTTGAACAGACTGTAATGAGCAGTTGTTGGCACAACTTGCTATCCATCTATTTTCTATAACAGCTTAGCCAGTAACACGGACGACACCAGGACTGGGCTTCCAGGCCGCAATGTGTTTAGCGACATCCCGGTTCATTTTTTACAGTCAGTTTTACCATCACTGCTACTTTGTTACGATGCGTGGCCATTTCTGGGCCAAGTCCTGGAACATCCTCTCACCCTGACCGGCAGAGAGTAATCTTACAGCTTATCCCAGGGAGCACAGGTCACAGGCAGGGCAGAGGCACACGCTATGCTACTTACTCTGTCCAATTCACGCAAATCACATGTTTCGGGATTGTAGAAAGAAACCAAGATACGTAGAGAAAACCCACGTAAACAACATGAAGACGCGACACACACAGACGGGGATGAGAAAAACCACATAAACCAGCAGACGTAAGACACAGTGCTATTGACTTAGATCGCATGCTCACTACACAACATGTACACTTATCTACATGATTCGAATTAGCTATAAGAAATCTTTAATAGGACCTAGAATTAAGATTAATTAAGTTTACCTATTCACACCGTCAAACACCCATTCAGATCATCAGTTAGATAAAAGTTTCTCAAAACAATGCAAACCTCACAGTAAGTCACGTTCATGTTCCTTATAATTACATAAAGAGAAACCTTATACTTCAAAGCATTTATCAATCAATCCATTTTTAGTAACCACCTACCTCATGAGGCCCATGGTGAAACTTCCAAAAAGAGAATGGATTCATCAGGTTAGCAAGGCCATTTTATCTTAAAATAATAATCTAGGCATTTACGACATACTTAAACATGGATATTCAGGTTTACATATTGCGATGAGACATTTAGTGATTGCCAAACTAACACAGGCGATTATATGGCTGTATATTATCAGTGACAGATCGCTTTACATGCGGTCCATGTTGGATTTCTTCCACAGATGTCTACAGCATGGCTATACGTGAACTGGGGCTCAGATGTCGTCAGTTATAAGGCAGGAATTATGTTGTTAAATGTGTCGACTGCAAAATCATTAGGGAAATTTTTGACTGACTTTGACAAATTACATTAGAGCAGTTCTGAATATTTATGAGAATGAAATGCACCAACAATTATCTGTTACATGTATAACACGGTTAAATAAAACGAAAATAAGTGCAAATAATGCTATTTTTTCTAACTTGTGTCTTTTTAATCCTTATTGTGGGGGTAATATTACAGTTAAAGGGGACAAAAATTAAGATCCATTTATTTCAGGTTTCCATGGAGAAATAACTGGTTCTCCTTGCCTGGAGCTATCAGTGCTACAGTTTCAAAGGTGAGTGAAATTCTTGAATGAGTTAAGATCTTTGTCTATTTTCACAATTTGTAGGAAAGAAGACAGCACTTTATTTTGTAGGTAAAAATAGAGGCAAATGACTGATGTATTATTCATTGACTGAAAATCATTTGAAGGCCTGAGAGCATCAAGGGAAAGTCCAGTTCTCTTAGATCTCGGAATAGTAACTCTGGAAAGGATTTACAAATGTCAGACCATGGAATGCATGACGCACTGCGTCACGTGTACTGAAATATCACCATCGTCAATATTGTCTTGTTTTACATAAAACATTCAAAACCTGTCCTTTCCCCCATATTAAATAAAAACTACAGCACTATAACATATTAGATTTATACATTTAGTAACTCTTATAATAGCTTATAGACTACTAAAATAACTGCTTACTACTAGAATACCGTTGCTTAAATATTATTTGGTTAAGTACGATTAATTTTCTTTAATTTACCTACTTAATTTGCCATTTTTCACAGTACCTAATTATATTATTTTATATAATTATTTTTCACAGTAAATAATGAGGTGATTGTTCCTTTCGCTTTCTACATAATACCTAAATAACCCACGAAATAAAAACAAAAATATTCGTTTGTCAAACGACATCTGCTGGTCGTGACAGTTCAAAGTATTTTCAAATGGCGTAACCGGACGCCCTTGAAATTTAGCTGAACCTTTAATTACATAAACATTTTTACAGCAAACAATAACAAAATATTATCTGAATAGCCATTCGCGCATTAAGAATATTTTTTCGAAACTCATCATTTTAATGATCATCTTAATTTTTTGTAATCTCACCAAATGCAGCGGGGTTACTGTGCTGCACTTAGGATCACATGACAGAGACACTAAAGCCTGTGAAATAATCATAATGAAAATTGCTACTACAAACAACAGCATCACTTCTGCCAGTCCCGCTGAACGGAGCATTTCAGTTATTTTAATATGCCCAGCAGAACATGGAATGTTGTCTGCCAGTCAGGCCCAGGATATCGAATACTCATGATGACATTGCCAGGTTAAGACGCTACCTGTGTTCCCTAGAGAAATTAAGGCTGAAAACCTATCTGCTGTTGTATTTACCTTCAATGTAACCGGATCAACCTGATGCATAATCATACAGTATAAGGCGAACAACATGCACGTAAGTCTAAGTCTTTCACAAGACATGTGAAGTCATTCCCCAGCTGATCCGCTTAAGTGACGGTGGTGCGTAAACACAAGATGGCGCTGCTTATATGGCTACTGTTTCTATTGAGCCATTATCTAGGGGTCCAATTATAGCTTTTTCTTTGTATTAGTTTCCCTTCACCACTTGTTGATAACCGCACGTAATGCATTTGCTTTATTAACAGTAATACAGCATGTGATGGTAATATAGAAAATTCAAATCATTATGGGAAAAATGTATCAAACACTTTCTTTGAAATAATATATTAAGCTGAAAATTCATAACCTCTTAAATATATGCTTTTTACTTTCTAAGCACCGCAATCTTCTTGAAAAACGAAGCCTATTAAACCCTCAAATACCGGCCACTTTACGCGTTACCAGTCAATCTAAATGAATTACATATAATTATTGTTATGGTTGTCGTTTTTAAAAACAAATGCTGCGCAGATCATTTTACACTGGGGTGCAAAAACTTGTTTGCATTTGCGGTTCATTTCCGAGCAGATATTTGTCAGAAAGGGTTAAAAGAATTTGAGGGGTTTTTGCCTCTTAAAGATCAATGGGGGGAAAATGTATTTGCATGCTCGCGCCGCCTGTGCCAATGGAGTCGCGAGGAAGGCAGGGCCGGCGGGTGGAGCCGCAGCGCGAGCCCAATCTGTGCGCCAGCCACTGCTTAGTCAACAACAAAAGCACTGAAGATTGCTGCAAAGTGGCCAGTTGGCTTACCATCTCCTACCGCTTGTTTTTACGTTTTATTTCCACTTCTTTTTGTTTGTGGTAACATAGAAGCTCTCCCTACAGTGTTCTATCCATCGATTCTGCATTCGTTTATTTTTTTTTCAATTTAAACAGCAAAATTATATTTTTATTAACAACATTTGGTTTGGATTTCACAAAAGGCGCTACTGGACTATAGCACTCTGTTCCTGTCGGTGAGTGTTAAAATAGATTTTACTATTGTTTGCACTTGTATTAATAACATGTGCTTTGTAATTGCTTTAGCTATGGATGTATCGATCATTGCAGAATTGTCTTATTATCGGCTTCCAGGGGCTGTTTCTGTAGTCTATGAAGAGGACAATTTCTTACGCAAAGCAGCAACGGAATATTATATTATTGAAATATGTTTTTACACGATTGCACCGAAAACGAGACTGGCGTCCTGGCGCCTAGTTGTTTATGTGTGTGTTCTATGTAAATTACATTACCGGTGTTTTTTAAACAACAGAAATGTTCTTAAATGTCCCATCAATATTTTGACGGACACAACCACTGCCACCACACTGTTTATCAGCTTGTACAGAAATGGGGACCATTATTTCTGTTTTTTATTTGATTGCAGTAGTTTCTATTCTTTACTCAGTAGAGGTAAAGGTGCATATTTACGCGCTGGGAGGTAGATTTCAAAAACGCGCCCTGCGTTTTAATACGCTTAGTGTCTGCAATAGACTTCATCCACTCAGGTACATTACCTACTTACTCGAGTCGTTCACCTTCCATCAGATGTTTTTCCGAGACCCCGCAGCTTGATGCACTCCATCTCTTTAGATCACTAACACACCACTTTTACTCGTAGCGAATCGCAATAATTTAGTTTACACAGGGAATGGAAAAGCATGGGTCTGAAAATAAAGGGTTCTTTCTTTTACCGCATCTCCCTCGGTACCATGGGAGCGAACACCATTTCCGCTCATCACTATGAAAAGCAGCCAGTATGTGCTGCTGGTGCAGCTTTCGGGATAAAAGCAACTAAATGTACGATGCGCTGGTTTATTTCCATCCTGATCACCCCAATTATTGCGGCGGCATACTGAATAAAGAATAGTAGGAAGGAATAAAAGTGTGTTTCAGAATAATTTCATAATATGGATCTACTATAGTTTATACAATTGTCATGTTATAAAATTTATTTTTAGTACACAATTAATACAGTTAGATGAACTGCAACAAGGACAGCCGTCGATACAGTTGTCCTGAATTGGTTCGTTAGATATGCGACAACTGCTTGGTTTTTATGCAATACGTTGAATATTAATGTCAAGCACATGAGACGTCTCCCCCCACCCACATGTGTCGGGACATTCTCATAATATGGATCCCCCAGCCCAGTCGGGTACCTGTTTCGCCCAGGGGAATACATTACAGTCATGGTTTATTGAATAGATGATTTGAGGCCGCAGAATCCGCAGATGATCTGCGAGGTTTTTCGGTCGCTGCTGGACCGAGACCCGGAAGAATGCGGTGCCTTCGGCGGATACGTGCGCGCTGTGCTTCGCCAACAACGGGACATCTGTGCGGGGACGGCCGCTCCGGAGGCATGTGGACTTAAATCGGCCACGCCGTCTTACAGCTCCAAAACTGCTATCTGAATACAAGGAAACTGGTTTTCATTACAGAGACATGGGGAGGAGAGCATAGGAATGGCTGGAGGCAAACGCCTCATCCTGATGTTCATATATTCCTGAAAGCCCGCTGGCCCGTATCGTACTGTAGAAGTGCATCCCTTTATCTGGGGGTTGAGTTTAAACTGGTAAGTGCAGTACCACACTGCAAATCATGTTTCCCGATTTTCGCTCAAATTAGACATAATCGACATGTTAATATGGGAATAAAGATGTAGAAATGTCTCAAGGAGACTTTGCGGCGTGGTAGTGGTGAGTATGTAGAGCGCTTCCAATGGAAGCACGGTCAGCTCTTGATGCGGTGCTTAAGTGAGACACTGCCATTTACTTTCTCTTTTGCGAGATGAAAATTTCCTTTAGCATAATCTCCCAGTCGTTTTGCGAGCAGCTCCAGGCCCGGTCGGATTTCACTTTAATGTAAATCCACCACTAACAGTGAGCAGACCCAGCTGAAAACTTTACTCTAATTTTGAAGCCATAGTCGGGAAACCTGGAGGTAAGCGCCTGCAGTCATGGGAGAAGACAGCGCAAAAATTAAGTTTTGGGGATGACAGAGAAGCCAACTGGAAATATGAAAGAAAAAATGTTTTTAAAAAAAGCCTAGAAAAGTAGTAACATTGAAAGTAAACCATATTATCATCACAGAGTGTGGTAAAATTATAATATTAAAGATACTGCACAGTTGGACTCAATACGCATTCTGAGACATTTTTACATGACCTGGATGTTTAGGTTACCACCGTCACACCTGTTGGGGTGGAACAGACATTAATAGGTCAGGCCTGTGGTGATTATCAAGCGCCAGGTGCTATATGTGTGAGGCATTGATTTCTCTCACTGAGACCCACAACCCATTTGTGATTTTCTGAATTCTGTTGTGGGAATGATGTGGTAATGTTTGTATTTGATTGATGACAACAATGGCTGCCACTATCTGAATGAGCAAACAAGAGGCATAAGTGTTCGCCCATGCGCTTGGTGATATGGAATTGGACAGCAAATGTGTGCTTTGCATTGGTATGTGTGCCTTGAATATTACTTTTCTGTTTGGTGTCTGGATATTTCGACTAGTATGTTGACACACGCCAGCTTTCAGACTAATCACCCTCTCGGTGCCGACACAGGTGGTCGACTCTGACTTATCTCATCTGTGGGTCTTGTTCTCTTAATGTAGCATTATCAGTCACTTAAGGGGTCATTGTGAGGTTTGCTTTGAGTGTTTGTTAGAGACTTTTATGTGGTGGTTTCCTGTGATTGAAGCAAATGTAGGTCATTTAAACCATATATCTTTTGTAACGATTGAAGGTGCCCGGTATTGTTGATATAGTTCACCTGTAATGTATTTTTTAAGAGTGACTATACAAAGAAATAACTTTTTTTGTTGAGTGACCACAAGGTGGAACTGGGTTAGAGAGCGATCTGGTTGGTCTAGTTAAACCTCTTTTGTCGACACAGCCTGGATCGATCCTGATCTGATGATCAGTGTCTTGGTTATGCCGTGGTAGCCTTGGTCACAGAGCACACACACAGTGCCATGCAACGTCTTTTTTAATGGGAAAATGTACTGTTTTACATAAAAAGTAAGAGCAGTATTATTATCCCTTAAAATCTGTTTGCATTAATAACAAACAGAGTTCATAGAGCTACCTCAGCACAAGCACGACATAATATATTCAGTGGCACCTTAATGACAAATGGAAATTCATTTCAGTCATAGACTGAAAAAACGTGTGAATTGGAAAGAAAATGCTAGACCACTTTGCCTGCATTTATATGTAGTATATATGCAAAAAAGGTCAATTTTCATCAGTGAATTCATGAGTAAACTATATTGTATTTTACAGTAATTGCCAGAAAATGCACAAAACAAACATAATGAACTGTGCACAGTATTCATTGATAACTTTTTATCCCATCGAATCTATGTCCCGCAAGGCAGAGATAATTTAGGTTTTAGGACCTGATAATACCAAGGGCAAAGGGTCTGTGTTTATCCAGTCGTGGAGTACAGCAGTAGAGCAGCCACAGCTGGCTGCAGGGGTGACGCAGGGGAAAGGGGTTATGGATCATTCTGGCAATTGGGGAGTCTGGACCTCAGCGGCAGCCCTGTGAGCATCCCTCCGCTGGGCTAGACCACCGTGCTGCTGTCACGACCCGCTCATCTGCTCCTCCCGTGCTCCTGCTTCCCGGCCGTATATGACAGCCGTGTCCCGAGCCTCTGGCAGACTCCCCGTCGGCGCTCCCTTCCCATCCCTCTCTGACAGCAAGGCTCAGAACTCGGGGGCCCCTTTTTTTTTTTGTTTGTCGACACGCAGCAGACGGATGCGCCGTGGGGCCGAGCAGCTGGGGGCACAAAGGAGGGGGTCAAAGGTCATGTCATCAGCTGGAGCCTGCCCTGCCCCTGAGGAGCTGGATGCGGTCTTTGTGATTTTTAGAATGGGAATATCTGATACGTATGAAAAAAAATAGGTGATGTTTCATTGGGCATGATATAATTAAATAGAGGTTGCATTTATTGCAGTGGATGGATGTGAGATGAAACCTGAAGTGCATTAGGATATTTTGGTATGCTTATCGGGGTCTTCCGGAATGGTCATGTGACGTAAAGGCTGGACTCACTGGTCCCGTATGTCCCGGAGTAACCCACTGTAACTCTATTTATGGCCCCTAATTAATCACAGGCTGAAGAGAGAGTGATGGATGGGCTCTTCGCCAAAAGGAAAATAGGAACAATTTGTCCCAATACACGCCCCCCCCCCCCCCCCCCCCCCCAACCCCTCATCCCCTGATTACAGCTGAATATTTCTGGGTTAGGGTCTCTTGCTTGTAGTCCTTGGTTTTAAGAATTTAGTATTTGCTCTGTTAGAAACCCGAAATCGGTCTCGAATCATTTGTAATCCAGTAAATGGATGATGGACAAGAAAATTAGGAAACTTGTTAAATGAAGGTGAAGCTGTACAGCATCACACACTCTACAAAGTTTATATTTATACTAGAGGCCTTTATATGCACGTGAAGTACCAGTAACTTATAGCTAGTTTAGGGATCTCTAGTACCTCTAGATCTTCTCGTAAATTAGGAGACATGTTGCGTTCTGGCTGTCTATCTGTTTTGTCCAATGTCTTCTCTTCTCGAGTTTAGCAGGAGCTACGATTGTGTTTCCTGGAGCTGCCGTCTGGTATTGAAGGGCGGGGGGATGCAGATTGTCTCCTCTTCATGTGGCAGCCATGTTGTAGTGTGAGTTTTGCGTTCAGTCCGTCTGACTTCCTCCGGGCGGATGAAGACTACGGAGCTAAATGGATTAGCCTGCGACTCCCCGCTCTGACCCAGGCCCAGTCCGTCGGCTCTCGGCTGTCGCTTCTCATTCGTCACTGCTGAACTTGAGGCCCTTGTGAGGAAGGCCGTCGCCTTAGTGAGAGAGCGAGAGAGCAGGGGAAGTGAACGATATCGAGGACAGCAGGTACAGTGGAGTCAAGTCGTGTCAAGATTTCTTTATCGTCATCTCATCCAAGTACAGAGTACAGGGTAAGACAAAATTGCATGTCACAGTGCAAACACAGAACACGTAGTGCAACAGGAACACCTACAGCTTATGGTGCAAATAGAGACGAGGCTTTCGTTTGCATGGAGAGATACACATTTTGTTAGACCCTTCACCTATTACACTGCTTTGTCTCTCTGTGTGTACCTAGTCTTCCAGGCTATGTGTGTGTGCCTGTCACAGCGAGGTTAAGAGTGAGTGCTCATTCATGGATCCAGGGTTACTCAGGAATATAGCGTAGCACTTCTGCCAGAAGCATTAAAATTAGCGTAGATGCTGACTAGTCTGTCACTGGCTTTTTCCCGCTGAGGAACAGCGACATTCAGTACTTTCTTCTACAAAATTTTGCTAGTCGTGGCACTGCTTTTTTTTCTATCTTCAGCTAAACATCTGGCACTGGTGCAGTTGGGTGCGTGTGCATGTTAGCAAACATGATTTAATATTATATTACCTTAGCTACATCTAATCCATCATTCCATCGTTCCGTCCTCTATAACCAGTTTAGGGTCACGTGATGTTGGAGCCAATCCTAGGATGCATTCTGCAGGAGCCTGAATGCCAGGCTGTTGAAGAGCGTTTATTTCATCTGGACTCACACTTCCTGTTGACTGAGAACCTTTGGATGTTGGATGGTGATTTATGATTAATGCATGCAAAAATCACTGGGGGGGGTTGCTTGGAGATCCCCCTTCTGTCCCTTGGGTGCGAGTTGCCTGTAGGCACCACATCTTTCATCTTGCTACTTTAGGGAGGGGCCGCTGTGGCAGAGCACGGGCTAAGGTGTGTGGGGGTAATGTTTGGCGTCCCAGAGGGTCTAATTCTTTGTGCACTGGGGGAGTAAGGAGCTGGGGTGATGCTCTCCTCCCGTGACTAAGACGTCCCGACACGGCATGTTTGTGGGGAGTCCTCTCCTCTCCGTGCCTCCTGATCCTCCGCTGTCTAATTTAGAGCACTGTGATTAAAACGGGAGATGGTGCTCTCCGCTGGGTGCTGCTGTTAATCACATTCCGAACCTTGCTCCAGGGCCGCGTTCCCCCGCTTTGTGCCGGTGTGATGGAGACAAATCGGAGGTCCCCGACGGAGGCACGGGGGAAGCAGCTCCTCCACACACACCGGGAGTCATTCCTTGGTGCTGCAGATTTTTCCCGGACATTGCCGTTTGCTGTCATTTACATTTTCTTTATTTGGTCAACTCTTTTACCCAAAGCGACATAAACTTGAGAAAGTAGGGTTAGGCAGTTCCTGGAGCAGTTGGAGCCTTGTTCAGGGGCCCAGCAGTGACATCACTCTGCCAACCTTGGGATTCGAATCGGCGGCCTTCTGACCGCTGGATCAGAGTTCTAACTCGCCGAAGCATATGCTGTTCCCATTTTGCTGTTTACTCTTTGCTATTAGCATCGTTTGCCAAAGGGAACGGCTGTCTCTCTGAAGCATTGTCATTCTGTTAGAGGCTGGTCCCATTTTAGCAGCAAATCAGGGTAGCTTTGGGGGTGGTAATTGGCTGATGTGCATTCAGTCTCACTCATTAGACCTGTCGAGTTTGTTAACAAGGTGACGCAGTGGAAGTCTCATCGCTGTGACTGTATAATTACGCCCAAATACCTATGGACCACAGACTCATTTTTCTGGGAAGAATTCACCAGCATTTTGGGTGACCTTCCATGGTGATGCCTTTGTTCCTCCTTCCTGTTTTGTAGATGTGTGATTCAGCTTGCATCGAACCCTTCTCATGGTATTGTAATTGCTAACCAGCTGTGTAAAAATTCCAGAGAGCCAAAAAAGTCAGGGTCAGCTGGTGTGTTTATTCGCAATGCTGCGTCTTTCCCGTAAACATCGTGAAAGTATGTTGGAAACCCTGTAACATCCATCGCCTGTTTGGTAGGACATTTTTGAACCCGAACCTTGTTTCTGGTTGCAACACTTGGTCCTTTTGTCGTAAATGTGGAAATATTTTGCATATTCTTTGGTCAATATTTTCACATCAGATCTTATCAACAAACCTGTAACCCTATTTTCTTTATCTTCTGATATGTCTTGATTTCTTATGAGTTCTCTGGGAATGCAGCGTTACTTTTAAGAAGAAAC
>JAODKF010000042.1:8598256-8637721 GCA_026779585.1 Mormyrus proboscirostris | reverse complement strand
TGTGTATATATATATATATATATATATATATAGCCAATTTTATAAGTGAACTTCGCTGGTCCAAAGTGTGCAATCCTGAATGTAAACATTTCTGAAAAGGACATCCATGGTCCAGTCACTTATCCTGCTCTGCTCTCTGAAGTTTCCGTGATGATTACTACAGTTTTAGGAATGGTGACATCAGTTAATTGGGTGAATGGCAATGCTATGTGAATGTTGCATATATGTTGTATAAACGTTTATGCGACGCTGTGAGACTTGCACCGAGTGGGACAGCAAACAAAGCTTCATGAGTCAGCGTTGGGAGGAAGGAATGGGAATGGTATCTGGGTTTAACAAAACTGCAGAGAGGAAAGAGGGCGAGAGATGGGGAAACGTGAAGGAACTGAAAAGGGTGACGGGTCTGCAGAAGGTCTGACCGTGTGCTCAGGGGACAGGAAGACCCCGGAAGCCACTTTTACATTATCGCCTAGAAGGGGCAGAAGATCAGGAGGACTGACTCATCACCTGAGCTCCGCCGTGCCTGGATGTTCCTGCAGCTCCCTGTCTCTGAAATACATATCTTGTGTTTACATTTTTAACATGATCAGGTAATACAGTTAATCATTATTGATTGGTAAGCAGAAATTAGTATTCATAAGTGTACTTAAAACTGTTCAAGTGTAAACCCAAGCAATTTCCCTATAGCAAATCCATGCATTTATCCACACATCCATCCACCCATACATACATCCATCCACCCATCCTTCCATGTTCTTACCATTTATCCAGAACAAGATCATGGAGTGTAAATTGCAAAATATTGACGACATACAGGTATAAATCAATATATAGCAGCTACTGGACACTCTAATGAAAAATGCTGCATGTGCGTCCTGTTTTCGGAATGACAGATGATGTCGGTGAATTAAAAATTAATGGTCACAAATAGCGACGTGCTTCTGGAAATAGTACCTGTGTTTACGCCATCTGTTCTTTTTTTAGATTGTACTCTTGCTTAATAAGTCACAGAAAATGCACCTGAAAAGCCTGTGAAGGGTGAGTGATGTCACCCATCCCTGCCGCCGATACGTGTCGCACCCCCGCCCTCGAATGCGACAGGGCATCAGGGTGGGCAGATCTCGGCTTGGGTGGGCTGCTGGAATGCAAACAGGGCGCATCCTGTGAACTTCCTGCGCTCCGGGGTCAGTTCCGCAGTCATGCCACAGGCACCGTTTTTCCTGGTCGACATGGTCTGTTGAGTCTCCATTGTCATCTGGGGGGTGGGCTTTTGGATGAACTTGCCCTGCTTTGTTGATAGTGGCCTGAAGGGGGAGCACCTCCTCGTAGTTGTATTCCCAGTCATAGTGATAACTGAAATGCATATTTGTATATTCTGATGAGTGTATGCATGACTGTGTGTGAATTTGGGCTACACTAGGACACGGTCAGAGAACTTGGGATATGAAGGATTTAATCATATTTCCAAGCACTAAATCAAAGATTTTCATCCAGGAGGTTTACAGGTAGACATTATTAACCTTTTATATATCTGAAAGAGTATTGTTGTGAAACCCAACAAATCGGTCATGGCTACACATTAGCCCCATGGCAAAAGGAGAATGTCACCATGTTTTGAATTTATTTTTGTCCCGTCTTTTTTTTTTTCCCTGGGAAAAAAAAATCAGTATGAGACGCCCCTCTCGGTAGCCGTAGTTGCCATGGGAGATGGTTGCTAAGCAGTGGAAGGAGGTTGGCAGGGTATGGATTGGCGTAGACTCAAAGAAGTGAGAAGTCATAGTGTGACGGACTCTTGGTGGCTATCATGATTGCGCGTTCGAACCTGACAACTCGACAACAACGGCAGGAACAGAATTAAAGAAGGGGGAGGTACTCACCATTTGTGACTCCCAGTTATAACTGCAGACCCAGGATGTTTCTCAGAGGTATGATTCACATAACTCCAGCTGATAACTTACAGCACACTGTACTGGGTTGCGACCAGTGACCAGTGAGTTTGCATACAGGTCTTGCCCACAGGCCTGTTTCTGTAGGATCCAGGTGAATCAGAGTGAACACTTGAAGAAGCAGGTTCTACTTTGATGTGTTACATGGCATGCTTTTTTTGAGCACCTATAATCATGTACATGCTTACATTAACCACAGGTCCACAGTGAGGTTTTTAGACACTTTTCCTGTCGTAATGGATAATCAGGAAAACACTTAACAATGCGGACTTCAAAAGTAGTGATATTTTGCAGCTGCTGTAAAGTTTAGAGGTCTAAGGCCTACAGCATGTGATTGGTTGCTCTTAAGGCCGTGTCTGAGTATGTCACTGCTGGAACCAAATGACAAGGGACGACAGAGCACAGACAGACAGAGGGCGCACTAGACACCTCATAGAGACCACACCCTCTGATCTGCTTTCCTTCGTAAAGCTGTTTCCCGGAGGATTTGCTGGGTAGTAGAGTAACTTCTGTCTGCAGAGGCAGACGCCCAAAGCAGTGCATATGTAAAACAGCACCTTCCTCATTATCCTGCTGACCTGTGGCACTCGCTCCATGTGGGTAAAAGCATTTGGAGCTGTCCAGTAGATCCAAACTTGAAAAATGTCCGCACAAGCTAAAAAGTAACAGGTTGTACTAATTAAATGTTGTAAATACAAATTCCACACACACATATGCTTACTTAATAAGCCACAGACATACAGGCAAATACTTCTGTATTAATGGCCTTTATCAGATGACACATTCAGATAAATGTATTTATTGTAAGCAACATACATGTAAATGCTGTCTTTAATATACTTCTTACATGCGGCAGCCATCATTTCCCTGTACGTATTTGAGCTCCCAGTGAAGTGTAGGAGTGTTTGTGCTGGTCCCATTTTTATTTTTTTCTCTTCTTTCTTTGGAAACGGCTGCCCTGGAGGCCACAGGAAATGCCTTTGGCCTGCGAGCGGTTTGGGGAACGTCGCTGCTGAAACTCAGGCTAAGCCGTGTAGAGACACATGTGGGCGCGTGCGAGTAGCTCTCACACACAGACACACACACAGACACAGACACACACTCCGGCTGTCCCATCCCGCTAGGCTTTACCTTCAGGTCCATACGTGCCCTGGGACCAGGGTTCCCGCGGCCTCGGTGTGACAGTCTCTCTTGGCCCCCTCTCTATGCTCATTTTGTCTCAGGTTAGGAAATGACATGATTTCCTGCCATAGCTAGAAAGACGCTTTGCAATAAACTCCAGGTGTTTTGGAGGGCTTATGGACGACAGTCAATTACTCTGAAACGCAAATTCATAAGACTGCGGATGATGCATATTCCTGCTGCCACCTTTTACATCTTAATGACTGGCGGGTATAAATAATATGGTGTATATAGTCATAATATGACACAGTCGCTGAAGCCAAGTGTGGAAGTGCAGGTTGTCGGTGTATTCATGGAGATATAAGAGCAAGAACTTGAAAAGCGCCAAAGTAAGAGCTCTGCTGCTAAAAATGGCAAGGTGCTGCGTTCACACCGATGCTGTGTGCCTCTGTGAATCTGCCTGTGCTCCCTGTGGACCTCTTCTCCTGCTTGATGCCATTTAGGGAGATGCTTGATCATTATTTAGCTGTGACAATGCACATGTGACTTTATCGTCCATGGGTGTACTGTGCGTGCCCGTGTGTTTACGCTTCTGAGTTCTGACTGCAGGAAAGGGTGTGTCACAGTGCGTGAGGAAGTGTGTCTGGACCGTGTTAAGGCGCGCCTTTATCTGGCCTGACATACTGTTTCCCCCCAGCTCTGCACCGCGTATTGCAGCGTAAATAATCGGGCGGGCGGTAAAGGCGGGGTCGTATCTGGGTCACGGCTGTTTTACAGCCGGATCGATTTGTTTTAAGGGCTGCTGTACGAGCCTCGTTTTCCACTGTTGTACGTTTTGCTGCAGTCATAGTCATCTAGCCGCTGTGTAACTTGTATTATAAGAATATTGTTTGTTGGATCATTGATTGTAACAACAGACGGACGGTTTTAGCAGGTTGTTGCATAAGAGCAGACTTGAACAGTAAGCAATGTCCAGCATCTATGAGGTCATCATGTTCTCCTGCTATACCATTAATAGGCTTATAGGCGGATACAGCGCCTCCTATACAGAAGAAAAAAAAAGGTGCAGATCCAGTCTGTAAACATTATACAGCGGCAGCAGCCAGTCGAGTTCCCTGTCCCTTATTTCTCCGTCTTCTCAATTGGGGGAGAATTATCCTTGGGGTACGGCGGCGGTGGGATTCGAGAGAGAGGCAGCGGATGCTGAGTGGCGGCGGGGCGGGAGGGCCTTCGCTGCGGGGGATGTTTTTTTTTCCTCCGGCGTGGAAGCGCTAATCTGATGAGAGTGCGGAGAGAGGCGGGCGATTCCAGGACAGCTGGGGGATACACAGGCACAGCGGAGCGGAGTCGCAAACGGAGAGCTGAATCTGTGTCACCGCCGTGACCGCGCGTCGTCACCTCTGCGCCCGCGCTCCTTCGCCGTTCCCCTTCCCCTTCGGCGCACCACGAGACAGTGCCACGGAGCGAGGACAACTGGGCGTGCAGGGCGCCCCACGAGACAGTGCGACCGTTATTCGCGCGCGCCTATGGTGACGGTGGCTGATCCGTCAAGCTGTTAATTCCGGGTGTCGGACATCTCTTTTTTTTACCCATTTTGGATCCAGGAGTAAAGCCGCCTGTTCTGCCAACAATGAGTAGTATAAGCGAGATGGTGGAGGCTGTGGAGCTGAGGTGGGTAGTTTGTATTGGGAATTTTGTGCGAATTACGACACACAGGATAACAGACTGTTCGCTTTAAAAGACAAAAGTTTCTCGGACGGCAGCATTTTCCAGTCGTATGTTGTAGGTTTATTGACTGAGCGACGCGGGGTTTAGTTATTTCAACAGCCACAACGCTGAGATTGATCATGCTGATTTATTTGGCAGTTTGTAGCCAAGTGCCTTTCAGCCACGCAGGAAAAACCACGACATTCCTCACACCTAAAATATTTTCTTGAGTGTTCTTTATGAAGATGATTTCTGTTAATTGCAATTGATCCAAAAAAATCCTGCGAAAACTGAAAGTTGGATCCCTGTTTAAATTGCAGTCGTGTGTCTCTCGGGGACCAAGACGATTAAATTGGTCGTGGGCAGAGAAAACCGATAAGACGAGAGAAGAGGCTGATAACATGAATAGTTTTTCATGCCTAACTGCACTCTGTTTATCCAAGTCCTATATTTGTAGGAGGCCCTCTGTTAACCAGCTGTGCTGCTTAGTGCAGACCATTCAGCTCCACCTGACTGGCCTTTTTAACTTAAATTATAAATTTCTGTTGTTTATTTTGGTTGAATTCATGAGTTTGAATGTTCTCCCCATGTAATCGTGGGGTTTCCTCCAGGTTCTCCAGCTTCCCCCACAGTTCGACAACATGCTAAGGTGAATTGGCGCTGCCAGAATTACCCACAGGTGTGAATGGTGTATGTCCTGGGTTATTCCCTGCCTTGTCCATTTTTTCTTGGATAGGCTCCAGATCTCTGCCATCCTGCATAGGACAAATGGAAAATGTATGGATGGATGCAATTCATTGATTTGTCTTGTTCTCTGACTCCCCCGGCTATCAGCGCGAATGGGATAAGTGCATTTCTCATAAGGATCCTCATGATGGCATCTGCCAGGGTTTTGGTAACATGTTGCACGAAAATCTCAGTTTTTCAGCAATGGGAGTTCTCAAAATGTGTGGGTATGCTTTTGAAATAAAACCCACAATCCACGCCACACGCACAAGAAAAATGTGAGTGCGTCTAATTTGCAGCCCATTTGTCATCGGCTGCTCGTGACAAATTCTCACCGTACAGCTGACAGTGCAGATACTGTCGTTGGAGATAAAACTCTCCATCTGTGAGGGTCGTCAAATGATTTGTGATTCTTTATGATTCTTCTTTAGCAGTTTCTGTGTAAGTTTATTGGTCCTTTTTTGCATTCCACTCCTGCAGGCCTTTGGAGGAGTGAAATAACAAGTTCTGTGGGTTGGAGTTGAGGCTGTCAGAAAAGGTTTTGCTTGTTTTGTGTGAAATAGTCTCAAACTGAACAACAACCTCATCTGATTTACATTTTCAGTATCCAAATTCTTACATGTGTTGACAAGAGTGTGATATGACATTTAATGATTTTGTATAAGCATAGTTTGAGGGATTACTTAAAGACACCCAAAGTGCTTTATAGAACCATTAGGGAACCACTACCACTGTGTGCAACCCACCTGGATCATGCAACAGCAGCCATTCTGCCCCAGTACACACACCAGCTAAGGGGCAGGACAGAATTCATCAGTTAGATATAGGGGATGGTTAGCAGGCCAGAATTGAGAGGGTAACAGTGGTCACAGCAATTTCAGCCAGGATGTTGGGGTCCCACCCCTACTATGTCAAAGGATCTTTTATGATCTCAGAGAATCAGTAACACTAACCTGTTGGCAATGCCAATAGCTCTTCAAGCAGCAACCCAGCTTACCTAGTCTCCCATCCAAGTATTGACCAGGCCCAAACATGCTTAGCTTCAGATGGATTACTTAGTTTGACCTGCAGGTGGTATGGCTGGTGACAAGAAGAGATTGTGATGAGATCAACTTACATGCATCTTTTTTGAGTTATGATAATCATTCACGGTGATTTTCCATGTGGAAGACTAAAATCATTATCTATTAGCTTCTATGCATGAAAGCATCAATTAGCTTGTTATGGAGAGATGGCTGACACTAGGGTAGAGACCTCACTGCCATGGGGGCAGTGTATTTGACCTGAGGTTGTTTCTTACTTCTGTCGGTTTTTTTAACGAATCTGTTTTGTTTATGTATGTCTTTGAATAGACCTTTCTTCTCTAAGATATCTCAAGTCCCTTTCAGACTGCTACCCTGAATTTTCCAGACAGGGCTGTATGTGTGAACTTAAATGTCCGAAATAATCTTACTGGACATTAAACAGACTTTGACCCTGCTAATTTCCTAGTACAGTCCTGGTAATTTCTGATTAACCCCCATGTGTGAATGGAGTAGGGAATTTTCCAGAGACACAAACACAGAAACAAACTTTGCAACTTCTGCAGTGCATTTTTTGCCTCATGTCCTGCCTCCTGCATGTTCTGCTGAAGTGCCACTCCTTGTCTAAACCAGTTGGAATATTTCTAGTAGTTGTGAACAAATCTAACATGGACAATCTCTGGTTGTGTGCCACATGTGTGAAAGGTCAACTGCGGAAACTGTCTGGACCTGATTCTCTGGACAATGTCTGGAGTTCATGTGTGAAAATGGCTTGACATATCCTCTCCTGTCATACCAACCCCTGTTGGTTTTGTATTTCCCATCCCAAATTACTTTGACGTAGTTTCCTAGTGATGACCTGTGAGGCGTGGATGTGGTGTCTACTGGAATTTACGTCTTGCATGCCATAAACAGGGCTCGATGGAGTGAGCCCTACCTGTCTGATGGCTCCACGGTTGATACTTTGGAAAAACAACTGTAATTGGTGTCCCGTACAACTGATTGAGTTTGGGCTGATGTCATTTATCAGGGCTCGAAGAAACAAAAACACTTCAGGATAATTGTGTTTAAAGGAACAATGCTAGGAAGGACAGTGTGTTTATTTTGTACTTTTCAGGCAGGGTGAGTGGTGGCAGCTACCGCTTGGGCCTTCACTGTTCTACTACCTCTGAAGCTGTCCTATGCAAGCTAGTACACAAGGAGGTGTTGTGTCCCTCAGGTCCATGTGACATGGGTGAGCTATGGCTAACAGAGTATCTGTTTGAAGAGCTCAACAAAGAGCCGTTACTATACCTGTGTTTTGTGTGATTTGGAAAACCTTGGATGTGGGTTGGATGCGACACTTCCAGAAATACCACAGTGTGCATTTGAACATTTTTAGTGGTTATGCTTTATGCTTTCAAGATGGACTGTTTTGGGATTGGCATCTGCATTAAAATGATAAAACTCTCCTGCAAAATATTTAAATTTGTGTATTCACATAAAATGTTATCAGCACTCTTTAGATATCAAGACACTTTTGAGATGAAACATAAAATTGGACAAAAGATTTCTGCATGTATTTGTATTTTTTTATTTTTTTTTTGAGGCTCAAACTAAGTTTTAGGTGTGAAGCATAAACTGCAGCACAAAAATATTACTAAACTTTTTTTTTTTTAGTGGTCATTGTCGACCCACCACAGCACAGAGTGCACAACAACAAAATGTGTCCTCTGCATTTAACCCATATGTGACTTTCGTGTCATAGCAGGGGTCAGCTAATTCAGCACCCGGGGAGCAGTGCTTGGGGACGGTACCTTGCTCAGCGTACCTCAGTGGTGACATGCTGGAGGGGGATTCGAACCTGCAATTTTTCAATTACAAGTACGCTTCCCTAACCATCAAGCCACCACTGCCCACAAGACCTGAATATTAATATTGCCTATTTCTCATGTCACCGGCTGCCTCCTTCTCGCTCAGCCAAGGTTAATTATCAGCCTTGCTTTTTGTGATGATTTTAATGCTTTAAAACGTTGAGTCTTGATTCAGATTCCAACGTATATGTTTGTCCATTCATCCCATCCATTTTTCTTACAGCTGCTTGTCCAGCATGGGATGTGGTGATGCATGTATATTTGTCAATCCATCCACCTTCTCATAGCTGATCCCAGTCAGGGTCACGGGGTCTGGATCCCTAGCAGCACGGAACATAAGGCTGGGGTACGTCCTGGGTGGCATGTCTGTCCAGTGAAGGGCACACAGACACACAGAACCACTCATACTTTGTTGGGGTATAGTATAATATACAGTAATTCTCACTATTTGTAGTTGTACATATACTTAGGATCTAGTTAAACCTCGTAAAATTTGTTGATGCTTAGGTAACTGCACAAGTCGATATCCCCTGCCCTTTTGGTACAGGCTCCATGTTTTCCATCACCCTGTACTAGGGGAGTGGTTATAGAAATTGGAGGGATTAATGTATAGTTATGTCATCAAATATTACAAAATACACAACAAGAGATAGTGGAGATGAAATACAAGCATAATCGAAATCTTTTTACAAAAACATGTTTTGCATTACTTCCTCTAAAACTAATTAGTAGATTGGTAGGGAGCTATTAAGCTGCAAATGGCTTTATCGTCCACTCTACCAAAAACTGACGTCAGCAAGCACCTACAATAATAACATTCTCGGTGGAAATTAGCATTACAGGCACAGTTAGTCATTTGAAGGGTACAGGCAGCTAGGCTACGAAGTGTCAGATGTGGCACTGAGCTTGTATTTGTTAGCATCCAAATTTATTATGTCATTCCCTGCTATACCATTTAACTTTATTTGTTATACAGGAATTCTGTGGAGGAATGAGGGTTAAAATTATTAGCTAATTAATCAATTTTGATTAATTTGAATGAATCTTTTCTCTGGTTATTGGTGGACACAAGGGTTAATTGATGTTAATGTTGAGTGCACACACTCTTAAAAAGACACTTAACACTGAAGGATGCCGACAGAGGAGTCAGGAATATTAGCATTACAAATGTGCATAATTATGATATAGCTATGAGACGCTGAGTTTACGGGGAGAGGAATGTAGTTGCATTATGGGTAATTATGACAGAAGGTCTAAAGAGTTGCTGCCAGTTAAGAATAGGTTACCAGGCAGGGTCTTCTGCTAGCAGGATAGCCTCCGTTCCAGCTACCACATCAGTGGTCACCACATGGGCCTGTTCCATTCTCCATTACACTTGCCCTTTTTGTTCTTCATGGATGCAGTTCCTGACACTCTCCACTCCAGCCTGATTCTAGTGCCTGTAGTGCATTCCTCTGCATTTGTTTAGGAGTTTGTTTATACAGTAAAACAAAGACTGGGACAGATACGGTCAGCTGGACAACCAACCAGACAAGGGGGGAGGACTGATTCTGCACACATCCACTTCTGCTGCATGCAACTAAGTCCACAAATCCTGCACCCTGTACGGTGTGGTTTCTCCTCACCTGCTGTCACTGGGCTCTATTAATGTAGCCAAAACTCTTCAAAGGGATTAGGGGCCTGCCCCATATGGGCGCGCCTTATGTTTAAAGTCCTGCCCAGACACTGATGTCATCTGGGCGATTTGCGCAAACATTTTTAACCTTAAGCATTTTAGATGAATGTTGTAGATAATCATGATAAAATGTTGTCATTTTGATATCTATATACCTACATATAGCTATTGAGTGAAATAATGAAATAATTTAACCTTTACCTTATTTTTTAAAAATGGTATTAATAGCTTTGCAGAAGTGAGGTAGAAAGTGCTGGAAGCACTGTAGCTTTGGTGATGGTCTTATTCCACGTAGAAGGGTAGCCATGTTTCAGTTTCTTGCCCTTTTCAGTGTTTTTTTGCAGCCTTGAGGAGGGTGTTAGCTTAAGGATGTGCGGTTTGAGTACAGATGGGCTGTGAATGCCAGGTGTCACATTGGAACTCTGCTCTCTCATAGTGTGCTGCCCTCGTATCTTTATGCCTGTGTGTGTGCGTTGTTCTGTAAATTGTGGCAGGACAGTAATTTTTTCCTTGTTTTTTTCCCCCATACTATCACCCCTATGTTTCCAGATTACCCTGCTCTCCGCTCCCCCCCCCCTCCCCATGAGTGTTCAACAGCAAGGGTTTGGGGATTAGTGGAGGTGAATGGTCACACTATGGGGGTGGGGGGGGTGCAATCCCACTTCTCTGGATTGGACAGAAGGAGATTTAGAGGCCCAGGAGTTGGGACATCCGTTAGACAGAGCCCTGTGTCTGTGGCTGCCATGTTTAGTTAGCATTCCTTTCCTTAGCAACTCACACTTTCATCCATTTGTATTTCTGGATGTGGACATGACTGCAGGGTCCTTTCTGGAATGTGACCTGGCAACCTGCAGTGTAAAGAATTTGTCTTTAAGTACCACACTAGCTGGAGACCCCGGAGAACATTAACTGTAGTAGCTCGCGTGGTGGTCCAGTGCACTGATGCCTCATATCTCTGGGGATGTAGGTGCAAATCCCACCACAAACCAGCTTATGGGAGTTCTGCCCTTCTTATGGTCAGTAAAATTTGCTGCTTGGGACAGGCTTAAGCAGCCCCCTATCACCCTATACTGGATACACAGTTAGATGGAAGGATGATAATAAGTGCTGCTTTGTATCGTCACCACATTTTGAAGTGGATAAAGGCAGCATTGTGACTTCTTGCTTCTGAATTCCTGTTGCTTTAATGCACCTGTGTGCCTCACATTTAAAGCCACCCGGGGCCCTTTCCTTTGGCCAGCAGGCTTCACAGATGTGCGAGGAGGAGACTGGGGAACATCTGTACACCATCGAGGTGTGGTTAGGGGGAAGAAAACCACGCATTTTCCAGGGCTGGTGAAAAAGCCAAGGAATGTAGTGCAAGATCTGACCACCCCCACTCAGAGAGGAACCACGGTTTCTGGGTGCTTTTTTCTCACTCTGTCGGTGTTCTACGGGTTCCTCTAGGCCCGTGTTGCGTGTCTGGGAATATGCTGTTGTTTCCGCCCTCTGTCCCTCGTTTCATTGCCTCCTCCTTCCAAACTTCCATCTTTCCCAGCACAGCTCCTAGGCTGCTTGTGGTTTCCTGTCTCCTTCTCCAATCAGTCGTTTTCTTGTGCTCCTCTGCATCCCTTATGCCTCCTGGTGGCCAGCCTCAGCCCACTCTCTGATTCCTCCCTTTTTCTTATTTCTGTTCTTTTTCCTTCCTGCATTGACCCCCTCCTGTGTTTCTCCCAGCTCTGCCCCATGAAAAACATGGAGTGCTTTCAGAGAAATTCAGATCCAATACTCAGTGATCCAGAGCCTGATTGGGCACTGTCATTGACAATGAGGGGTGCAGGGGATTGGTAAAAAAGACAGAGATACTGGCCTGTACGCTCCTCTTATGGCCATATTCTCTTTACTGGCAAAACTCCGATGCCCACGTTTCGTTTTTTCTTTTCGCATGTCAGCGTCTCGCACACACATGCACCCCGGCCGTTTGCTGGAGCCATTCGCAGCAAAGCTGGATAAGTGACTCATTATGCCTGATGGAGAGAAAAGGCAGCAGCCTTTATTTTTTTATTAGTTTGTTAGGGTTTTTTTTTTACCAGAGCCATAGATTTCAGTCAAGACCGCAGGCTGATTCTTAAAGGGCCAGTGCGTGATATTTACTGCCAAAATAATGTTGACATGGGGGACACATTCACCAGCGTCCTGACCCCCCCCCCCATCCCCTAACCTCAGAAGCTGATTCTCGTGATTGTATGTTTCTCAATGTACATGAAGACACATTAATTCATGCATATCATTTGTGTTTTTTTCACACAGCACCAGCAAAGCTTGGGTGACACACTAGCACCCCAGCCCCCACAAACACCCTTTCCTGGTCCACAATGCCACTTTGTTCTCTGGATACCCTGTTTTTGCCAGCACAAGGGTGTGGCAAATGCAGAGCCCATAAAAAAGGCCCAGAGGATCCCTTGTGGGGTGACAATGTGGTGGCCCATGACCAAACCCCCTGACTTACTGTCACCCCCCTCAGAAGGCCTGCTGGCCTTTCCAGTCAGGTCCCTGACCCCCCTACGGTGGGAGGAACAAGTCAGTGGTCATGGTGATAAAGGGTTGGGAAGTACAGATGTCCGAGAAACAGTGTGGCGCCTGTTCTAAACCAGGCAGACTAGCTAACGCTGTACTCAAAAATGAACACCATAGAAAGAGCTGCCTCACTTTTTGTCTTCTCCATTTTTTTGCCGTTTGTTGTTAATCTGTTCCAGATGCTCACATATTTTTTTACCGGGAAAGAGAGGGGGAGGTGAAGTCAGCAGTATGTATAGGTGGGTGTGTATGTGTGTGTGTGACCACGTGGGTATTTGGGGAGAGGTGTGTGGCCTCATGCCCCCACTCATCTTGTATCGTGATGCGGGCTCCAGCCGGCTTTCATTGCAGGATGAAATCATTGCTCTGGATGGGGTCCCCCCCCGTCACAGGGGAGGCATGTCTTGGCGCTGTACCGGGGCTGATCCCGGCACTCCTGTGACTGCCTGCCATGGGGGCTGAAATGTCCCACTATTGGCCGTGTGTGGGGGAGGGGGGGGCTTCAGAAAGGAAAGCTGCCACTTCTCTGATGCTGAGAGAGTCATCAAGGACTCATGTGAGACCCATGGCTAGAGGTCATTCTTTCACACAAGCTTTGTCTGACTGTTAAATGTATTAATCTCTATCGGTAATCACTTGGGCTCTTTTGGTGGTTCAGTGGGTAACACTGGGGCCTTTCGCTTGGCTGTGGTCCCCTGGGATTTATCCGGATTTTGTGGTTTCCTCCTACACTCCAAAGATATGCAGTTAGGTGAATCAGCATCTCTGAATTGAATTGCCTGTAGTGTTTGTGTGTGTGCATGCACTCTAGGGTATACCCCCACCTTGTGCTCTGTGCTGCCTGGGATTGGCTCCAGGCCCCCTGTGACTATGACCAAGATAAGTGGTTATACAATTATTAGTAATCATATTAATTAATCATTCATAGCAGTGCAAGTCCCTGTTTGCAGTGCAAGTGGGTGTTTTTTAAGACCTGTTCTTTCAGGGTAACATATAGGTCAGGTTATTATATCCTTAACCACTGCATCATCTACTATTCACCCAGAGTGGTTTGCAGTGTGTCGTAGTGACATGTGTGGTCTCTAGATCAGTGAGTTACCCACTGAGGCTCTGCAGTTCAAGTGTATGAGACGCTGACACTCAGGTCCACAGATTTGTAACAAAGATGTTACTCATGCACATAGTCAGTGACCTCAACGTGACGAGATGCTGAAGATCGAGCTCAGGACTTCAATGTCCCTCGCTGTCTCTCCTTTTCTTCTCCTTTATTTCTCTTTCTCTCACTCACACTCTCTCTCTCTCTCTCTCTCTCTCTCTCTCTCTCTCTTGCTCCCTGCTTCGCTCTCTATCCTCCCACTCTCCCAGCAGCCTCTCTGGCTCACTGTCAACCGTTATATCAGATTACTTCATTTGGTGTTGATTAGATCAGCCTTGAAAGTGGAGTGAACTGAGCCCCCCCAGCACCACCACCACCACTCCCTTAGGCTTGAAGTGTGACACAGCTGCTAAACTTTTCCCAGGGAATTGTGGGAAGTGGAGGGGGGGAGTGATTTTCTAGTCCCACATTGGTCCCAGGCCACGCGTGGATTCCTTTTGGTTCCCCCCAGGCATGGCACAGTGCCCAAATGATGTCCGCAGGGCTGAGCGCTGTGGGTAGCGCAAGGTGACATCACATTTCTAAGAGTAACGCACTAAAGATCAGCTCTTGCTGTCATCATTGCACGCTTCAGCCACGCCTAATCTGGGAACCTTTAATCCTGACGGGCAGTGACGCTCTTCATGTTACTCATGAGTCCGTGATCTCAGGGGCTATTTAACGCTCTTGATCTGGAAGCTTTGCTTAACCTCCGTGTATCTGCAGCACTATGCACGGTCTGTCTGGCATATTCTCTCTTAGTTTATTTACTTGCATTTATATTTTATTTGGTGGGAGCTCTCTGGGGGCAATCAGTTGTCCTGCATAATTCACAAGGTCTAATTTGAGAGAAACGGGATAGCATGTCAGTGGAGAGGAGGACTGTCAGAGGCAAGTGGATGAACTGGCAAAAGAGACCGGCCAAGCGCGACAGCAGGACAGAGATGCGGAAACCAGCGCACAAACGGTTAGCATCTTGGAGCGATTATATGTTCGCTTTTCAGGAAATGATCTCTAAGTGTAACTAACATGACTGATGTTCATACTTTTACTTGTGTAACCTGACCTGTGTTTCTGTCAACCATGAGAATTTCACTATTACATCATTTCATCCGAATTTGTATTTTAACACGCCAGATTTAATATTCAATGTTAACAGTGAATGCTACAGTTGAATCAGGGTTGGAAGGGTGATATCACTGTTGAGCCTAATTGCTCCAGGGACACTGGCTTTCTCAATTGTGCGTCACTCTGGATAAAAGCATCTGCTAAATACATGTAATGTAAATGTTCAGCACCATTTGTTAAGCAATTGTTGGTTGTTATTGGTTTAAATGGTGAAGCTTTGGTCACTTGTACCACAAAAATAAGTTGGTATTGTTGTGTCATTCATATGGCATTGAAACAGATTTATAAGTTCCGATCTTGACAAAAAAAAAATGTGAAGTTTGTAGAAGTCGATCGCAACTAAAAACAGCAGCGTGACAAATTTATTCCAGCACTTCCATCAGAAATGCCCAGCGGAATGGGAGCAATGTGGAGAACAACAGGACAATATTAGAAGGAACACAAACTCTGACGTTTCCATAAGTTTGAAAAACATTTAGATGTGTTTTTTCCGCCATCTGTCTAATAAGATGTTTTTTTTTTAATTCTCTTCCATTCTAGTACAACTACATATAAAGTCACGGAGTTTCTTCATGAAAAAAGCATCCCTTTCGTAATCAAAGTACAGTCATTATTGTACATTTGTGGCCAAAGCACATATTAATGTCAGCAGTGATTAGCTGGTTAGGTTAGGCTGACTGGCTACTCTAAATTGTCCATAGGTGTGAATGCGAGTATGTTTGTTTATGTTTGTCTGTGTTGGCCCTGTGGTGGACTGGTGACCTGCCCAGGGTGTACCCTGTCTCTTGCTCGAAGATGCTGGGATTGGCTCCAGCTTCCCCGTGACCCAAATGGATAAAGTGGTATAGATAATGGATGGATGGATGATTAGCTGGTTTAATTTTTTATTTGATGCACTTGAATATAACTATATAACTGCATGATTCTCACGTGTCCTGTGAATGTTAAACATAACAGTCCTCCTTCTCTTTGGAACCCGCAGCGACCAGGACCTCGAGATGAACAAGCTGCGGCAGAGCTTGCGGAGAAAGAAGCCGACCTACGTGCCGGAGGCCAGCCGGCCGCACCAGTGGCAGGCCGACGAGGAAGCCGTACGCAAGGGCAAATGCAATTTTCCAGTGCGGGTAAGGACCCCGATGCTGAGTTGCTTTTTACCCAAACAGAGGACCAATAGCAAAAGGTGATGTCAGTAACCATTAGGTATTAAACAAGTTTAGCGAGCATAATTATTGACCGCAGTGCAAGATTCAGGCGACCTGTCAGCCCATCAATATACCTTTATGCATCCAGGATGAAATATGGTCTCTCTGAGCCCTATGGTGTTACTTTACACATTTATTAAACAGGATACAACATTTACTGCATTTCATTTATCTGATGCTTTTATCCAAAGCGACTTGCAGTAGAGGGAAGTGTTATAATTTGTGTGCTCCCTGGGATTTGAACCCATGACCTTTGTGTTTTGCTCTACTACAACATACTAACATTTACACATTGATTAGACAATATTCTTCACATACTAAATTTACATAATGCCTAGATGATATGCTGATATGCTACTTACTGTACAATATTGAGGGCAAAAGGGATGCAAAGACCTGACTTGGCAGTGCAGGAGATTGATGTAAAGAACTTGTCGTGGAGCAGCTTGAGGGGGCTGCTTTCTGAATGCTTAGATTCACAGTAGCTGCTGTTTTTTGCAATGGGATAGTCCTGCTTCTCCCTGGTGTTGGGAATACCAGCAAAGGGGGATACTCAGTGACAGATGGGACCTGACAAAGAAAACATGAAGTCTTGTGTCAGTTCTTCTGAGCTTTGAGAGGAATAGCGGTTACTGGAATGGCAGGAAGTATACAGGAAGCAATTCCCCCCCCACACACACACACACTCTTTTCAATGCGCAAAGTTAGCATTCTGGGCCGAAGGCGCTGGGAAAGCAGAAAGCAGCGATAATGTACTATTGAGCTCGCCATCGTCCATGGGAGCTTCTGGGAGAGCTTGAAGGGGTGGGCCTGATGGAAACAGATGCTAATCGCTCTCCTTGACAAAAAAAGAAACATGGCTGCCTCATTAAAAGCAAAGCATCGGAGGGATGCTCAATTCATCGATGGCTGGACTGGATCTGAAATTTACATGCTGCCTTTGTGTTGATGACATGGCACCTTTAATCAGGCTTTTCAAGTGATTGGAATCCTTTGATCATTACGCAAAAGCAGGCAGGGGGGTTGGTCAGGAAAAAAACACTGACTGAGTGTATTGTCAGGCTGAAATGGGACACTTAGCACCTTCAGGAGTTTGCAGCATGCTAAAAGCGTTACATCTATGCTAATGTGAAACCTGAAGCCTATACCTCAGTCTGACTTGACTCCAGGGCTGCTAGTGGGGGGGGGGGATTTTATTGTTGAGTAGGTGGTTTACACCAGGTAAGTGGATTTTGCGGATAGTGCAGCTTGCAGTGATTCAGTAATGTTTAATGTTTCCTGCATGTCACGAGGGGCTCAATTCGTGACATGACCCTATTCGCGTGGCCCACTCTGTCTGTCTCCTCCCCTCCCATCCACAGTACCTGGGCCTGGTGGAGGTGGAGGAGTCCAGGGGCATGCATGTGTGTGAAGAAGCCGTGAAGAAGCTGAAAGTGGTGAGTGGGGCTGGGCAGGGAGGTGGGCTGGGGGTGGGGATGACTGGAAGGTGGAGGCCCCCATCGGGGCATATTCAGGCTTCCTTCTTAGTAATTAGTCCCTTTACCGTGAAGATATCTAGTCAGGTATAGCTTCTCCAAATGCTGCCTCCTCAGTGAGGCTGATGTAGAGGGAGAGCAGCCCCAGACCAGCTTTAATTGCAGGGAAAAGCCATCACGGTGAATCCAGGGGCCTTTTCTCAGAAATGTGCTCGCCGCTCCCCCCACCCCACACCTGCTACTTCTCATCTCTCCTGCACTTAATTCTTCCCATTATCTTGTTCAATTTGAACCCCACTTCCTGAGAGCCTCCCTCTCCTCTCATCCTTCTTTTTCTTTACTCTCTTCTATTCATTTTCTCTCTATCTTTCAATCTCTCCATTCTGGATTTTCTTATCAGTACTAAGCAGCCAGACCTTGAAGGAGTTGGGCTTTTTTTCCTTCCTGCTGAGAGCTTTTTGGAGTGACGAGCAGAGACGTCAGATACCTCCAGCGTTGTGAAAATGTTAAGGTGTACCAAACACAGGGCATTTTAAACAGCATGTGTAATGATAATGATCCTGCTTTTCCTCCCCATGGTGTATGTGTGTTACATGTTTATATTACATCATGGGGAACAATTATGCCCACAATGTGATAAAAACCTGTTATTTTAACATTGTGGGGACCATTTCTTTGGTGAATGGAGAATGTGTGTGTGTACCCACAATGCTTTGAGATACCCAGCAACAAGCATCTGTGGTTAGGACCGCAGTAAGACATCACGAGGTCCATTGGCTACCAGGTTCTCCCAGAATCCCGCAGAGCTTCGCCGGTTTCCCCGATCTGCTCTCTGTGGGGTCGTGTTTGTGTGGGGTTGCACAGTGCAGTGCTGAGGCCTCTCCGACACACACAGCCTTCTCTGGAACATCCTACTCTTTTTACTCTGTCCTCCTGAGCCTGTCCCCTAACCCGTCTCCCTCGGTCGCGTTTCCCTTCGTTTTGGAGCCTGAGAACAGCATGTCTTCCTTCTCAAATGTCCTCAGATCCGCTCTGACCCTGTCCTCCAGACGGTGAGGAAGCGGGTTGCCGTCATTCCTTCCCCTTCTCTTCCTCTCCATCCCTTTAGGCACATCCTGGCCTTGTCACGCTTATGTCACAGTCATTTGTCCCTGCTGTTTAGCTCTCATGGAATCCCCCCCCCAGTCATCTGTTTCCCAGAAATCCTGGGTGCCACCTTTCCTAAACCTCTTAGTCAGCAGCGATTGTTCATTGTCACTCAAACAAGTCATGGAAATAGTAGTCTGCAGTGATATGGCTTCCTTTTCCAGAGGGGACAATGTTCCCCTTTATAATTGTCTGGTAGCAGTTTTCATGCCCCGGAGGAGCAAGAAGGTTCCCCCACAGCACATCTTCGATATGGCAGGCTCAAGAAGCCGTGCTTCAAGACACATAGGCCCAGTCAGACCAGTCAGGGCTGGAACAGCACCTGCAGACAAACACAACCTGTCCCACTACCTGTCCTAGTTGTTCCAGTACTATGTAAAGACCTAACTGGTTATACCACCATTTTGCCTTCTGTGTTTCAGAGCGGGAAGAAGTCTGTCAAAGCTGTGTTGTGGGTGTCTGCAGATGGTCTGAGAGTCGTAGATGACAAAACCAAGGTAAAGCTTCAGTGTGCATTTGTGTGTGTGTGTGTGTTTGTATGCATGCTGATATATGACTGTGCAGTGCTGTTTTGACACACTGTGAATGCCTCTGCTGTCCTGCCCGCTCATTCCTGTCACTGCTGGGTCCAGTTGGCCACCCACAGCCTGGAACCCCCCCCCCAGCAGTGCTGCTTTCTCAGCAGGCGGGTGGGAGTCATGCTCTGCCTGACTCTGAAAGCCACCCCCCCATCGCAAGACCAATTCCCGGACTCCCCCCTTTCAGAGGGTAAAACGGGAAGGGAAAGATGCAGAGGTGCCCTCCCCCCCACCAGCTTTACTGCCTTGTGCCCACACTTTATCCACACTTCCCTCGTCCCCTTTATTGCCCCTCACGCCTGACTCATGTTTCCGATCTCGCAACCCCTCCACTCGCCAATTTCCCACAGTACACACACACACCAGATGTCCCTGCAAGCTATAAAGTAACAGGTTTTATCACATTGTGGGGACATTTGGTCCCCACAATGTGGTAAGTGCAAACTCACACACAGACACACACACACACACGCCAGCCCTGTCGGACAGGACCATCCTTTCACCTCCGGACCGGCCCTCTCTTCGACTAATTGGCTTACGATGAATGGGCCATTCTTCCCCTCTTCCTTTTTCACAAAGGGAGGGAGGAAGGAAACACAAGGGCAAGTACGTGCCCCCGACTCGCTCTTTACCACCACCCCCCCATTGTGCCCCGTGGTGTAGAATCGGACCCAACGCCTCGGGTTTAAATGCCCCGGAATGAGCTTGGTGTTCAAAGGGCCAAGTCTGGGAAATGTTTACCAATAATTCTCTTTCTGTCTCTGGGGGAAGTTTTGCAAAGGCAGTAAATCCGGCGAATCGGCACTCAGACTCGAGCTTGCGCATCATCTGTGTCTGAAAATGCCACATTTGCAAGGAGGGATTTTTTTTTGTTTTGTACAAAAGCCATGAAGTTTGTGCTTTGTGGTGTCACAGCGGGTAGCTCTGGCTTTCCACTGCGTTTGAGGGTTTGATCTCTGCCCCCAGGTTCTATATTTGTTCAGCGTGTTCTCCCTGTGTTCTGTCTGCAGTCCAAAAATGTGGCTAGTTGAGTCTAGGGTGTCTCGCAAATATGTGACTCTGTAACCTGTGATGGACTAGCATCCTGTCCAGTGTTCCACTGCCCCACTTGAGGTAGCTTCTAGGCTCTCTGTGCCCAGGCTCCTCACACATACTCTAGTGGAGTACCTAATCCCTGCTCGCCAAACTTTTCATGGCAGGACCTCATTGTGGACCAGACCATCGAGAAGGTGTCCTTCTGCGCGCCTGACCGAAACTATGACAAGGCTTTCTCCTACATCTGCCGGGATGGAACCACACGGCGCTGGATCTGCCACTGCTTCATGGCGCTGAAGGACTCGGTGGGTGGGGCTGTCGTTAAGGAACCTTGGTTGTGTGCTTAACTGGTATGACTGGTAGAGCCTATGCAAAACACAAAGCGTATCAGCGTTCTTAAATTGCCATAGGCTCAGTGGGTAGCACTATTGTTTCATATTCTTGCATGTTCTTCCCATGTCACATGGGTTTCCTTGTCTAGTCTGAAAACGTGATCAGGCTAAATGGCATCCCTAAATGTGTGTGTGTGTGTGTGTGTGTGTGCGTGTGCGTGTGTGTGTGCGCCCTGTGGTGGACTGGTGTGGTAAAGCCTTGTGCCCTATGGTGCCCCTGGGGTAGTTCAACTGTTCAGAAGACTGACGGATTGATACTGACGTAATAATATAAAATAGTTGTCTTCATAGAATTAGAATTAGCTCCATTTATATGTAAATTATGGTCGCATTGTCAGTATTACATCACACTGTTAGTATACTAAAGGTGGAAATGAGAAACATCAACTCAAAATATACTCAGCCACTCACTGTGTGATGCAAATGTCTGTGTCCACTAGGGGGAGCGCCTGAGTCACGCTGTGGGCTGCGCTTTCGCCGCCTGCCTGGAGCGCAAGCAGCGGAGGGAGAAAGAGTGCGGGGTCACAGCCTCCTTTGATGCCAGCCGCACCTCCTTCGTGCGGGAGGGATCCTTCCGCGTCACACCATCCAATCAGCAGGTCGATCGGGACATACAGGACAAGAAGAAAGGTACCGTGGCCCCGCCCCTTATAATAAGGACTGTCAGATTACCAAACTTTGCTAATTGCTAAGATAATAAATTTGCCGCCTTGCACAGTTTATGGGTTTGATGTTGGCCTAGAGTTACTGCCCCCCTCTCTTGTGACATTCTGTCATCCTCTGCACATTCCTTACACCTCCAGCAGAGCCATCTTGTCACCCTGGCGTGCCTGCCGTCCCCCCGGGCACAGCGTCACCCCCAGAGGGTGCAGCATCACCAGTCGATCGCACCGAGCCGTGTGGCCCCCACGCCATCCCCCGGCGCCATGCCCCCATTGAGCAGCTGGTGCGCCAGGGCTCCTTTCGGGGTTTTCCGGCCCTTAGCCAGAAGAACTCTCCCTTCAAGCGCCAGCTCTCCCTCCGCCTCAACGACCTGCCCTCCACCCTACAGCGCAAGACCGACTTCCAATCCAAGAACCCAGGTCCGTCGTGATCCCGGGCCTCACCAACACCATCGTCCACCCTTTACCCAGCTAACAAGTTCAGAAAAGCGAACGGCCCTCTAAGTCTCCTCATAATCTCCCCCTTTCCTGCCCGGGTGGGGGGAGGGGGTGTGTTTAAACACGTAATAATTATAGCAATTAACGACGCAGGGTTCCCTGCTAGCGTACGCGATAATTTGATAGCTGTGGCAGTTATTACCATAACTGACTGGCACAGCTGTTATGTTGTTGATAACCATCGTATTCCTGCACAAAACGCTGAGCAGCTACTAATGCACGACTAGTCAGCGGCACGTGTGAATTAGCTGCATTAGTCATACTTGTAGTGCTGCTTTGACAGGGGCCAGAGAGGCGTCTTTAGGAGGGGGGGGAGGGTGCAGGATAAGGTCCATAGTATGGCAGCTGTCCACTTGGTTCATCCACTCTCATGCTATTGTTGCCCTGAACCCCTCTGTTCATATAGATGTTTTGATCCCCGCCCCCCTCAGATACCTGGGGGGGTTGGTCTCTTACTGAAGGCCACACAGAGATTCCTAATGGATACCAATTAAAGGCAGCTCATGGCGCTGATGGTGGGGGCGGGAGTAAGGGGGGGGCTCTCTTCCTCTGCCTTTGAAGGCGCTGATATGGGAATTAGGAGCTGCCTGCTATTTTCTCAGCTGTGCGAAATGGCTTGGAGAAGAGCGGGGGATTTCTAGTTTTTTTTTCTTTTCTTTTATGGAGCGCTTAAACAGCCTAATAAATTGCTGATTAAGGAAATGGGCTCCTCGGTTCCCCTCGGGTGTCTCCCCCGCTCAGCCTGTGTTTCCGCCCGCAGTGCCGGAGATGGACCCATCACTGGGGGCCGAGGCAGACAGCATCAACGCCCTGTGCAGCCAGATCAACACCTCGTTTGCCAAACCCTCTGACGAGCTCTTCGCCGCTAACGGCGCCCCGGCATGCACAGCGCCCCCCGCCATCCCGCCACCTCCCCTGCCCCTGCAGGGTGAGTGCTTTGTGTGTGTGTGTATATGTGTGTGTGTCTATCTGTCTCTGCGCTCTGACCTAATGGACCACATGACCCAAAGTTGTGGCCCCATTTGTAGACCCAGTGTCTGTTTTCTTCTGCCTGTTTTCCCTAATTTGTGATAATTTTCTCCCAAACAAAAATCTGTTCGCTCTCCCCGCCACCGCATCTCGTGGCTCTACCCTCCGTCCCACCCGTCTCACGTCATGTTTTTCCCCTTCTCGCTTCCCTCTTCCCTGGGCTCCCCGACAGCTGGAAGCTCGTGGGTGCAGCCAGAGCAGGCACTGCAGTCTCCGCCTGCCGTTGCCAGCGGCCACAAGCGGACGCCGTCTGAGGCAGAGCGCTGGCTGGAGGAAGTGGCCAAGGCCGTGAAGGCCCAACCGCAGCAGCAGTCACCGGTCCCACCCCAGCCGGCTCCGCCCATGTCAGCCATGCCTGGCCCCCCCAGCTCGCTGCCCACTTCCATGCAGCCATTCCCCATGGCGTTCGACACCACCCCCGCGCCTGTTGGCATCTTCGCCCAGCCTCCCCTGCAGCCCACCTTCATGCCCATGCAGGCCTATATGCCTGCCCTGGCCAACAGCATGACATACCCCAACGCCAGCGTGCCCGTGGTCGGCATCACGCCTTCGCAGATGGTGGCCAATGTCTTCTGCACGGCCACCAGCTCGGGGCCCTCTGCTTCTGCAGGTGGCGGCGGAGGAGCCAAGTCCGGCCCCATGGCCTCCGGGCACCATGCTTTCCCGCTCCCCACCGGCAGCTTCCCCATGCCACCTTTCACCAACCCGGCCACCATCAACGGCATCTCGCCCAACCCAATCCCAGCCACCGCTGCCTCCACAGCCTCCGTCAGCCAGAACGGCACCGGCCATGGCCCTGCCTGGCCCTCAGAGGCAGCCCAGCAGCCTGCCCCCAGCAGCGACTCTCAGGAAGCTGAGCGCTTTGAGGCCCAGTGGGCAGCTCTAGAGTCCAAGACACAGCCCAAGGCTCCGAATCCCTTCTCCAACGACCTGCAAAAGACATTCGAGATCGAGCTTTAACTGCACCCCCCCCACCGCCTGCTCCTGTCTGCATAAACTGTGACGCAGACCCAGATAAAACTGCCCCCCCCTCTCCTTTGTCTTCGTTGCTTTCCTTCTTTTCACATCAACAAGGGGGCTGCCCTTTCCCCCCAGCCCCCTACCAGCTTTGTAGATGCTGCCATACAGATCCCTGGCTCTCATACTTGGACGGCAGCTTTGGGGGGGGTGTCCTCTCCACCCCCAGCTACTTCTCTAGGGGCTTTAGACTCTGCTGCCCCAGAGCCTGCAGTGAACATTGGGAAAACTGGACAAAGACAGCTGAGATACAACTGAGAAGGAAGATATAGCCGATGACTATTTTATGTGAGGTATCGGTTGACTAGCAAATGACATCATCCAAAGCAGGGGCATTTATAGAGAGGACTGATGTGTCATTTTTGACCAACAAAACGAGGAAGTATTTGATGGCCAAAACATTTTAAGTTATTATTATTTTTATCAGTTACCTTATAAATCTGATTAAATCACCAAAATATTTTAATTTATTTTTTCCCTGTGTGAATAATAATATTGTTCATATGTTTTTAAAGCTGGAGGGAACTCACCAAATGAAAAAATGCATAATTACTGCCTCATTTGACATCTTGAGTGTGTACCTCATGTGAGAGTGTAAATAGCTTTTTATTACCCACCTACGTATTTATTGCCCTGTGTGTGACAGTCAATTGCTATTCAACCTGAATGGCTTTGCTTCTATACCACTAGGGACAGATCCCCCTCAGCTATACCGGTAGAAACCCCACTTTGATCTGAAAGTGAGATATTTGGATTGTTTTCAAACATTTTAATAACCTGACCCTGACAGGCTCTATGAAGCTATCATTTGAGTTTCAGCACAATGTGAGCCGGTCTGCGTGTGTTTGGCGAGGCCAAAAGGTTGGATGTGAAGGGAAGAGAGGTAGGGCTTGAATGATCAGGGTGTGTTGAATATGGATAAGGCTGGTTTGATTGGAAAAGCAGGACATCCCTCTTCCAAAAGTCCCTTAATTCTATTTGTATTCCTGCAAAATGAGATTTGGGTTTGGATTTGGTAGCTAGGTAGTCTTCATAGGTGGTTCGCTGAATCTCTAAAGAGGAGTGTTTGAATCTTTGAATCTGAGCATGCGGAGCCACTCTGCCTGTCGCCAGGGAGCAAAGGGGTCCTCCCGTGCCCCACAGAGCAGGGAGCGCCATGGCGACCGGAGCGGCAGAGTGCACAGGTAGACACCTTGGGGATGCCTGCTGCAGCGAGGAAATAGGCCTGAGGACAGGCCGGAAGGTAGCTATTATGCAGGGAGCGGCAAGTTGAAGGCAAATGAAGGTGAGTGAGCCAGGAGAAGTGGGTAGCTGCAATGGAATTTGGACTTCCTCTCTTATCTGGTACAATTCATTGATGCGTTAGGGACAAAACCGGAATGGTCGACCAATAGAACGCCTTCACGTGACATGTGATGAACCACATGAAAGGGCATGGTGCTGAATTATTAGTGGTTCTGTTGAAACAGGGCCAGTTTCTCCAGTTCCGCTAATGGATCAGTGGCAGTATTTGGCAACCACCACGGAAGCACAGTGCTCTGCATTCTTGATCATGGCTTTGAGAAGATTGATTACTGAATCACTCTTGGTATGTCTGTGGCTTTTAATCCTTTGTATGGGGTAGGGTGGAAGGTTGAAATGTGCTTTCAGAAGTTTGTTTGTCTCTGGTTCAGGAATCGGTGGGGGGTATTGAAGAGCGTGTGGTAGCAGGAAGATCAGGTACTTTATACTATGGGGGTCCTCTGTGAGTTCTTTCCCTTGTATACATGTTTTCTTTTGTTTTATTTTGTAGTGACTGGACAAACAATGCATATAAGTACCAAAACACCAACTGAAGAGCAAATTATCAAAACTCACTTGGTCCATTTTTTGTTTTTGAAGACTACCAATGACCTAAAATCAGGCTTCCTCATCATATGTTACAGTGTTGGGAAGCAAAACTCACTTAGTCATGAAATAATCCGATGTGGAGCTTTAATTAAATTTACAAAACTCACTCAGTCGTCAAGATATCGAACATAGAACTTTAGTTAAATTTCCAGAACTGACTGAAGTCCACAGAAATTTTCTCAAAAATGGACTGAGTAAGTTTTGGGAATTTGCTCTTCCATTATGCACACAGCTGAATTTCCTTTGGAGTGCTGGGGGTGTGTTTTGAATGAATGCGATGAGATGCAAAGCAGCCAGTGGCCTGTACGTGTACGTTCCCAGATTTGGTTGCAGACACTAAGGGGCTGGGGAGAGGAATTGACTGGGCTGGTCATCACAAATAGTCATGACTCTTCCCGGAATTTCTTGGTCATTAACTCTTAATTACTACTCAATCAATCAGGCTTTTGTACGTGGCAAAATGCTGACCTCTCCATCCAATTCCCATCCCAAGAATCCCAAGAACATTTTTTATTCTCCTTTCCTTTCATGAATTTTGGAAAGTTTCACTGTTTAATTGATATTTTTTCCATCCCTACAAATTCTAAATTAAAAATAAGTAGATTGATTATGTTTATGGCAAAACAAGGAAACTAAATTACCTCATAAACTTGATTGTAAACTCTAGTGTAGTGATAACAAACCAGTGAAGCTTATTTTTAATCTTTATTTACATAATTTTGTATCTAAACCTACATATTTGTATTGTAATTACATTGTACAAAGATAAATAAATAATATAATATTAAAATAAGTGTTGGTGGTATATCTTAGCATGCGTGTTATGCTGTTTGTTTTTTGTGTTACCAGGCCATGTTGCCCTTTGAAGGCTCTTTCTTGGGACTGAAAGATTTACAGAAGCTTTTCAAACATTTCAGGACACTAAAGGGAGTGTCAATGCTCAAATGCCTCAAAGCTGAAATTCGGATTAAACACCACCACCAGCCCCCCCCCCCCCCCCTCATTTTCCATTCTGGTCTTTTTTTCCAGTTGTCCGGCAAGGAACAAATTTTGCATTTTAGCAGCCCAGATGCTAAACAGACTGTTCCACGCTGGCAGTTGTGTATTGGTCCTTAGCCACCACTTTCATTCTTTGCTAGAATGCAGTTGGATCACACTAACAAAAACAGCATGTTTTAAAAATTAACCGAAATCCTCTGTGATATCGCTACTCTCAAAAACCAAGGAGCCTTTTAAATATTTATGTCCTTCCACCTGCAGACCAGAAAAATTCAGGCTGACTTTCCCATGCCCAATTTAAAATACATCCCCCCCTTTTTTTAGAAGTGAAAAATAAGCCCCCCCCCTTTTTTAATAATTTGAGTCATTGGTATTGTCCTGCTGAGTAGAGAGGATAATGAAAGTGGACAATGGAAGCTGAAATGCTAAATGGCGGAGTGTCGAGGCCTGAGCCAGGTTTACAGTTGGGCTTCTGTGGAAGCAGTGATGAATGGACCATTCACATACACACTGGCACAAAACAATGTGAATTTCACCAGGAGAAAAAAACAAAAGTTACTTCAGGAACAGTGATGATGATACCCACTGCAAGCGCATATCTTACACAAAACATCAAATCTTGGTAATTCACATTCCCCAAATGCAAAGAAAACATGTTATTATGGTCCTAAAATATTATTTTCAAAATGAAAACATGATTGACAAAGATATAATGGCTTGGAGTGGCAGGATGGGGAATGGGTGCCAGTATAGCCTCAAACCTCCAGGATTACGTTTACATTTATTTAGTAGATGCTATTACTGTACTGTACAGTATCACAGGAGTAACTGCAGTTAAGGGCCTTGCTGAAGATCCCCATGGTGAAACCAGTCAACCGGACACACAGTTTGAACCGACGACCTTCTGCTTACGAGCACAGCATCCCCTGCTGAGCCACATAAATCCCACCTGTGTGTGTGTATGTGGGGGGGTCCTCACATAATATGGAGAAATGCAGCTAGGCTAGTTTCCATTTCTAAATTGCCTATAGTGTGTATGTTCCCAGCAATGGATTGACATGCAGGGTAAGTGGTTGTAAGATAAATAAGGCTCTCTTTGCTAAGTCTTAGAATTCCATTTTGCTTCCCATTCAGTGCTTTACTGTTAAGTAACAATTCACTGCTGGCTATACCAGTAAGAAAAAAGGCTACAATGAGTAATCAGAGTTTGTGTGTTTTTACTGGCTCACACTAAGTGTCTTCTCGCCAGACGACGTTTGCCACATCTGCGCATATGATCTGTGCTCAAGTCGGCCTGATGGCTCCCCCTCGAACCTGCAGGGTCCTCTCAGCCTCGCAGCCCAGCGACCTCCTTCCGGTTCTCCGGTGACACTTTCTGTCGTTTCCACTCGCCCTTTTCCCCTCTGCGGTCTCTGTGGTTTAAACACCACAGTGATCTGGCACTCGTGCGCAACTTCCCCTTCTATCAGCTGGGGGCCGTCCCTGATGACTTCAGCTTTTTAAATTGATCGATTGGAAAGATCTCAGAGCAGAGGTCCTGAACCCAACCATTTCTAGTCCTTTGAATTTATCAAGCATGTCATCAACATTGTTTCTTTTTGGTAAGACTATATATGACTTCATAAAATAAATAATAATTTATCGTTTGAAAGCATTAATTGATTTAGTGTAATAGGATATATGGAGCTACCATTGTACAAAAAGTTGTGATATAATAAAAGTTTATGTATGAATTCCAAAACTTGGTAAAAGTGATTGTTGTTAGGCAACGCCCACGGCAACATCATCGATGGCAACAGCGAATAAGGAAAACAAAACCCAGCATTTATGCATGTCGAGAAAGTCAAGAGCTGGGAGGAACCTCGCGCTGAAGAGCCGTGGCTGGTGTCCAGGCCATCAGTACGCTGAGGGCTGTTGGGGGAAGAGTCTGCCAGAAATCTGTAGCCTTTTGAGGCAAGATTAATGACGCCCCAAGCAGGGCCTTTTACGGCAGCGACCTGGAAGGGAACTCGGAACACAATCAGTCATAAACCGTGAGCAGGGGTGCCGCTCTACAAGATGTTGTGTAACAGTTATGAGGCAGGTGAAATATCATCATTCTGGCCAGCTGGCGAGAAAGGTGTGTGAGTGTGTTTCTCCTTACTGACTGTCCCAGTGTTCTGAGATGAAACATACACTCTTTAAGTAAAGTATGTGCAATGACCAACATTAGTCATCAAAGGGGAAAAAGGACAAGAGACTGCAAATCAAGGTTATGGGTGTGGACAGGGTGGATAGTATGCACATTCAAAATTTGATACAAACTACTTTAATGTGTTTTCTATTAAATGGCACAGGTGTTACCTCTGTATCATAAACAGACAATGGATTCACATTGAGTGAAATGTTACAATTTACGCCATAGTCAGAGATAGTTGTAAAGCAGCCCTTGGTTAAGTATAACCATTGTCATAATGATGTAAAAAAAAAAAAAAATCAAGTCAATTTATTATTTATTTATTTTTTGGTTCAACAAAATTTTTGGGTATGTATGCATATATGAACAACTTATGTTAATCACAACTAAAATCAGAGGTCATAATAAAACCAAAATAAATGTGCACCAGATTTAATAACTGACTAATAGTGAATAGTAATAACTGAATAATAGTATGTGATGTTACCATTAGAATCACAATGGTGACAGGTGTATGTAACTCCTCCTGGTGCACAAGCTTGATGGGCCCACCTTGGACAGCCTATCTATGAAGAGCCGGTATGGGTATGATGATCTCTCAATCAGCCAATAATAAAACAGTGGTTCTCAATTCCAGTCCTGGGGACCCACTTGGATTGGCTGATTGTGAGGTCATCCCAAAAAGCCACACCCACACCGGCTCTCCATGGATCAGGATCCCCCACCCCTGGTCTGTGCATTTCACCCAAATTTTGAAGATTTTCAAATTTCTCATTTTTTTGTTGTTTTTTAGATGAGACCAGCAGCAGTGACATACGGTCAGGGTTCCTCATATGCTACAGAGCTGGGAACCAAAACTCAATCTGTCATCATTCAACAAAGAACTTTCATTAAATTTCTAAAACTAAATTAAGCCCACAGAAAATTTCTCAAAAATGTTTGGAAATATGCTCTTCAATTCTGTCAATGATGGTCGAATGTCTTCAAGTTTGAGTTATGAGAAATCTAGTTGTATTAGTTTTACTGTAACCAACCTTTATGTTCTTTTTACATGCTAACATATTCCTTGCTTTCTCTACTTCTGGCCCCTCTTCCCCAGCACACTGCGATCAAAGGGACCACGTTGTTCGTTTCCCAGCCCTGATGTGACGCCGACTTGGGGATTCCTTTGCTCAGCCTCCGATTGCCGCCCCGGTGCCCCAGTCATGACCGGCTGTGTTTCACTTCCTTTCATCCTGTGCCAGCTCCCTCAACCCTCTGCCAGCACATTGCTGTACTCGAGACTCCAGGCCTCCCTGTAACTCATCACGTGAGCTCTCCCTTCCCAGGAGAAGCTGAAGAACCGGTGCAAGGGATCAGAAAGGGGGCCTCACTGACATCGGAGCTGGAGACCACAGACGATGCGACATCAGATTACAGGTATGGCCAAAGACACCGACAGTCTTTTGTCATAAGAAAACAGGAAAGCAGAAGGCATTTCTTAAGTCTTCAGCTACAGACTTGCTAGCCGGTGCTGGCAGTGTGTTTTGGTTCATGGTGTGTCATGCATGCTGGCCCAACAAGACATGCATTGCCCCCTTTCACCACAAGGTGGTGGGAGAATTCTCATCTTGGTTCGCACCTTTACACACACACTAATATACTAGCACATAGAAACACACTAGGGCTTGGGGTGTTAGTTTCATTTAAGTGAAAATGAAAGTGTTAACTTCACTCTTACCTTATCAGATTAGAATGTTATTCTGGGATGTTAAACCCTGCCAAATTTTACTTCATAATATTCTTTATTCCCAAGGGGTTTATTCTAATTGTGCTGTTTACATTTTAATGCAGTTATTTCAAACTTGGCTGTGGTAAAGGTCTGTTTGAAAATCTGTGATAACATTGAAGGGTGTATATTTTGAGAGCATAGTCTTACCACCACATACAGATGATACCTGATTATCTCTTATTACTGGCAAGAACTTTCATTATAGTCCAGGTGTAGAATATACATTCAGCAATGTACTATGGATCAACATCTCCATTATAATCCTGTTGGAACAAATGATCCTTGGATTGTACATGTTAATGAGTGTGGGAACATTGTGGATAAAAGTTTCCATTAAGTGAGTAAATGCAATGGAACGCCAGTCGTGCAAAGCTGTCTGAGTAGGATAATGCATTTGGGCTCGCTGTCATGTACCGTACATTACATTATTTATGCTTGCATATGCACTCTAAACGAGCCTAAGAGCAATACATTTAACGGGTTAAAAGAATTTAGAGACTTTAAGAAAGATGTTTAACGAATTATTTTAGTGTTTAAGCAGTTTGATCAACTCACAATTACACTTACACTGAACTTGAATTACCTTGAGGTCTAGCATAGAATAGCCATATATGAAAGCAATTAGATAATATATAACTGCAATTTGAAGGCAGTCATTAAACTTATTGAACCACAAAACCCATCTCAGGGAGCAGCCAAAGAAAATGAATAAGATGTACAGCGGAAAAAACGCGTGCGAAACAAGTGTCTGTCTCCCCCTGGTGGCTCGAGAGGGTTGCGACATACTAAATCCATTGTTCCAGGTTCTAACTGTTTATCCTAGTCGGAGTCATTGGTAGCCTAGAACTAATACAGGGTATTGGGGTACACCCTGGATAAGATGCAGGTCCATTGCGGGGCATATACAATCACAATCATACTCTGTGGGCAATTCAGAGACACCAATTAACCTAACTGCATGTGTTTAGAACGTGGGATTAAAACTGAAGATACCCAAAAACACAGTGGAAAATGCTGTAGTGATCAACCACTTATATGTGTCAAAAAGCTCGGGACAGAATTCCTGTACAAATACTGTTTAAATAATTTGCTTGTAGTAATGAAATAGCCCGCTTACAGTATTGATCTTTTTAAACATGACAACATATGGGAACGAATTTAACTGGTATTTCTTTCCTTTCCTTTGATCGCCCTACTTTGCCTTGCAGTAACCTGCCTGCTTCTGGCAGCTACCTGAGGTTAATGCGGCGTGCACAGAGAACATGACGGGAAAAGAAAGTCATTTTCTCTCAATGACAAATATATAGATTCATCAAAGCTCATGATAAACCGCCAAGAACGAGCCACTGAGATACAGCAATGACATTACATAAGAAAATGTAACAATGTGAAAACGCGCTGTATAAAAATTGAATTGAATATCGGTGTACAGCACTGAAACACAGTTCAGTTAATTAATTTATACAGTACTGTAATTTGAAAAGCGTTTGAAACAGCTGTTCTGTATTTTGAAATCGCCAATAAAATTAAGCAAATAGCGACGTCCGTTTTATTACCTTATATCCAAGTAATAAATATACAAATTTCAATTAGATAGTAGTATGCCTGAGACAAAGAAAAAATCGGTTGTAATGATATCTTATAGTGATCACTATATGCGGTCTCTGCTGTAGTAAGAACATACAAATTCTGCACACCCTGGTGAGGGGCGGGATTTTAACCCCAACCCAAAGGTGCGAGGCAAAAAACAACATTGACCAGATGAGGGTGTTTATTTCTGTAAATTTAAGAAAGCCATATATTTCCTTGCTTTTCCAATCATTTGACTGTGATATGTCAGCAGACATTTAAAACTTTTAACTTAAAATACAGATATACAATAATGTATGTTTAACCTTTCTTTGCTAGTGCTTAATGTAACTGCAAACTGTGGCTCTGTACTCAGTTAATGTACCTGGAAAAGCAGTTAACATTGCTGGGAGTGCAGCCAAGATCAACAAAGATAGGCTACAGGAAAGAAACGCGTAAAAATGCATTTTGCTGTGTACGCGCTTCCTTGACTTTAAAACCATCCAAATAAATTGTGTCAACGCCGCCGGCAGGGTTTCTGGGGGTAATCGGGCCTGGGAAACCCCCCACCCAATGCTACAAAACAGCAAATGCAGCAAAAGAAACCTCTTATGGTGCTGGTGGACAGTGAACCATTAATAACAAACCAAAATCTTGTCATGTACCTCGTTGCGTTGTACCGTTTTTACATCCCTTTGTATTCCTGAAAAAAAAAGCTAGATCATTTACAGCACAAAAACTGGGTATGTAGAAAAATAATAAAACTGTATTTACTAGGAAGACCAAAGTCGTGTTTGACTCTTCAGCATGATCTCTACCTGCACAGCAATCTTCAGGCAGACCAGCCTGTGGGACCCTCAGAGAACCCTGGCGACCACATGCGCTTATGTGCACAGTTAGCGTCTCCAGTCTCCCCTGGATTTCCACAGCCGCTCCGCACCACAGCTTATTTACCCCCGTCATTCTTCGGCGTCGTACTGAGAGCAGCATTAGAGTAACAGAGTGCTAATGCACTTGACTGAGGGCCAGAGGAAATGACAGGGGGCCGGGGCTAATAGGGAAAACAAGGAGCGGTTACAGTCAAGCTGGCCAATTACTGTCAGCCGCTCGTCTCTGGCCTTGTGATGTCACGACGAGCGTATTAGGGACGGCCTCCATGCACAGGGAAACGGGAAAGTAAAGAGCAGAAGACCAGCGTCAATATTCTTTATTCGATACTCTTTACTCTTAACAGCATGGACATAATCGATTGTCTAGCCCAGAATAACTACTATATATAATTATTTGGTTTCACATGGATTATGACTATTAAAAAAGCCAGCACTTAAATGTCCAGTTACAAAGGTGTTAACAGATAGAACGATTCCTTTTGGTTGTCTGAAGAGCATTTTTTTTTTTGTATTTTTCACCATCCCTTGTTATTTTTCAGTCCCTTAACTTACTTATGATTGCGGGAGCAGCAAAGTATTTCCACGATGCCCTCAATTTGTCAGTGGTGCTTTTTCATTAGTGTGTTTTAATGGTCTCTGCATTTGCTATAATGGCGAAAAAAAATATTAATTTTCCTTTATTTCACAATTCAAAATTACTAAAATTAGAAAAAACAAACCATTATGGGAGGTAGAAGAGGTTCCACATACACTGTATTAAACATATTAAGATGCACCTTTAAATTAAGAAAGTGATTAGTTATATAAAATTTAAATCATGTTAATGATGTAAGTCTATAAGGTGCATAGGATTAAGAAATGCAGTGTCTGAACCAATATATGCAACATCAACTGCTATGTCCAGTTGAGAGGACTGCTAAGATATTTTGTAAAACTCTGTACAATAAAATGCAATATTTGCATTTTGCCACAACGGAAGTTTGCTGCACCGACAACACATCGTCCTCCGTGACGCATTTGTGCCAAATTCCTGACGTCCGCTCAAATTCCTCTCTCAATGTCATGCTTCAAAAGGACGGTTCAAGACACTCCCTTGTGCTGTTACCCAATTAGCTCTCTTCTCAAACTTCTAAGGTGTAGTAGCAACAAAGCGCTGCCGCTGCAATAACTGAAGCTTTTGTAATCAGTAGGTTCTACATGCGACAGTTGTACCTTATCCTCTGATGTTATGAATGGCAATTCAATTCTGGTATCTCTGACGTGATTCAAATAAGCCGTTAACTAAAAGACAAATGCTATGGTTAAATGAAGTCTGCATATATTATAGGATACAGGTGCTCAGAAGAAGATTAAGGGCACTATTGGGATCCTTACACTGCTGAGAGCATGATTTGTTCCGGAATCTCATATTCAAAAGACTTGGTCCCGCTCCACCTTTGTGTTCACCTGGACCTCACTATCCACTGCGCGCAGAACTTATTTGAAGACGTGTTATGATCTGACCTTGGTGCAGCCTTCTGCAGGTGGACACACTTACTAACTCCAAACTGAGACCTGCCGGGGCTGATCTGGGGCTTTCGGGCCTTCTGAGGCAGCCTGCAAGTCATAGGGGCCTCCATTACCCATCAAGCAGTAGGGCATAGGCAGGATTTTAAGGTAGTCTGGGAGACTCTACACAGTGGTGAGGGGCATGCGTGTCCATGACTGCTCCCTACAGGCTGCCCTTGTGTTGGGCGCAGCCGTCGCAGACACGCACCGGGTGGTCCCAGCCCCGCGACGGCACCACGCGGCTCTGGGTGGAGCAGCGGCTGCACACACCCTGGCCACACGCGCGGCAGTGGTGCTTCGACATCTTGGCCGTGAAGGTGCTCCGGCAGTGGTGGCATTGCAGGATCTCGTGGTCAGGAACCCAGTAGTCAGGCCGGGCTACGCCCTTCACGAACCCTGTGGGGTGTGAAATGGGGTGAGACCCAATGCTATTCTGGATATCACCGAGAAAAGAAGCTTGAAATATGTTTATAAAAAAATAAGGCACAGCCAGTCGATGTTCACAGAAATTAAGCCTCTCCTAGTATCATGGCTCCAAAACAGGATTTTTAGTGTCATTTTATTGTTCTCTCTCCAAGGAGCGCAGGACCAAGCATGAGAATTGAATACACAACCTTCCTGGTGTTCTTCTGCCCTTATTGCAAGGTGGAACCTCCATCAAGAATGTCAAATAGAATGGAACATGCTCATGCTCCAACAGCACTTTCTAATGCCCAAAAATACGTCTTTGGGACCTGGATGATACCCCGTGGACCATTAAGGGGGAAGGTCACCCAAAAACTGGAAAAAAGATTCAAAGTTTCATCTAAATTTTATTTTAGATATATGGTATACATTGTCTTTTTTCTGCTTATTGCGTTGCTGCTTGTACAGCACTATGGTCAACATTGTTGTTTTATTCAGTGCTTTAGAAATAAATTTGAAAAATTTGAATCATGGCACAGAAAATACCAGCTCCCTGGCGATATCTTCTGCGCAGTGATACAATCTCCCTGGCGATATCTTCTGCGCATTGATACAATCTCCCTGGCGATATCTTCTGCGCATTGATACGATTGACGTTTGGAATTTGGTTCAACAAAATAGATCGTGCATTGAACTGCTCACTACAAAGTCTGCAGATTATCATGAGTAACCAGGTCATGATTTCTGGTAAGAGACATTGCTGTTGAATGTCATTCAGTCCCATCATATTCGGGAGAAGACTGACAACATTTCTATGGCTAATATCTCCAAAACTGGGCAACTTCCAGCAGAAGAACCTAGATGGATAGACAACACTAAAGCCCCCCTAAGACACCTTAGCTTCAGATAATGCACTAAAAAGCTCAGTGACCTTAATGTAAGTGACTTGCAAAATACACAGCCTAACCAATACTAAAACCAACTATACTAGCTTAGTTAGCATGACTAATATAGAAATTTGTATTTTTATAGTAGAGTGTCAAAATTTACTATACATAGAAGTTGAGTCATACTTGAGACTTAATGCAAAATAACTCCTACCCAGTGTAAAAAAACATATATTCATGGAGTTGTGCTTTTAAAGGTGGTGTGAAGGAAATATTTTGGACCCAAAATCCCAAAATGTGACGTCATTCCCACCTAGAGGATAATCCACAGCACAGGTCACCATTTCCAGCGTGGACTGGGCCACCTCTGTCACCTTCCGGGCCATCAGACCCCGAGGGTCCACTGACGTCACTGTGAAGGATATGATCACAGGCCGACCCATCAAAAAAAGCGCCTGACCCAAGTACATTTCCCAGAACTGATACCGACTTCACTCTGCCGTTCAGTGAAGACCAGTTAATGACAACAAGGTGTATGAGCTGCTAAACAAATGTTCTTTACTGTTGTCATTATTAATGCCAACCTGGGGGGTGAATGTTTATGAACAAAGCTCATAAATAAATCGAAGGAAACACGGGCAGGTTGGGGCCAAGCTGCAGGAGTACTTCAAAACCATGGGTTTTCATCAATATGCATACTTGACCATTCTTGTGTTCTCGTGTACCCCTTTGATGTCATCTTCCATTGCCGGAGACCAGTTCCAATACTCAACAACAGAAGTACAGAGGACAGTAAAGATCCACGGATGTTGTTCTTGCCCTGCCCCAAATATCAAGGATACATCGGTTGCATCCTCGCCAAATGAGACCAATCCCACGATTCATTGCACCCCAAGTTTGTTCTTGAGAGGCGAGTTAACAGAACCGGTCTTGCCAAGAGCACAGATACATTCTTTGTGTTCTTGGTATTCAGAAATATTTTCCATTAACAAAAACCAGAAAATGAGTATGGACCTTCCCCTTTGCTCCTACCTTGGGTGGTGGTAGGTGGCCCCCCCTGGCGATGGCAGACTTCACAGACCCTCACGGGGGTGCTGCCCCAGCCCTTCTCCGGTACGGGCATGCGGCGGCTAGAGCACGCCTGGCAGAAGCCCTCGCCACACGCGCGACAATGGTGCTTCCGCTCGGCCTCGTCGAACGGCTTCCTGCAGCTGTGACATTGCTGGGGATGAAAGGTGCAGTGTAAGCGTGATGGCTGCACACGCACACGCACACACTGCTTTACACAGCAGGACCTGAAAGAAACACACACCAAATCCTACAACCTGTACAACCTATTTGGCTGCTCCCAAATACGCTCCGAAGTACTTTTAATCTGCACAATTTATAAAAATAAAATGCCATAAGATGCTGTACCTCCCCCCCTCATGCCCCTGTACCCCAGTCATAACACGTCAGGAAACATCCCATCTTTGCAACACTAAAGGTCAGTGACATCTATTGCACATCTAATAAGTGTCATTTTAATATTTATTTTATTAATAATCCATAATGATAGTTTGTTCAAGATTATATTTTTACACTGTTTAATTTTAGTCTACATTTACTTGTTTGCATTATGTATATTGGCCTTTTTCATGCACTAACTTGTTTTATACAAAATGTATATTTGGTCTGCACTCTACATACCTGAATCGATGAAGTGTATCTAACCTCACCTAAAAAGATCTAACATATTAATCTCCATTCATTTTATTTTTGTATTACTATACCGGACAATTTAGGTACCAGTGGCTTCTGGAGATAAAATAAGTAATCCCACTGTTTTACATTTTTCTACCTAGAATGAATTCCCCCTGAGAGGTAAGAAATAGGCCTGCAGTTACCTAGAACATTTTTCCATTTCTCTAGATTATTCTGATAACTTATCTTTGCATATTTCACATCACTGCCTCGCACTTGTGCGAAATGACGCCAGACCTTGATTTTCACGCCTTCCCTCTTTCTGCCTTTAATCAACATGCCGCAGAGCGTCGCTATCGCCACACTGCATCGGGAATTCACACTGGAAATGACAAGTTCCGGAATTCTCCCATTTCCCAAATTGTCCAAGTAACCATTACTGATTATTTGAGTCTATGTTTCTATCTGAAACATTTTTTATCTTAATAGTAACTATTTGTGTTTATCCTGAGTAGCTCAAACTTTATTTTTGTCTGTGAAATGAATATTTCACTGGATAACCAATTCCGATAGTTACCAATTACCAAATCTGTCCTGAAGCATATACTATGGTTTCCCTCATATATTGCAATGTTCAGTTGAAACTTTTAATAATTATTTAATTCTTTTATTTCCTAATAATTTAAAATTCAGATTAAGTTACGACACCTCCCAGGGCATTATGACCATGTTGACTCTCTCTGATTATCAAAATGATAAATTTCTTTGTGTTCCATGTTTGTGCAACAACTCTGAAGTTAATTAAAAATGTTTAAGACATTATATTAGTATCTGAATATGCTTGGTTTTCTACACATTAATAATTATTCAAGTGTAGAAATAATAATAAAATTATGCCGTCATCAGCATAATTTGTAAGCAAAACGTGCATCAATAATAAGATTAAGAATATAGAGTCACAAGCAACAGAAACTAAGAACAGACACAGGAAAACTCACAATAATTTCAGCATTAGGTCTCCAGTAGGGTGGAGCCACTTGATCAGTGATCCAGGAGGTGACTGCCTTGGTGGGCCCTGTGCTGTACTCCGACACAGTCTGGATAACATAGTTCACGCCATCCAGCACCCTCTGTGCCGCGTTCTGGTGGTCCGTCAAGAAGGGCTCGGTCTGAACATCAGGGAGAAGGGACAGTGATGTCATATCCTGCCCATGGGGCAGAGGAGTTCGCACAATAGACAAATCACTCAGAATCCCCAGCCCGGTGATACACCAGGCGGGGCTGAATACCCAGGCGAGAACCCTGACGGGGCCGAAGCGAGGAGACGCTCACCCCCAGCCACACGTGCTTGACCTCAGGCCGCACTACGCTGTTCTCCGGGTCCTGGTTGCCCATCCAGTACTGACGGCTGCGGTAGATGATCCCACAGCTGGCACATTCCAGCACATAGCTGAGAGAAAGCAAGACAGGCAGCAGCTCTTTTTTAACTTACAGTGTAAAATGGCCATCATTTGTGACTGTAGGTGCGCGTGTCTCCGTGTGCCCTGCAACAATCTGGCCTCCCGCCAGGGGACGGGGCTCCAGGCTGACTGAGCAAGCAGGATCAAAGAGGGATGAATGAATGGATGGATGGATACACTTGGTCTTGGTTTTTTTAGTTAATTACCATAAAACAAATGCACTAATATCACCATATGTAAAGCAATCTCAGCAGATCAAGAGCTTTGGCGGGGGGGCAATGTC
>JAODKF010000042.1:8574044-8598065 GCA_026779585.1 Mormyrus proboscirostris | reverse complement strand
CCCCCCCCCCCCCCCCCCCCCCCCCCCCCCCCCCCCCCCCCCCCCCCCCCCCCCCCCCCCCCCCCCCCCCCACTGAAAAAAAATAGACCACTGTTGTACATGTTTTTGTATTATTATTACAATCTAGTGATGGCATGTTTGCTCTCTATCTATGGAGGTAAACAAACGCTTAATTAGGAATTAATATAGCCTGGTCATTTTTCAGTGATTTATAACCATGTTTAGCAGTTGCGAAATCAAGTCCTCAATAGTCTGTCCAATTCCAGTGCTTCACTCAACAACACAACAGCCTAACTGCACTGCGCACAGCCTAACTGTGTATGTGACTCAGCCTAACTGCACGGCACACAGCCTAACAGTGTAAATGATGACTCAGCTGAACTTGTTGGGCTTGTTGTGGAGAGTAAATCTCTCCCGGTGTGTGACCCCATCACTTATAAAACCCATTAGCATATCAGGTTTAAAAAAAAAAAAACAAAAGGACACAGGACAGATAAATAAATATTCATTCATAGTTAGTCTTCTATATTGGTAAAGTAATGGGTGTCGTGTAACTGATATCCCAACTGACATCAATGTAGAGAATGAAAGGGGAGAAGTCCCCCAGCCTTCTCGGTAAAAAACAGGGTAATCTGTTATGGTTTCACATTCACACTGGAGCAGTGTCAGAAAGTTACCGCTAATGTCGCTAGGGTACACATTATACAGTAATCTTTACTGTTTTACTCCCATGACAGTGTAATACAGCCTATTAGTCCAGTTAACCAGTTGAATTTCATAATACATGCACGGGGTGGGGGGGAATCAACATTTTTTTGCCGTGGTGGCAAAGATGATGAAATGTTACCAGCGGAGTCACTGAAGTTGTAAAGGATACTGCCTTGATCAAAATCATTTTTTGCATTTCGTACATTCGTACATTTCTGAGATAAACCAAATGATGGAAAGTTTAAAAGGAAAAAAAAAATACAGAACGGGAAGACAAATATGAAAAATATGCAAAAACGTCAGAAAAACCAAATGGGACAGAAAGTGCAGCATTTTAGATACTGCAGGGGGCATCTGTAGAAATTGACATGTCTGAATGCACAGCTTATAAAAAAATAATTCCTTTATCATCACTGTGGAGAGCTATTAAAAGAGAATAGGTCAACACAAAGAGTTCAGTGAGATGCCCGCCTAAAATAGGCCTGCTGAGAACTCAGCTCTGCGTTCACTGGCGATTTGCAGTGCTTACCCCGACCACGCGTACTTGGCCAAGCCGATCCAGGGGCTGTCCGTAGAGGCAGAGGTCTTCGGGATGACGATCACCTCCCTGCCTCCCTCGTAGCACCGCTAAAACGGGCAAACAAGTGTGTGACCACAGAGCGCACAGGGGAGAGCGAGGAAGCGCTCCTGCACACTAACAGACAATAAAACCTTTTCAGGTTAATGCAGGAGTGCATAGGCACTCCTGGGGATATAGATAGCATTCAACAGCCACCACAAATATCTTTTTGGATTCCCCCACCAGATGCTCTCGGCCAGTGTAGCTCACTCAAGTACACCTCCAAGCTCACGCAGTGTCAGGCAAGGACGTGGAGCAGCAGGCCGGACTTGGCCCGATGACCCCCCAGGAAGGAGTCAGGCCTCCTACCAACCCCGTCTCCAGCAACGCCGCTGTGCCCCTACCTTGCAGATGAGCACTTTGTTGTTGTACTGGTGGGCGTATTGGCAAAGACCATCCCCCCTGTGGGGGATACCGTCCTTCAGATGGTTCATTCCATTCCTACAGCGAGTACTGGGGGGGCAAAACAACAATTAGCCAAAATGCTGTTGTACAAAACAACAAGACTATAACAGAACTGAAACAGAATTATGTGGTTTTTAATTATTTGGCTAATTAATTAGCATGTAATACCTTGAACCTTTAGAATACTGCGTTACAATACCCTGTATTGTATCAGTGGTAAATTTTCCCTTTTGTTACCAATACCAGGTATTCCCTCCAAGACTACGCTCTGCAGAACACCATCTGATATTGTCCTGAGAATACAAACCATATTAGGAAGTCCCAGTTCGGAACTGTTACATAATCAGCTGGCATAATTCTAAAGAGTTGTTGACATTTGTCACTTTTTTAAAAAACAATCAAGTAGTTACTGACCCCCCCCAGAGTGTGCTGTGCGCCTCACTAAATGGGCTCCTGTGCTTTTTAATGGAACTTTTAAAGATGTCTCAAATGCTAACCCGCTAACTTGAGGTTAGGTATTAGTTATAATTCTTAGCCTGAACCAACTCACACTTTCAGTAAATCCAGTATCTACCGAACCAGGGGGAGACCCATATCTGAATATCTTACAGGTAATCCTTAGCACATCAGCTGTTGAAGACCCTGTTGTGTGATATTACTGAGATATAGAGATGCTGAGTGGAGCAGCAGGGGATTCAGTGCCACGATCTGTAACATGGCATTTGCTCACACGTTTATGAGCACATACCAGTCCAGAAGTACTTCACAGGAAGACAAAGCCAGGCTTTGTTAAATGCTTAACTACAGCATGTTTACCAACAGAGCTACTCATGAAATATGTCACACCCACCTGACTGAACCAAAGTGGAGCCAGCAGCCTTAAGCTATTTCTAATAAACGAGCGCTTGTCGTCATGCGAATTCAAGCCGCGACTGAGCCGTGCTGCAATGCTGATGACTGCATGCTGACAAAAGACGCCGATTCATGCTACCAGAGACCCTTGCTACTTACCCGCAGCTAAGGCACTCGGAGGAGCAGGTGAAATATTCATCAGGGAAGAACGAGTAGATGTTGACTTTGTCGTCCGAGATCTCTCCACAAAACCTGTCGCTCAAGGCCTGGGAGGCAAAGGATGAGGCAGAGAGCAGAAACATTTTGGCAGCCGTACCGGGGCCTGTAAACGCAGCATCTGCACTATCTAAGGACCTGAATTATATGCTGGACTGACATCCTCATAACGGCTAATCATCAGTTAGCTTGCACTCTTAATATCCCAGTTATGACTGAAAGTACATTCTAACTAGCACAAATCAACAATGTTACAATAATGCGTTTTGATCTTTTTAAACGCACATAAACATTTATAAGCCCCTCTGTGAGGAGTTCAGCAGCATAAACATGGCGCGGATGTCAGTACACTTCCCATGGCTATAGATTAAAAAATCTAAAACCCAAATAGCCTAAATTTGATTCAAGGGTGCAACATATCTAGTAAAATGATACAAAATATTCCATAATTTATGCCAAAGAAGTTTCCTTCTTGTCTGTTTCATGTCAAGTCATCAACTTAAACTACAGCAGTCAAATCAATCTGTTAGCATCCTAAAGGAACTGCTTTCTTTAGTAATCACCCATCCACTTTCCCAGCACTTGACGATAAACTCTGGTGAGAATCAGACGCACTCTAAATCATTCTTTCGTTAATTTCACAGGACCTATTCTGGAGGTTTAGAGACTGACAAACAAACCAGTGAACAATGTGATGGTAATTAAAGGTTTTCTCCTTAACACTGCGAAGACACAGCCAGCAGCTGTTTACGGTTAGCTGAAGAGTTGTACTACCAGTTTTTTTGCTCCTTGTCCTTTTGTGTCAATACTGCACCCATAATACCTTTATAAAGGAAAACTCAACACAGCGATGAGGAATTCGCACAGGGAAGGTGAACACTGGAGTACCCTATAGTGCGGGCGCACCCACCTGCAGGGCGCTGTACACAACGGCGGGCCGCCGCGGCGAGCGGCTGGCCGTGTTCTTCACTTGCTGGCAGACGGTGCGCTGCAGCTGCGAGTAGTCGGTGGGCGGGACCACGGTCTGGGTGCCCACGTACTGCACCGAGCTGAAGGCGTCCGTGCACAGGCTCAAGTCGTGAAAGCGCTTCTGCAGCAGCATCTCAGCATCCCCGGCGACACTGCTGTCTGCGAAAGTGACAGGGAGACACGATTACTCTGGTTTCCCTAGAAACGGAGGGGGGCATGGTAGGTGGGGTTCCCTATTCCCCCAGGAATGGGCAGGGGAAACTGTTAGTGGGGATTCATGCGCGGGGGACATGGATACCATGGTTCCCTAGTCCCCCTGGGGGGGGGGGGCACATACATAGTTACTGTGGTTCCCAAGGCCTCCTAGGAAAGAGGGGAAGGGGGACACAGTTACTGCGCTGCTCCCTAAGCCCCTGGGGCGTGGCTACAGACACTGTGGTTCCTGATGCCCCCTGGTGGGAGGATGCTGTGGTGCCCTAGTCACCACTCCCCCATCGTAACTCATAAGAAACTCCTCACAAGCCGACTGACACAGAAGGCCGGTGCTTTTCGGTGACATGGGCAGGACATGGCAGCAAGCCCTGTGCCTGCTGTGCCCCGAGTGCCACTCGAGTGTCACTCCACTCACCTTAGACAGTAATCACACCCCCCACATGCACACCAGCACCCAAGTGTGTCTATGGTGTTGCAGATTTATGAAATTACCTCTGTGACACGTAGCAATAAAGGCTTACTCAAAAAAAAACAGACACACTTATTCTTTGAGGTATTAAGGGTCAAATGATTAGTAATAATAATAATAATAATGATAATTCATTTTTACAGAACTTTTCAAAAGCAAAAGGAACTGCTTACAATATGTGAGGGGGAGAGAGAGTACAGCTAGGTTTTAATACACAAAAAACAAGCAAACAAATCAAGAAAACGAAGTGTACAAGTACACAGTAGTAAACAATGTAAGCAAAAGCGCACAAGGTTTGCGACCCTGTGACAGCGTAGTGGGGGCGATTCACATACTGTGACCCAACAGCCTAGTGCGGGACGTCTCCTGGAACACGACGACGGCAGGCCCCAGGCTGGAGAGGGGCACCTCCAGGCCGCAGCGCGTGGACAAGGCACGCAGCTCGGGGGTGAAATGGCGCAGATAGGCCTCGGAGGCACTGCCCAGGAAGTGGAACATGTCGTTGTGTAGCCGCTCGGCCCGCGTGCGGTACACCACCACGTCCGACACGGCCAGCACCTTCAGCAACAACCGCATGCGCTGGTTCTGGTTGCTGGAGGCTCCCAGGAGACCCTCTGTGTCCAGGGCCACGATGCCCATGGCCGGATCGAAGGCCGCCCATACCCCGACTGTGCAAGAGGTCTGCTGGGCTGACGTCTTGAACACCTCCTCGCCGCCAAACAAGACATGGTTGAGGGTGTGTGACTTCCCGTCGCCGGTGTTGCCGAAGATGGAAAGAACCTTGACACCGGTGATCTCACGGCAGTCTAACTTCCGAAGGAACTCCCCCTCATTGCGAACCTGCAGGTCAATATGGAAAATAGATAATACTGTGCAGAAGTATTAGGCAGTCAAAGAAAATTATGTTTAAATGATCTACATACTGGTGTAAATTGGGGTATAGGCCAAAAGACTAGCACCAACCAAGACCAAGGAGTGGTCAGCACTCATTGGCTGATGTTGGCTCCCGTCAATTGTGAAAATGTGCACCAGAACACACTGACAACCAACAGTAAGGCCAAAACAGCACCAACAGTGACTAACTCTGTCCGACTGATCTGCACACAGCAGCATGACAGGCAGTCAGCGAGTTGCCCCAACACCACAGCAGGTTCAGACGGCTGAAAATTGACTTGGTGCATTCCAGACTAAGAACTAAGATATTAAATCTGTCAAACTATGTTATCTTAACCATATCAAAATCTCTCATAAAGTCACCCCAGTATTTGCAGCAAGCATTCAATACACCCACGCGTTTCTTTGACTGGAGCACTAGAAGACCTTGTTTGGCTAATCAACACCTCATTGATTATTTAAAGAATTAGGTTCATTCATTTTTTTAATTCATTTTACAAATACGTAGAATGGCTGAGGTGCCCCGAGGAGGGGTTTGAGAACGGGATCCAAACAAAGATAAGTAATTCTTAGGAGGACACAATGAATTCTTGTTCATTTTTATTGTGTTACTTGCAACTGCTACCCAGATAAATAGCTTTAAACATTAAAACTGCTATATATAATTTTTAAATTATTATTATTATTTTTTTCTCCTCTAGGAGATACAGGGGGTCCAAACCTCACCGGAGGACTAGATCATCAAACTACATTTCCTTAAAATATTCCTTAATCCTTCAGGCCAAAATGCTGTGTGATTATGCATTAAATCTAAGTTTCTAGAGGCAAAAAAGCTTTTTTCAAAAAAGCCACAATAAGTCAAGAAAAAAAATCTCCCATAGTCATCTCATATAGATTAGCTTTTATTGATCATGACGAAATCACCAGACTAATTTTAAATATAATTTGAAATTTTGCTCCCATATTGACATTTGGAAAATGAGGGCATTACGGGAGATTCTTGAAGTGGAATTTATTCCCAAAACACGTTTAAAATGATAGAAGGCTTATGACAGATACATATGTTACTAAAATATAACAAAGAACGGTGACAAATTCTATTCCTTAAGATACAAACACGCAGTTAGGTGACATTATTCTATCAACAATGTGAAAGCTCAGCTGAACCATAAATATCCAGACACTTCGCGTTTAGCTATAACAACACAGTTACTTTATTTAATTCACTATCCAAACGTGTCTATGGCCACCCTATTGCAAAAAGTAGTTAATTTTTTAAACATTACTAAACAAAATGCCAAAAGTTATTGCCCGGTTCAGCACGGTTCTCGGCGATGTTAGCCAGCTAGCTAACAAAGCCTCTCACTTCCTCACCGCCTGCCATCAAAACAATCATCGCAGATGAAAATATACGCAGTTATTACAACTTTTAAGCATAAATTCAGCACTAGACAATCAACATGTCCGAGAAGTTTGAGAGAGTCTAGTTAACTAGGTGACCTTCGTATGCTGCACGAAGAACTTGCCAGGTAGTTTAACTTGTGTTTTTGGTTTACCTGCAGATTTTCATGCTCGTCCACCAAAAGGAAACTCCGTCCGCTGCCTTCGCTCTGCCCTCCTCCTTCTTCTTCTCCTTCCTTCGGATCACTAAGGGACACTTCGTCCATCTCTTTCAGCAGCAGGTCCGACATGTTTCACTTCACACCATAACTGACCGGCAGCCTAACCTAACACCGCCTACAAGATCACGCTAAGGCCACTGACAAACCCGGGTGACAGCGATAACAACTCGCCAGCACGGTTTCCATGATTATCTCCCATCAACCCTCGCAGCAGGAACAAAACATTAGACGTCGCGAAACGCTAACCGCCGTGCACGCGCAGCGCGCTGCGACTCGCGGGGGAGTGGCGCCACCGAGCGGCTGCTGGCGGAATGGCACTCTGACGAGCGCAGGTACACGGCGCTTCGTGGAGACGCTGTCGCACCGGGTACCCTGACAAACTTCCTGCGCATCATTTAGCGATAAATGATCCCCAGTATTTTCCTACAGAGGTATAACAATTTAAAAATTTGCAACCATTAATCCGCATTGGTGGTTTCAGCCATTTCAACAGGGCGGTGGGCAGATTGCGGCCGGTTGTTCTGTTAGGAGGGTCAGATGTATTTGATCTTAATGTCCTCTAAGTATTGCTTGAACTGGATTGTCAGCATCAAGAAGCAAAAGACTATTTTGAAAACCAATAAGTTATTTATGCAATGCTTTGCAGTCACAATTTTACAGTTTTTACAGACATGTAACTCTCGTCACGAAAATTTGCTTATGTTTGTGTTCCGCCTGTTCCCAGCGAAAAACATTTTAGCGCACATATATAAATATAAATATAAATAATAATAGCAATAGCAATAATTATTCTATATTTCTTTCAGATCCACGCAGCATATGAATGTAGGGGGGCACGGAGGGGGGGGCATGCATGTTGTCACAGGGGTATTGCTCCCCCACGCCCCTTGTATTGCTGAATGCCTTGATACTCTGACCCATTATAAATACTGCACGTATACACCTTAAAAGCCCCGAAACATGGTTTCTCCAACGCTGGGCCTGGATCTACAATAGGTTGGCCTAAGCGTGGTTTGGCCCGTAATGGGTCGCCGCAGGGACGCACCAGTCGACGACAGTCACAGCGCGGTGGGTCGCCGACACTGCCTAGTTTTAGCAGCCGGGCCTGTGGTTAGAATAGTTGAGAACCGATGACCTAAAAAATCGTGACTCCCAAATTTTTCCCCGTTTTTTATTCCAGCCCTCCGAGCAGATGAAAAATCCTCCCATATTGCTAACGCTCTTCATTAAATATTTGTTAGCAGTGCTCTATTAATAGCCTGTGTCACGGGGTGGTTGTAAATTGCCCCCACAGTTGTTAAAATAAGATTAAAAGAAATTCCTTCTTTGCTCCACGGGTTGACTTTTTCGTTTCTCTTGTATATATTTGTTCCGTTAATTTAAAACCATATCTCACTTGTCGGTTCGAATGAATGTAATTTACTCGTGTTTTACGTGACAAAATTAGGCTACTTTTCAATCGATTACTGACGAAGCTTAGTGTAAAATCTTTAGCAGAGAAAGTGAGGATAATATTATGATGTGCTGAAAAGCTGCCGATTTTCTATGCCTTCAGTTACTAAGTAGGCTACATCAAATGGTTGATTTTATTAAATGAAGGATATATATTATAGGATATATCATTCGTATCATCAAGGGAAGGAACTGAGAAACAATACATTTCATATGCGGGATTTTGCGATCTGAAACAATTTTGCAGTGAACATTACATGTGTTTCCTGTCGTCATTTTGTAGGATTGTGCATTTATTAATAACTTTTTATTAAAAGTTAGCGTTCCCCTATAAACGGTTAATGGAGAAGATCATAATCTTTCAGACTTGGGTTTGCATGGCAGCGAATGGAGGGTAAATAAACTAGGATGATTCACCACAAGGTTGCATTCAGTTTTTAATTTACTGCTCTCACACTGAATGATAACTTTAATTAATATTACCCATAATCTACATTTACAAATGAACATTTTCCGAACGACTTCCTTTAGGATTTCGGTTTGATGATAAGCAACTAAAAGATGGATGGATGGATGATTCTCACCAGCCTCCTTGCCTGCAGATCCCTTTTACACATGTTAACAGACATCCATGAATCAGACCATGGCCTGGCATCTCAACATTGCTGTGTTATAAGTAAAAGTGGAATGTCTGTTAAGGTATAGAGCTATAGATGACTGTTTATGTTGGGAGCTATAGATGACTCTGAGGAAATCGGGGTTTGATTGACGTGAGCTCAGACCTTGTTTGCTTTATGTGCTCCGGCCTAAAGACAACCAAGAGCCCAGAAATTGTAACTTATTTGTTTCTGTCTCAAAGCTGCGATTCATGTACTTGTTGTGCAGGGCTGGTATGCTGTGGTGGAGAAGGTGCACATGGTAGCAGTGAATGCAGTTAAGTATGATGAGATATGATGGCCTTAGGTGAGCCGTACGTGAGCAGATTTGCATGCTTTCACAGACTGTGACATGACTATGAGGAGTCCCTAGGTTTAGACACATTCTTGTTCATTATATACCTGAATATTGACTGTCTATAGGCCTCTACCGGGTACCATTTTTGGGGAGGGAGGCTAAATGCAAGATCATTTTCTGATAGTAGATGCATAAAAATCAATGTATTTGTCTTCAAAAGTTGGATCTAACATGTAATTTTTGGACAATACATTCAAGGTATTGTTTTGAGTAATAGTATAACTAAATTGCTTTCATCACTATGGCTGTTTATGATGATAACAAATAAAATTGACAAATAGTCAACTTTCAACATATACAGTACCAGTTAAAAGTTTGGACACGCCTACAAAGGAGAGTGACCGGGCCACCAGACCTAAACACAGTAGAAATGGTTTTGGGGGGGTTTGACCAGAGAATGAAGGAAAAGCAGCCAATGAGAGCTCAGCATATGTGGGGTCTCCTGCAAGACAGATGGAGAAGCATCTCAGGAGGCCTCCTCATGGAACTGGCGTAGAGGAGACAGTAGGGTCAGACAGTCCCCGGGGCCATTGGGGCTAAGGGCCTTGCTCAGGGGCCCAATATTGAAGTAACTCTGCCGACCACGGGATTTGCACTGACAATCTTCTGAGTTCCAACCCACAGAGCTGACCCCCGCAAGAAATTAATTAATTTCGTTTAATACTTTTTTAGTCAATACATAATTCCATATATGTTATTTTATAGTTTTAGTGTCTTATAATTATACTTATATTATATATAATTATACTTAAATGCATAGAATAGTACAAATGAACCTTTCTATGGGTGGATGTGTCCATACTTTTGACTGGTACTGTACATATAATTAGCAAATAAGACCATGAGATAAAGGACATGGGCCTAATCACAAAATAAACAAACAAATGCAGGACACGAATGTTCGTATAAGTTAAATTATGAAAATTAAATATCCTCGTCCTAAAATCATAATTGATTTTATTTTATTTTAGTAATTTTTTACTACTGTCATTTATGTAGATTAATGTTTAATACACTGTAAATATAACCTTGGCCATAAAACGATTTCTGTATTTGCAATTTGAAAAAACCGTTATACTCCGTTTTTTTTTTTTTTTTTTACCTAAAGCGGCATGTACAGACTGACAGTCCAGTGGCCCAACCTTGACATTACAGTAGATAGTCAGGCTTATCCAAGTCCAAGGCGACACCGCTATACTGTTAAGTGCATGGGACCTTGGTAGTTGTAGTACATTAGCCGCCACCTCCCTTTCTACCAGTCCGCTGATAGACTACATATCCCGAAACATGTGAAGAAACAGTCCTTCTCCTATTGGCTCCTTGCTCTAGCCGCAGCCCCAGAGAATGAATGAAATTGAAAATTGCTGCTATATTACATGTACAATACCGGGATCTGCAGTGTTACATTGTATCATACTATATCAAAATGGCCACAGTCGTTCAAAATCCCCTGAAATCGTAAGTAACGATATTTTCTTGGATAATTTGGGTAATTGTTTCTTACAAGTATTTCATACTGTCAGTTTTTCATGATTTTTTAAGAAACACTTGAAAATCGTTAAAAGTACCAAAAGCAGCGGTTTAAACGTAACTATGGTGATTTAAATAATTATGGGACGAGAGCAGAAACTAACACACGGTCTATTTTGTATTTTAGTGGGAACGTTTCCGAAATATGAAATAATTGCGTGTTCGCTAATCGTTGTCCACTCGTTTAGCTAGCTATGCATATTGGAGATATGGAGGAATGTTAAACTACAATTTAGGTGACCCGGCATTTAGTGTTTTTATAGGCTATTGATCAGTTGAGACTTGCGTTTTCGTGTGCTTGCCGTGGATGCATATCCGAAGTACTCAAAGAATGTGCATTTTAGGCTTACCTGTGAATAGCGTTAGACTATAAACAGGTAGCAATTTCGGATTGAAAACAAACATTCCGCTAGCCAGCCCTGATACTCCATGGCTTATCACTGCCAAAGCGAAGATAATAACGTCCTCGTTTGTGATGTATCTACATATATTTCTTTGCAGCTCGAAAAAGTCATTTGCGGCGTTTCTGCGTGCGTGATCGTGCACATCGGCGAGTTATTATTTTACTGTTAAGAATTACAGCAACGTGACCAAATTTTGTCCGATGTCGGAAAATGTATTTTTTTGTTGTACTTTGGTGATTTGGGCCACTATGGCGCGTTTTGTCCTCGCCTTAATCGCGAAAGCACGAATGGAGCGGGGCTACGGTGCTTCACATTCCGTCAAGTTCACATTGGATCCCCGATCCTTTGTGCAGACCGACGTAGGGGAAAAAATGAGCGTGCGGCAGAGAGTTGGCAGCACAGGCTAAATGCCAAGTAGTGGCTTCACCCCTGTCACTGTAATAAGATGTAGCTGCAACCAAGAGGACTTTTTCCAGTTTCCATAAATGATAGCAGTTGTTTTGTCGTTATTTTTTGTGGGCTGTGCAAATTAAACTGCGCCTGGAATGTCTACTTGTAACAAAGAAAGCCGGCTTTCTGGCTGTAGTGGCGGAGCAGATGTTACCTGGATTCGCGCGCGCGTGTGTGTGTGTGTGTGTTGCGATGCAAAGATGCAGTCGTTGTCACAGAGCTGTTACAAATTCAGACTGGCGACATTTCCTGCCTGTCTTGAAAAGTAGCATGTACGCGTCTTAATGGGCTGCTGAGCGGAATTATAGGCAGTAGTCAAATTGATTTTGGGTGACTACTCGCAGTTGTCAGAGCTGTGAATGGGTGTCGGTGTTTCATTTCATTTTCATATACGAATACATTTTTTTAAAAGGAACAGAAATATGATGGTTAATTAGGAGAAAGAACAAGTGGACTTGCAAACGGTCTATTGATTGTCTTACATTGTCTGTTTTTTTAATCTCAAACTGTTGCTTCATCAGAAATTTTAATTGGTTTATTTATTTGTAGCTGATAAAACTAGCTAACTTAATATGGCTCAGTGTTATCTAGTAATTGGCAGGTTTACTGTACGACCGTTCTGCTGTGGTTTTGGGTAAGTGTCACCAAGCCAGACCCGTCACCTGGAAGTTAACTTTGAGAAGTTTTAAGTAATTACTCAGGAAAGTGAGTCCAGCTACAACGTGAGCAATGTGCCGGGGGTGGACACCTGCAAAAAACAAAGAACAAAGAACGATTTTTAATCATCTTGCCGATAACTATGTTTGCAGGGAAGCAAGTTTATAAAATGACACGTTAAATTGTCTCTCGTTTTAGGCATCAGTGTCAATTGTCAGTTTCTTCATTGTTTGATCTGCTGATCACGTTATGTGGGGCATCTTGCGGAGGATACGGCGCTTTTCCGCGTCCCGCATGGACGTGCCTGCCTGTGCTTAACTGCCCCTTCCAGTTGGGAGAAAAATGGACCCCTCACGCCCTTGAAATTCCATGTCTGGCAAATCAGTCAGATTCATGACGATTAAATAAGCCAGAAAAAAAAACACCCAGCAAATTGGCGCTAAGGTCGGGTTTGGATAACATTTAATGCAGCGGACTGCATTATCGCTGTCAGGTACACAGCATGGGTTGGCTAAACTAATTGGCTTCTCTTTATTAAGTCGGGTCTAGAAATTGCACATGGAAGTATATTGTCCTCATTAACCGTAATTTGAAAGTCAAAATGACAGAAAACTGTAATATTACCATGAAACCCGAATAAGCAGCTATTATAGGACCTTCTCAGATCTACCACAACTTCTCCGTTAACCGATGCTGCTGTGTTTACTGCCCTCACTCGCTCAGCTATGGCATGAATCCTTGCCGGTATGCTGAGACTGTTCACCCCCCCCCACCCGTAGTATTTGCGCCAGAGGAAAGTAACCTCAGAAGAAGCTTCTTTGCCCCTAGCTTGGTGCTTCAGTCTTCTGTTGCCTGAACAGTCTGCAGGAACACATCCTGAAAATCTACCGTATTCTACCAAGCTTTCCTTAACCAGTTTCTATAGGATCAGTGTCCTCTACCTGCCCATATCCATCTCTTTTCCCTCTCTTACCCTCTCTGTCTTCTTGACTCTCCTGGTTAATTCAAAATGCCTCATTGGTCTGAATTCTCTCTCTCTCGTTCTCTCTCTCTCTGCAACACCTATATTTCTCTGGGTCTCTGTCCCCCCTCATCACCACCCTCATTCTCTGCCCCTCCCTTTTCTCTGTCTCTCTTTTCTCCCTCTGTTGTTCTGATTTTTTTTTTCTTCTCTCTCTCCCATCCTTTCCTTCACTGCCGTTCCCCCCCCCCCCCCGGCTTTGTTTTGCTGTCTGTCTTTTCTGTCGTCTCTTTCCCTCCGTCTCTCACTTTCCCTTGCTCTCTGTGTCACTCCTTTCCAAGCTGGATGCCGTCTGCTGACTGATCTGGTAGTTACTCTGTCTTGCCTCACTGATTTGAAGGGGTGGGGGATTATATATTATTCTGCGTTTAGGTGATGTTTCTGCTGCTAGGCTGTAGAACATGCTGGAACCTGAGCTTTTTCCTCTTCTAGATTGTTCTTTGCTTCATTTTATGTATCTGCCACCCTTCCTCCCCCATCCTCTGTCATCATGTAGAATGTTAAAGAGACTCTGCTTATCTAAACCACCGGGGCGGCGCTGTGACGAAGCCCCCGGTGCCTCTTCCTTCAGAGCACATGCTTTTTTGTCCTTATGAAGAGACTGGAGACACGGAGAGGTATTTTTAGCTCTATGACCTATTTCTCTAAAGCTCTCCAACTTTGTGTCAGTCATTCGATCACAGCAAGCGATCATAAGTTGGATGCATTAAGTGTTGCACGTGGACTGATCTCAGAGCAGTTTGGGGGCCGGTAACAGCATCCCACCACCACCACTGACACCCTTACTTTTATATACCATTGACTGCTTGACTTTGTTGTGGTATACATTGGGGGGGGGGGTTGTTTTGGAGCGAAGACTCTGGGACGACAGGCCCCCAAGTTACCAAGGAAGCGGATGTTGCAGGCAGGAACAAAGCGTGGAAATGTCTGAGGTGAAAGATGAAGCAAGTCAATGGGCAGATGATGGATGGATGGATGGATGGATGGATGGATGGATGGATGGATGGATGGATGGGTGGGGGAATAGAACTGTGAGCTAACCACCCAGTATTCGTCTCGAAGTCAAATAGTTAAAGAGATGGAAAAAGAAGGGGGGGTGAACAGAAAGTCACACAGTGTCAGTAGAAAATACAAAAATAGAAAAATGGAGAGAGAGGACAGAGGGAAAGTAGAGCAGAGCGAATAATTAAAACTCGCTAACTGCTCATTTCCACACTTTTCTGTTAGCAAATAATTGGCCCAAATTGTGAGTTTTTCTTTGCCACGCTCTGGGCGAGCAGTGGGGGCCGTGCGGTGCGAGGGGCCACACTGCAGTGCATGTCATTGCAGCATGCGGCCTGCTGCAGCGGCCTCACCTGGATTGCGTTTCAGAGCAGCGCCTGGGTCACCGTGCTCACCGTCTGCCGGTGGAAGAGACAGTGTCTGCTGCGACACGCAGCAAGCGCGGCAAGGATGAAAGAGGCCCCCCCTCGTCGGGGGAGAAGTGCGTTATTAGGGACTGTAGTGGGGTGGGGGGGATTTCCTGGCAATAAATGCAATCACACAGCATAAAAAAACATGTTTGTGCCTCTATGTAAGCTTCCCTGAGTATGAATATGTGTGATGCTTGCTGAATAAACGCATGTGTTTTCAGTTGCTTGTTTATGTATGAGTTTGTGTGTGTGTGTGCACGTGTGTATGTGCGTGTATGTGCACATGTTTGTGTGTGTGTTTGTGTGTATGTGCAGGTGTGTATGTGCACGTGTGTGTGTTTGTGTGTGTATGTGCAGGTGTGTGTGTATGTGTGTGTGCGCATGTGCGTGTACGTATGTGTGTGTGTGTGTGTACGTGTGTGTGTTTGTGTGTGTATGTGCAGGTGTGTGTGTATGTGTGTGTGTGCATGTGCGTGTACGTGTGTGTGTGTGTGTGTGTGTACGTGTGTGTGTTTGTGTGTGTATGTGCAGGTGTGTGTGTGTGTGAATGTGAGTGTATGTGTAAGTGTGTGTGTGTGTGTGTGTGTGTGTGTTTGCACACTGATGCCACGCTGCACAGCAGTGGATGGCAATCTCGTACGGAATGCAGGTCTTTCAGCTGAGATTTATAGCTCCTCCAGCTTTCCAATTACGTGAACGGATCCTCACGCATGATTCCAGAACATTATTAAGGGGCAAGGGGAAGAAATATTCATTTTATTCCGCTGGCTTTGACAGCCTGTCTGCCATTTTCTTTTCTGAAATCCTTAGAATCTGAGGAGAATGTAGGAAAAAAAGAGCTGGTGGGGATGTTAACCCCTCCCACTGTGCTGCACCCAACCTGCCTGACTCACCATATTATTTCACATTAGACTGCTAAGACCCTCACCTTAACTTATATGCCTCCCCAGCAGTATCTCTCTTACGCTGCGACAAAAAGCCGTAGCGACTCAGCCACTGCACAGATCCAGATTTATCCATTGTGGAGGCCTGGCTGTTTCTGCAGTGTTGGCATGGGAACGTCTTCTACGTCCATGCCGGGTCCGTGCTCAGGAATCTCCCCCAGCTTCGCGGCGAAGAGGCCGCGAGTCTCGCCTGCGAACCTGCAGAACGTCTCGGGAATGTAAATATTATTACCAGAAGAGGTTTAGATGTGCTTCTCAGAGCTGTGGGGAGGAATGCACGCTCATACGTTAGAGGCACAACACCACAGGTTACGATTCTGCACACTAGCCGGGCATCGTGAACGTTACGAGTATGAATATGCACAGCTGATGGATCACAGCTATAGTGTTCTCTCTGAGGCTGGCTGGTAAATGATATGCTTACTATACAAAATCATTCTGTATGAATTTCACTGGTATTACAGGTTGATTAGTATACTCCTCGCTGAACTGGCATTATTTGAACTGTATGGTTTTTGAGGAGCAATGATTAGCAGATTTGTGATTGTGTTTGTTTTTTTTGGCGCTAACTTTTGCAGGTGGGGGTGTCTGATGGGAGATTCTGGTGGGGGCCTAGTATGCTTCTGATTCCGGCTACGGCCGTCTCCTCTCCAGATCAGCCGTCCTCGGCGTGGCAGCTATCTTTAGAGTGCAGAGGGAGAGGTACAGGCACATCTGTAGAGGCAGGGCACAAAAAAACGAAAGGAAGAGAGAGAGGGATGGAGAGGGGAGGGGCGCGCAGGGGTGTGGGTGGGGGTGATATTGCATAGTCTAATCTGCAGACGTGGGGGATGGGCGTGCAGATTGCATATCCAAAAGGCAAAGCTCACAAAAGCTGTTGCCCCGGCCAGTAGCATTTTATGAGCAGTCGGAAGCTGTTGTGTTTTTTTATTTTTATTTTTTTTATTATTATTAAAGGCCATTACATGCTCTGTCTTTATTTGCTCTTGTGCAGCCTGCACACCTGCCCATCCTGCCTGTGACCATCTGTGCAGCCTCAGTGTCAATGGAGTAGTGATCTGAGATCTAACTGTGTAGCTGTGAGCTTCTGGGATTTGCAGACCAGGCAGGGCACTGCTGTTGTACCTTAGATGTGCATTACATTGTAAAGGATATTAAATATGGCTAGTGGAAAAAAATAAGTAACACTTCCTACCCAGTAGATGAGACAATGACTTAAATAGATATCTAGACCTACATCTAGTCAGGTGACAGGATATGCAAATAATTCTTAATAATGTGTTGTTAGCACCTATTTCAGTAATTGGTTTTCAGACGATGCCTCGTAAAGTGCTTTTGTGCGTGTGTCCGTCCTATAAATTAGCTTGTGAGTTTGATTATTATAAGCAGTTCCTGTGTCGTCAATGATTTTAACGGCATTAAACCTGGCAGAATTTTGGCTTTCGATTCACCCATTAACCCTTTTGGCCTGTAGAGGGAGCTCACCCTTTCCTTACAGCAGGGAGAATGTTAATTGTAACTAATTGGAGCAAGGAGATGAAGTTTTGGGAGATTAAGTTCATAAACTCTCAAAAGAATGGTGGAGATATGGAACAGAGAAAGCTGCCGGCTGAAACTGCAAGCCCTTCCCCTTAAATCCCTGGCCTCTTTAAAGCCAGAGAAAAGTAGGTTATCAAGGGGGCTGTGGGTTAGGGTGTGGGCTGCGCTACCTGAGAGGGCCGCGTGCGTCTCCCGCAAGTTCACGGCGCTCCTGGCTATGTGCTTTTTTCAGGGGGGGGCTGCTGCTCTTTGTTTTTCGCTGGTTGCTTATGTCTGTTTGTCTGGTGTCGAGACTTCAAGACTGGGGGGAGAAGTAAGGATTTATTTTACAGCTCACGGCTTGTTTTAGTTTCCCATGCGCGGAATTGGCCGGGACGCGTAGCGGTTGTGGAGTGTTTGTTTTATATGCCAGTGCCGTAATTTTGTATTTCCTCCGTTTTGTGCTCAATTGAAATTCTCTCTGTTGCGCCTTTCGGCTGTTCTCCTCTGAGCCGCCGAGTCACCATAGTTGTTCCTTATTTAAAATTCATATTGTGGATTCAGAAAGTGCCGTGTAAAAACCATCATATGGCAGTACAGCTCGTAATTACACGCCAGTTCTCGCCTGGCATATTGACCCCCAGAATCCTCGTACCCGACACCTTGCTGGGTGGGGGCGCATGCGCAGTGACTATGGCCAGGTGAACGCGCTGCCGGTGGAGTGCTTTTCATGCTCTGTGTCAGCCTGGTTTCAGGGACAGATCCGCCCTATCCCATTCCCTCTCGTGCTCTAACCCAAAATCTTTTATTATTATTTTTATTTTTTTAAGCTTTCAAGGACGAACGACCGAGGCATAATGTAATGAGACTGCAGCAGAAGCGATCAAATTGAAAGCAGCCATTTTCTACAGCTGTCAACTTATTATTGAGAGACTGACTTATTCCAATAGCTCTGATCACGGCGCCTTGGAATTGAAGTGTGGGGGAGGGTTGGGTTGGCTTGGGGAGGGGGTTGAAGACGGGATGGGGATTGACTGGAGAGGGAGGAGGCTAGGGGCTGGCTGCTTTGCATTTTGTGTGTGTGTGTCTCCAGTCATCAGTGCAGAAAAGTCTGTCCTCTGCTTAAAATGATTAACGGAAATAATTTTGCCAATACAGTTGTTCATTAGCGAATTATTGGTCACCGTCATTAATACATTTTTGTCTATAGGTCACTGACTTGTACACACTCAGCTCTCAGTGTGCCTGCTCACGGTGGCCGAGCCTAAGTCCTTTTTTCCCTACGGACTGTCAGCCAGTGGTCTGACCGTGATCCACAGACCCCGGTCCCGCTGACTTGTCCTGCATCGATGGAGTCCTCTGTATACCTGGGGGCTTCAGGAGCTGTTTTGGCGTGCTACTCAGTCCCCCCTGCCGCACCCCTCCCGTCCCGGTGGCCAGGTCTGAAGAAGGCTGTGACTTTCGGGCCGGCCAGCGGACTCGTGTAATCATCGCGGTGTTTATGCATAATGTATAAATTACACCGTGTACAAGGCTTCCATTAACCTCTGGTTTAGCGAGAGGCACATTCTGCCCTTTGCGTGGATCCTGTTCCATTCTCGACCCTCAGTCTCTGTACAGAGGGGCGGGGGGGGGCCCAGGGGGGGCCCTAGGGTTCCGACTGGCTGTGTGTACACACAGGGCCTTTGTTCTTCTCATGTTTGATGTCTGGTTTCTGGTTTGAGTGGCAGGACTAGTCTTCCCTGAAGAAGTATTGTTTATGTATGTATACATTTTTAAATGCATATGGTCTGTTTTATCTTGTCAAATTGTATTTTATCCTTTCATACCTAATAGACAGATAAAAATAGGTGGTAAAATTAAACAAAAAGATTTTCAGCTATTTATATTTTATTGGGTGTGAGGGGTTTATATCAATTTATATTTGTCTAATATGAAGATCAGTCCTTTGAAAATAAGGGTGTTTTCACAAGTTATTGGAACCGGCACAGATTCCAGTAAGTTTATTGCGCTGTCCCTCTCTTTTAATATTGTGACTGTCGTTGTTGTCGTTAAACACTGGGGAAACATCTGGAGATGTGTTAAAGGTCACAGATCCTCTTTGGACCTGACAGGTTTTTTGTGTTTTTTTTTTTTTTACCTTTTTGTCTTTGCAGACAATCTGGCGGAACCGTCATTAAGAACAGGTGAGCAGAGGTTGCTGTGCGGGCGGCGAAAACGCAGTGCAGGGAGGAGCCACTGCCTGTGAGGCAGACATCAAGTCACGTCTTTCTGCATATACTGACCTAACATTGCCCAGGTCCTGGGAAGAAATGTTTAGCCTGGGACTTGTAGTTGTTGTAGTTTGTACGAACTTCAAAGATGGCCGCTACCCTAGAAATACAAATTATGACACAATGGAATAATTGACTATGTTAAATAATGTCGTTTAATAAGTGGCCTTCGGATAAGCGCATAGTGGAATCATTGCTAGCTTTTTATTTCTACTGTTTGTTTTTGAATGTCGGCTTGTTTATTGGCTTAAGTAATTTTGGGCCGTAATTTTTTTGCATCTTGCAAAAAGAGTTTAATGGCGGGAGGTTGGGGTTAATTTTTTCTGGGTTGTTTGTTCTTGAAAATAAAATGCCAATTTGTGGTGGATGGGTGTCTGTCAAGAAAGCCAGAGGGCAGATTCAAGTGTCCTTTAAGCGCAGTGCTGGGATCACTGTGTTCCCTTTATACCAGCCTCCATTGCCAGTGCTTGGTTCTTTGTACAAGTACAAAGGCAAGCCTGGTTGTTGCAAATTAATATCGTATTCCACGCAGAGATGCACGAGAAATGCAAAATCATAGTATAATGCAGTGCATTATGCAGATATCTCCCATCACTGTTTATCCTGAAATCTGGCTCCAGAAGCACAGGGCATGAGATGGGGCGTCCTGGGTGGTGCGCATTCGTGGTCCCAGCAAATGGTGACACAAATTAACCTGAAGTACATGTTTTTAGGACTTTGAGAGGAATCCATGGCACTCAGAGGAAACTCGGGCAAAACACGCAAACTCCACACAGAGAACCAGCGGTGCTTCCTTGGAACACAAACTTAATTTGTGGCAGAAGGCTGGTCGATGCTGGTTGTGATTTGATGAAGGTCCAAGTCAAATTTCCCCATAAGAAATAATATTAATGAATGTAATCTGTACCATACCCCCAAATGATTGCCTCTTTAAATGTATCTGCCTACTTAACTAATAATAAAAAGCATTAATAATCAAATCACATGAAAAAGCACACATACAAAATCAATAAACCTGAAATAAATGACAATCCCGCACCCTGAAGTGTGAGCAGACACACATGCAGCACCTTACAGTCTCCCTATAATCTCCTTTTTAAGTTCTACAGTTACTCTCACTGCTTTCCTCTTAGGTTTGCTGGTATCACTGCTCACTTTGTTAGGGGCCATGATTACTGTGTCACTAAATGTACTGTAGATAAAGCACAAAAAGATTCACACCGAACACAGGAACACAGCTTTCACGTGTCGATTGATCTCGGCCGAGAGGCACCGCGACACTAACAGCGATTCATAGGCGTCAGCGTCCTAGTCGGCCCGTTCGCCTTTGTTTCAGCCCATCAGAGACGCATCTCAACCAATACAGGTTTTAGCAGGAATGGTCGAGTTCCAAGATTTAGGTCGTTGTACAAGACGCAAAAAATTCAACAGACCCGTTTGATGTCCAAGTTGGTCGAGTAAAGAGGCGTTCGGGTTTAGGGTCTACTGTGTGCGTGTGTGTATAATGTATATATAATGTGTATATAATGTATATATAATTTATCTCTCTCAGTCCTGTTGCAACATTAGTCTTTCTTCCATGCATCTTTCCATGTGGAACTACGCACCCCTGTCATGTGACCCATCATGGCCGAACACGGACCCCCTCCCCCGCTGTACTCCACTCTCTGCGGCAGCCTGGGTGAGGAGTTCTACCGCGAAGCCATCGAGCACTGCCGCAGCTACAACGCACGCCTGTGCGCTGAGCGCTCCATGCGGCTGCCCTTCCTGGACTCTCAGACGGGCGTCGCCCAGAGTAACTGCTACATCTGGATGGAGAAGACTCACCGCGGACCAGGTGGGGGTCTGCGTGTGCCTTGGCATCTGTGACGGTCGCTGCGGTATCTGGGATGTCCTCCTCCGTCGTTGTGACAGTCATCCAATTAAAAATAAAAGTCCCCGATTTTGACACTTGCTCACTTCCTGTCAGATTTGCTGCTTTGCCATCTGCCTGACCAGTGACATAGTAAAAGATTCACTTGAGCTTGATAGCGTGGCTGGGTCTGCTGTGAATTATTTAACATTTACATTGTTTTTTTTATGTGTTTTTCTTTTTGGGGTGATATTGCTTCCTTATTCCACAGTCTTCAGCCATTCTGTTCTCTCCAGCAGTATAACACCGGCATCTGTTAGGGATAATCGAATGAACACAACGTGATGTTTTTGGTCTCTGTAGCCACAAAATAAGGCTGTGGGTCATGTGATGCCACTTTATAATGCCGATGCTGATCTGAGCATTCAGAGCATTTCAAATAGAATCAGGCCTCCGCTAGGCCCTAAAAGGCTAGACCGAGGGCCCTTTAAGGGCTAAGCGATCTCCATTACCATCCATGCTGTTTTGTTTCAGCTCCCTCGTGTTATTACCCGCACATGATCCAATTCTCACTCCGGCTCCCAGTGACCATTGACCTTTTCCTGGTCACAGTGGGCAGTCTGGTCGCCGTCTTTCCTGGGGACGTGTAAACGGCCGAGGTGTGGGTTTCGGGCCGGTTAATGTTCAATCTCAGTTGACGTTTGAATGGTCGGCCCAGGTTTGGCTCCCGGTCAGCTGTACACCTACCCTGCCCGCTGCTGGCGCAAGAAGAGACGGCTAAACATCTTAGAGGACCCCCGTCTTGGGCCATTTGAATTCAAGATCGGTAAGAGGAGACCCAGCACAATGACGCCCGGATTTTTGCTTCTCTTTACTGCTTTTTTTTTTTTTTTTAGTGTTTTTTTTGCTTTTTTTGCTAGACTATGAGGCGTCTCTAAAAAAAGAGGGCGGACTCCCTGAAGGACCAGTGCTGGAGTCGCTGCTCAGCGCAGAGACGCTGGACAAGAAGGTGGAGACCAAGGAAGAGGAGCCCATGAGCGAGTGCCAGGTGAGACCGACCGACTGACACCTAAGACGTAGCTTCTAACACCTTAAGCCTCATGTTTTCATGGATACATGCTTTATGGTGGTACAGCATAGGGACTGGGACGGTAGACTACTGGAATTTATGGGTTTAGATGCTTTATGGGGTTAGTTATTTGTATAGATGGGGGGCATCTCCTGCAGGGCCTTGCACTCTTATCCTCTGCTCCCCGTAGCCCCTCCTGTTTCCTGAATTTCCTCATCTGCTTCTCAGAGTCTGTTTCTTTCACCTCTTCCCCCTCGCCCTGGCTCTTTTGCAGGCCACTCCCACACTTCCTTTTCTTTTCGGCCCCACTGACTCCCAGTCAGTTCAGAGCAAGTGGGGAAATCAGTAGGCATGTCCTACTACCCCGGTCTCTTGTTCCAAGGTCAGCGTGACTCATGGTCATGGTAGTGGAGAAGGGCGGAGTCAGTCTGGAGTCACTCCCTCGTCCTCCCACGATTCCCCTCACCTCCTCTGTCCAGCTCTGTTCTATTTCCCCTTATTTTAAGCTCTGCCCCAATGTGGTCATTATTGTAAACCCACCCAGCGCCAGAGTACTCAAACCTGGCAACAGAGTACTCAAACCTGGCCACAGAGTACTCAAACCTGGCCACAGAGTAGAGTCTGTGTCTGTATCCATATGAATGCTGTTCTCTCTGCTCATCTGTTTCATCTCCACCTGCCCAACAAAGGACAACAATCCCATCGATCCGCCATTGGCTGACAGTTATCTTAAATAAGGGCCCATATGCTAGGGTTTGGCATTTTCATGGGCAAGAGAGAGAAGCTGCACTTTTCATCCTGTCATATCCAAAGAGGACTCGGGACTGAGGATATAAAGTCTTCACATCTTGCTCACCCTTCTTTATGTAAGCCCTCAGGCTTTTCTCTTTTTTCCCTTAATAATATGATTGCTCATTTTATTTAACGAGACATTTAGGATTAAAAGAAAATAATTTCAGGAGAGCTGTTGTCCCCTGAAATTAGAGATTTGTAAACAAGCAGAGTGTCCGGACGCCGTTTTTGGGAGGGTTACCTGATTAATGATGAACCATTCTACAAGTATTCATTTCGGTCACTGAACAAACCAGAGAACTAGTTTCACCCAGTGAACAAACTGAGGACTTCAGACACACAGGTGCATCATTGAGACAAACAGATTGTCCACGATTTATGACTGGGGTCTGTTCCGTCAGACAAGTCGCACGTCAAAATGGACACGTGTGACAATAGGATAATCTCACTGACTTCTAGGTGTGAGCCTGGGAGATGCGCGTGACACCAGGATGGTCTCACTGCCATACAGTCCAGAACATTCCCTATTTCCCTATTGTATGGCACGCATTGCAGACTCAGTAGCGTAAAGCCATTGTGGGTATTTTTTCATGCATTTACTTCAAAAAAAAGCAAAACCTCTATTTATGTATGTAAAATGCTTGGGTTGTAGGTCGGGGACAGTTT